>JAAGVU020000001.1:8618765-8646920 GCA_011763525.2 Mormyrus iriodes
GTACAGTAACAGCTCAGAGACAGAAACACTGCTCATGCTCAGTACAGTAACAGCTCAGAGACAGAAACACTGCTCATGCTCAGTACAGTAACAGCTCATAGACAGAAACACTGCTCATACTCAGTACAGTAACAGCTCAGAGACAGAAACACTGCTCATGCTCAGTACAGAAACAGCTCAGAGACATAAACACTGCTCATACTCAGTGCAGTAACAGCTCATAGACAGAAACACTGCTCATACTCAGTACAGTAACATCTCAGAGACAGAAACACTGCTCATACTCAGTACAGTAACAGCTCAGAGACATAAACACTGCTCATACTCAGTGCAGTAACGGCTCATAGACAGAAACACTGCTCATGCTCAGTACAGTAACAGCTCAGAGACAGAAACACTGCTCATACTCAGTGCAGTAACAGCTCATAGACAGAAACACTGCTCATACTTAGTACAGTAACAGCTCATAGACAGAAACACTGCTCATACTCAGTACAGAAACAGCTCAGAAACAGAAACACTGCTCATACACAGTAGAGTAGCAGCTCAGTTACAGAAACACTGCTTATATGTATACAGTAGTAGATAAGCTTACAGAGACTCTCCTTGTACGTTTTCCTGGATCAGTTCAGAGACTGACACGTATGAAACATTCTCTTTATTTTAACTTTAAGACATGCTGACTGAAATGCAGTGAGTGCCAGCATTAGGTGGATCATCTGTAACAAAGTACAGCATGGCACTAATTCATTTTGGATAGTCTGAGGGCTTTCAGATGGACCTTCAGGGCAGCTTATATGCATAATTTATCTGAACAATACGCTGATATAATCTAATATTGATTTTGCACATGCAGCTCTGGGATGAGCATTACCTTCAGGCTGCTTTCCCGTGAATTCGACACGAATGCTTCTTCGTTGCAGGTTTACGATCTGCCACAAGACAGAGGTAGTGAAGAACACCCTGAACCCCGTGTGGCAGGCTTTCAAGATCTCCGTCAGGGCCCTCTGCAATGGGGACTATGACAGGTGAGGGCGGGGTAGGGCTGTCCATTTTACAAAACTCTTTTTTCCATATAGCAGATGACAAAAAAGACAGTTTTCAGTCATGAGGTGCTCATCGAGTGACATGAGGGGGGGGCTTTTCTGCACCATGGATGTCATGGTAGCATTCGCTGTGTGTTTGCTACGATGTCAGAGCATTCCTGTGACAGGTTGGTATCTAAGAGAGTGGAGTTGACCGGCTCAGGAGGAATAAATGGGACGGCAGGTACCACTGAGCTGAACTAGGCGGGGCCAGCCCTTCACCTCCATGGTCTGAAGTGTATATTCACTGACGATCCATGTGGTTCATCCTGCTGCCTATGATTAACCACGAGGGGCGGTGGGACACGGTGGCGGCGCGCTCCGTCCTTCTGTGTGGGCTGCAGGAGACATAGCACTGCCGTGAGGCTCATGTCTCCATGGCGATCGGGCACCACGCTGCTCATCTTTGAAGTGGGAGTCTCCGTCCATCTGGAGGAGCTGTTCCAAAGTGCATTCCGCAGCTGAATCGTTTACAGGCGAAAAGGCGGATATTAACGGATTAGTGCGGGATTCTCGGATCCCATGTTTAATCGATGCCTGGTTACGCCAGATGCCTTAATCCTCATGGAACGGGGTACACCGGTTGATCTCTGCACTGATTTGTGTTATCGTCTGATTCCGGGGGAAAGGTCAGAGCAGCATGGAGGCAGGCAGATCAGTGGTAGCATCCCAGAGTAGCATATGCATGTTAGGAACCTCAGGACGGCCGATCATGAAGCTGGTGATCATCACTCAGGGGCGATTCTAGGATTTTTTTAAGGTGAGGGCATAAGAGCAGCCATATTTCATACAGAGAGGTTAACCTCATCATTAGCCAATGATATATTTTGAAATGGTGAGTGGCAGAGGAGGGACACTCTAGGGGCCAGTCAGCTTTCAGCTGGGGCTGGTGCTCCTGTGACCCCAACCCTGTATGTGCATCTGTCATCACTGCAAAGATACTGACACCCGCCCGTCTGGCCCACCTGGCCTGTTGCTGATTCAGGTCAGCAACCAGCCTTCCCACCCTCAGCACCGTGAATGTCAGTCTACAGTACAGTTATGCTCATCAGGCTACACTGCACATGGGTAATGATTGTCTCTACTGGGGGGCTACATTGAAGTCAGCAGAAGACTGACAGGAATCTACTTTAGATTGTGCTGTTGTACCATTGTGCAAGGTCACATGCAGCAGAGTGCCTTCCTGCTAGTAGCATCCAGCAGAGTGCCAACCCGTTGGTCGTATGCAGCGGAGTGCCAACCCTCTGGAAGCATTCAGCGTAGTGCCATCCCATTGATCACACACAACAGAGTGCTTGCCTTGCTAGTCACATGCAGCAGAGTGCTGTCCCATTTATCACATTCAGCAGAGAGCCGGCCTGCTAGTTGCATTCAGCAGAGTGCTGGCCTGCTAGTTGCATACAGCAGAGTGCTGGCCTGCTTGTCGCATGCAGCAGAGTGCTGGCCCGCTCATCGCATGCAGCAGAGTGTAGGCCTGCTAGTTGCATGCAGCAGAGTGCAGGCCTGATAGTCGCATGCAGCAGAGTGCCGTCCCATTGATAACATTCAGCAGAGTGCTGACCTGCTAGTTGCATACAGCAGAGTGCCGGCCTGCTCGTCGCATGCAGCAGAGTGCAGGCCCGCTGAGACTCACTGTGACATCACTGTCCCTGCAGGACAATCAAGATTGAAGTCTATGACTGGGACCGAGACGGCAGGTGAGGCCTCCTTTTCCTCCATGCCTTTTTTCCTGCATCCTTTCCCTGGTCTTGTTTCTGGTCATTCCTTATTTTCCCTCGGTCAGGTCTCTGCCAGGTTTCCTTTCTGGGTCATAAACTATGCGGCAAATGAGGGTGTGTGGGGATCAGATCAGAGAGTGTATGCACACGTGTGTGGGTGTTTGTATACAGTACATCCTGCTGACAGGCACACGTGTGTGTGTATGTGTGTGCGTGTGTGTATAATGCATCATGTTGACATGCTGTTTATGGTGACTTGCAGCCACGACTTCATCGGCGAGTTCACCACCAGCTACAGAGAGCTGTCCAGGGGCCAATCTCAGTTCAACGTTTATGAGGTGAAATTGCGATCCAGCTGAAGGCTGCCAAACTGCCACCTCAGCTCGAGGGTGCCCCCTACCTGCTGATAAGTGGCATGGCTGCCTCGGGTACTTTGCGGTATCTGTTGTATGTAAGCAGGCAGTGATTAGCTGGGTGAGGTAACCCCTTCATTCTCCCATCAATAGTACTCACAGGCAGGGAAAGGATCGCACGTGAACATTTAATGACAGAGGGCCAGCCTGACCACCAACCCCCCCCAAGAGAGCTGAACAAATGGTGGTTAATTAAGGCACACTATTTAGAGTGGAAATAACACAGGCAAGGGGTTATTTTGGGCAGCCTGTGTTTGTCTGATGCCATCGTTACATCGCATGCAGTCATTAACTTTAAAACTGCCACTTGGACATAAGGATTTGCCGTAAATTCCCACATCAGGATTTTGGCAAGTGGCTGTGTTTTCCACATTCAGCAGTCTAGCCCCACAGGGAGTGCGCTCTTAAAGTTATCCAGCGTGTCTTCCTGTGTCAGTGCCTCCATCTGAATCGGCAATCATTACAGGACCCATACCAAAAGCCGCTCCCCCTTCACACACACACACACACACACACACCTACAGCACATACAGACACACAGAAACACACATACAGACAGACAGACAGGCTGACACACACACACACACCTGTACTCATATCTTTATGGGCACTCTCCCGTCATTTCTATGGGTATAACCCTAATCCCAGCAGTGACAGCCTTAACCCCTACCCAGCCCCATCCAGTAACCAAACAAAATACTGAACAAAAGACTTTTGGGCTTTTTTAGGTTTTTGATTGCAGTCACACATTTAAATAAAACTGAGGTTCCCCTTGTAGAGACTGAAAAAATGGTCCCCACAACATCATAATAATAGATTTTTACCACATTATGGGGACATTTAGTTTTTGTAGACCATGTAGACCATTATTTTGTAGACCATGTAGGAGGACAGGCAGATGATGTGTAAACAAAAGATCCTCAGGGGGTAACAGGAGATTCAGAAAAATTCAACCAAGTGCCCAAAATGAAGCAATACCCCAAGTCAGACTCATTATTTCAGAGGGTCTTATCTCATGATGCCTTGTGGAATTAATCTGTAGCAAGTAATGTTTACAAATATGTTTGTATCATTAGCTAATCAGTGTAGCAAAGGATAATAATAATAATAATAATAATAATAATCAAAAATGGTGTTTCTATAGGTTATTAATCCAAAGAAGAAGGGAAGGAAGAAGAAATACCTGAATTCAGGAACGGTGAGTATTAGAGTATTAAAGACTGAACTGTTACAGGCTGTAGGGCCTGGGTTTCACTGGGCGTAAATGTGTAAAATGACATCATCATAAATACACCCTAAAACAGGTTTGTATTTTTACTATTATATTGTCTTCACTGCTTCAGGGGACGTCCTTTCACTGCACATTTGAATGCGCTTGAATCTCCTTAATGATCCGACAACGTATTCCAGCCGTTTTGTGGATTACAGGACTTATGAGCTTCACACCACACTGATCATTAGCAAGATCGTCAGTGTGAGACCTCAGGCTTCTGGCTTGATATTTAACGAGCGGTCGGCTCTGTCTGTGGGCTTGAACATCACAAAGCCACAGTGTATGTGTTTGTGTGTGACAGGGAGAACTTTTATTTATTAAGGCCAACTATGAACAATTCAGTCAGACAAAGCCTCCAAAAGACATTTGAGGAGGCGGAGAAATATTTTCCAAAGGTCCTTTTCCCAGAATGGTGCCATTGTAAAACAGCATCTCCCCAACAGGTAACTCTGCTGTCTTTCCTTGTCGATACCGAAGTCACTTTTCTCGACTACATCAAAGGCGGGTAAGTGAAGGAAGACCAACATGTCAGATCCATCCCATTTTGTTTTAAATAGTTGACATCGCCGCCACGCAATGCTTAGCCACAAGAGCATCATCATAGAGATACATAACAGCGGGGTTTTGTCACCAGGAAGCAAAATCTGAGTAAAAAGACTAAAGCGATCCCACTAGTCAGTGCTGAAGGAGAGCATTTTGTGTCAGCCTTAGGATATTTGATGCTGCCAGTGCTAAATTAAAGTTCCAGGCATTGTGGGGACCCAAGCATAGAATAGAACATGCCCACAGAATCTGATGCATGATAGACATATTGTGTCAAGATAAGCGGTGGGAGTCAGGAACTAAGACATACAGCAGCATTATTTAAAGTGATGCAGACTAGCCTAAGACTTGCTAAAAATGGCCAGTCTTTAGCATGGATGACTTACATGACTGAGGGGGCAGAAGTTACAGACCCAGAATCCAGTAGCTGAAGGGCTTACTGGCAGCACTACCTATAGTATGATATATGTGTCCTATGAACTGAAAGATCAATTTGTGTGTCATCTTCCCAAGATGGAGTAGATATAGAGTGAAACAAGCACTGGTCCTAGCACTGGTCCCTGAGGAACTCCATATCTGGCCTGTAGTAATGGAGGAGTGCAATTGGTTGGTATATTTCTGAATGTGATGATAATGATTATCTGAACAAGAGGAAAATCACTTAAGACCAGGGAGGCACTGCAAGCAGAAGAGAGTGACGGACAGTATTAGAAGCACCATGAAGTTTTAGGGCATTTGTTTTCCGCGTTATTAGTTTATTAGTGTGGGCCAGTCTGTAAATGAATGCACGTCAGGAAATTTGGCTTCTTAAGCATAGCTGTACATGCAGCATCCCCCCAAGCTGGCCTTGTCTAACCCTCCTGTCGCCTCTCGGCGTCCCAGCAGGACAAGCTGAGTGGCAGCCCGGCTGAGCTGGAACGCCGCCCACGTCCTGCAGGTCCCCTTGTGTGCATGTTAATTACTGCAGTGAATGAATGAGTCGAGTGCATTCCTGTCGATTTGTCACAGGAGGAAACGGGCGGCTCCGCTGAACTCGATTGGGGTTTATATTTAGAGTTGTGGTCCGCCGCTGGTAATTAGCACGCTAAACAGACGAGTTCAGCTGCGCGTCTCTGAAGCGAGGGCCGTGTGTGGGCGGGGCCCACTCTTGGAGGCTCCCTGCCGGCACGGTGACGCCACAGCGCCTGAGCACTGTTCCTCTACCTCCTCGGGCATTTTTACCGGCTCACCAGATTCATGAAATATAGATGAGCGTGCAGCTTCTTTCAGAGTCATGCTAATGCTGTGGAAAAAGGCTTTCTAATGCATAAAAAACTCCTGGGAGAGAGAGATTAACTGTCTTTATTATTTGATGCTTTCGTCATGCCCATCGCTCACTTAGTGAATGCCCTACCCTGGCTTCTTCTAACACCCAGAGTACCTTGTTAGAGGTTAATGGCGGAGTCACGTAAATATAGGGGAATGTTCTCGAATCCCCAGGTCTACAACACCCTGACACTATGTAAACATATTCCTGTTGGACGTTTCTGTTGTTTTTCTGTCAGCCCCTTGCATAGCTCATTGGCCATGTTGTTTATAGTTACCAGTTACCAACCGTCATGTGATCATTAGTGCCACCTGAAGCTGCCGTGTGTGTTGATATGTGCCGGTGAGCTGGTTGACTTCTCATGACATCATAAAGAATCATGTGGTTGTGCTGGTTGGAAGGAGGTTGTATTTCAGTGATGGATACCTGGTTGTGTTTTTACTGTTTGTATATGTGTACTGTTAAGTCATCAGGCTATTTCTGTGGAGGAATTCTGTGAAGGTATCTGAGTCATTGGGAGAGTCTTTGTTAACCCATGTGGTGATCCTCTGTGGAGAGCTAGGGCAGGAATAAAGAGCCCTTAGTTTGGATGAAACTTTGCATTGCACGCAAAAGTGGTATAGAGTAGCTGACATCACAGAATCAGTTTAGCAGTGCAGGTCTTTATGTGGTTGGGTTCTTCTGCACGTGCCGTGCTCACTGCTTCCCTTGTAGTGACAACTGATGTACAAACACACTTAATGAGCAGCACATTTCAACACAGGACCTGAAAAACTCCCAAAATGACTGCGGTGGAGAAGAGCATTCACTGGCCATCTACAACCCCCTCTCTGTGTTTTTCACCTGGGAATAAAGCTGAAAATAACACAACTTGGATGTTTTCCAGAATACTAAACCCCTTAAAGTTTTGACATTTTTAGGTGTTGAAATTTCTGAGTTATTGATCTATTTGGATTATGTCATGAGGCATGGAAGGTGCTGGACCTGTGACCCCGTGTTTAGAGGTTCACATCTTGTGGAGAAAACGCCCTTCCAGGGTAGTTTATCTTCCTATAATCCATCTGGCTAAGCTGCAAGGGTTATCACCCGCTCAATTTTCTGTTCAGCAGGGCTTGACTTTAGTTGTGGATGAAAAGGCAAAAGTACCACCCCAATAGAAAGGCTAGAACAGTGAAGTTGACTCTGCCCACATTGGCAAGCCGTTTCTATGGACTATAGTAGCCTTTTACAAGAACAGTGGTGAACCTTTTCCCAGGACAATGGTGTGCTTTTTTCCAGGACAATGATGGGTCTTTTCCCAAGAAGAACCATCCAGTGATAAATCATGCTTTACAAAACATTCCGGAGGCCTGGCATTCCTTATGCCATGTGTGTTTTCGCTCTGTCTGGAATCTTATTGCCCTAACAGCCTGAGGAAGTGTGCCCCCTACCCGGTCCTGAGGAGTTCACAGCAGTCAGCGGGCCTCAGCTTTTTGGTGCTGGTGGAAGACATAGTTCATCCCAAACCTTCCTCCTGAGATACACACTGGACTGTTGTATGTTTAGGAGGAAAACTCACGTCTGAGTGCAAATTGGACGAGCTGTTATCCCACAACAGAGAATAGTTCTGGAATTATGGTATCATTACTGTCATGACGGCAGGACTGATGGCAAGGCATGACACAGGCAGGAAGGAACAGTCTGAGGTGAGCAGTGCTAGGATCACCCCATGTGGGGACTTTATTAGTTCAGGCAACCACACACAAGAACAGCACATAATGTCAATGACCTGACAAGAGAGCACAGGACTGGGGAACTCTTATACACGGGAACACGGGGGAATGAGCGAGGGGCACCTGTGACTGATTAATGAGAGGGCAGGAACACAAGGTAATGACAAGCTACAGGCGTGGCTGATTAGCAGCCCCGCCTGTGGGAAACACAGGGAATAGACCGGTAGGGCGGGGCTGGACGTGACAGGACCCAATGGCGCACACTCCGGGTGCGCTATCCGGACCAAGGGGGAGCCAATGACACGACGGGCACATGGGGTTAGGACAGGGACGTCAGACCAGGGCAAGACAGCAGACACTGGACAGAAGACCTGAGGAGACAACGGGAGTTAGAAGGGGACATCAGGACAGGGACTGACACCAGTGGGGACCACTGAGGCACAGACTAAGACAATGGACTGGAAAGGACCAGGGACCATACGGGGAACGAACACAGAGAACAAAGGAGGGGACCATTAGCGGGGACAGGAGAGACCAACGGACAGGGCCAGACAGTCCAACAGGGGAGGAACGACAATGGATAGGACGAACACCAGGAACCGGGACAGGAACACCAACAAAGGGAACAGGGTCAGGGGGCCACCGAGGAGGGACAAGACACCTGGACAAAGACGAGGGACCAGGGAGGAAGACGTTAGGGGCCTGAGGAGGAACCCCGGGAATGAAACTAGGGAGCGGAGGGACCTGTGATGGAGCACGGGAAACGAAGGTAGGGACCCGTGACGGAGCACGGGGAATGAAGGCAGGGACCGGAGGGACCTGGGGCGGAGCACGGGTAGGGACCGGAGGACGCCAAGGGACAGGACCTGGGACACATGATTTGGGGCCTGGCAGTGGAACATGGGGAGTAATGGCAGGGACATGAGGGACAAAGGCAAGGATAGGACGTTGGCCCTGAAGGAGAGGGCCATGAACTGAGGGCAGGGACCAGAAAGGAGAAAGGACACTAGAGGGCAAAGGGGAAAAAGGCGCTTGCCGGGGAGGCAGGCGTGGGTGTCAAGGAGGAAGGGGCCGGGTATGAACAGTGCTGGGGTGTGCTGAGGAGACGGCAGGACTGGGACCGGAGGGCAATGAGGGGACTGCAGGACTGGGATTGGAGGGAGACGAGGAGACCGGAGGACTGGGACTGGATGGGAGACAAGGAGACTGTGGGACTGGAGCCACGGGGCAATGCGGAGACCATGGGTACTCAGCAGCGGCCCGGACTGGCTCTGGGGACTCGGCGGCGGACGGGCGGGCAGGGGCCGTCCAGGCGGCGGCAGACGGGCAGGCGGGGACGGCACGGCAGAGCTCTCGGGGAGCGGGCTCGCCGCAGCAGAGCCACAACAGCAGCCACCCCTTTTCGGGTGGCGACAAGCCACCCACTAATGGAGTGCGACCATCTCCCACAGCAGGGAGACGGGAGTCACCGCCGCAAAGTCCCGGGCCAGCCTCTGGAACCTCACCTGGAGGTCAGGGGTGTCCCCAGCACAGACCTGGATCAGTCGTATACAGGTCCCCCGGGAGAATCCGCTGGCCGGCGGGTTCCGGCTCCCTCGACCCCGCTGCGGATCCAGCAGGGAGGGGATGGAGGGAGAGGACTCCCAGCGACAAGGGCAGCAGGGAGTCCACAAACTGGTTATGGGGTGGTCGGGTCATTCTCTCATGACAGCAGGACTGCAGGCAAGAAGGACCAGTCTGAGGAGAGCAGTGCTAGGATCACCCCGTATGGGGACTTTATTGGCTCAGGCAACCACACACAGGAACAGCACATAACATCAATGACCCAACAAGGGAACACAGGACTGGGGAACTCTTATACACAGTAACACAGGGGAATGAACGAGGGGCACCTGTGACTGATTAACGAGAGGGCAGGAACACAAGGTAATGACAACGAGCTACAGGCGTGGCTGATTAGCAGCCCCACCTGTGGGAAACACAGGGAATAGACCGGTAGGGCGGGGCTGGACGTGACAATTACCATGAACTATAAGGTGTCCACACTTTCAAATTAGCCATCAGCTGAGTTCCCTGATCTGGGAGACAAACATATGGATAGATGAAGTGGTGGGAGGGAAGGTGGCTCCCAGACAGATGGTGAGATCCCAGCTCTGTAGGTCTATCTGTCTGTCTGTCTGTCCTGTTTACACTTTCTGCTTTAGCCAGTGTACATATTTGCACCTCTAAAAATAAAACATAATAGTGTTTGTTCTTCCTGAGCACCCGAATGGACCCACCAGCAGCTGATAAAGCCCTGCCATTAGACCATGGGCCATCGATCCTGAGTTTCTATTTGATTTTTCCTCATCAAAGCGCTGTGGTCCAATAAAGGTCAGGCTTTCCATGGCATGCCGCTGTGAGGAGCACGTGGGTTGCCTGGGGAAATAGCCCATCATCCCCAGGACCCTTGGCCCTGATGCGGGGCTCCATTCTGCTGCCTGTCCCTGCGGATCTGTCATGCAGGGACACTTCTCTGAGTTCTGGCAGCTTGGTCGGCTGTAGGCCTGGCCTTGTAGGTTCTGCATCTCCAACACTCTTTCAGATGATTAAGCTCTCTTCCTCCTTGGCTGCTACTCGTTGCAGATGTTTGTTATAGCCATCAAATTAGTCCTGTCCGTGAACGAGGCAGGGAGACTTTTCACAGCTAGCAAAAGTCCACTTAGAGTTTCTGTCTGTGTCTCTGATGTATAGAGGGTCATCTTGGCTTGATGTTAAATGACTGTAAGAAGCTCTATATCTGTGTGCCCTTTGGGCTGGAGTGCCATCATGACTCTACTGAGACATGAGTGTGGAAGATCCCATGGAAATCCCAGCATCCGCTCATTATTAACTGGATGGTAAAATCCCTCCTGGTCTTAACTGCAGGGACTTACTGAGAGATAGAAAGTGAACTCAAGACACAGAGCAAGAGAGAGGTGTAGCTGGCTCTCATTTTACATGCGCTCACTCCATTTTGTCTGTATTTCACCGTGTCATTCTCTCACTCCTTAATTTTGTCTGCATTTCACCGTGTCGTTTACTCACTCCTTCATTTTGTCTGCATTTCACCATGTCGTTCATTCACTCCTTCGTTGTGTCTGCATTTTATCATGTCGTTCACTCACTCCTTCGTTTTGTCTGCGTTTCACCGTGTCATTCACTCACTCCTTCGTTTTGTCTGCATTTTGGCATGTTGTTCACTGACTCCTTCGTTTTTTCTGCATTTCAGCATGTCGTTCACTCACTCTTTCATTTTGTCTGCATTTCACCGTGTCGTTCACTTACTCCTTCGTTTCGTCTGCATTTCGCTGTCTCGTTTACTCACTCCTTCGTTGTGTCTGCATTTCAGCATATCATTCACTCACTCCTTCATTTTGTCTGTATTTTGGCATGTTGTTAACTCATTTTTGTTTGTTTGTCTGGTACATCGTGAAGGTTGTTTCTTATCTGCTTTGTTTCAGGACGCAGATCAATTTCACCGTGGCCATTGACTTCACAGCATCGAACGGTGAGTATAGTGCTTATCTGTATGATAAACATCTGTGGTCTGAGGACCAATAAGATACCTGCTCAAGCAGCTGCACTACCTATATTATCACCCCTGTACTATCAGTCAAGAATATAGTACAATAAAAAGCATAATGCAATGCATATGATGGTTATGTCAGTGATTGGGCCTGTTTACTGCAGAGCCCCCCCCCAGCACCCAAGGTTCAAGTACATTCAGTGAGGGTAATATTCAATCAGACTTTATTAGATTGTATGCAGCCAGTAATGTTATTACCATCATTTCCCATAATTAGGTGGTAGGCATTACAGGAATTGGTGGGTGTAAGTGACTTGCTGTCCTGTTGTCAAGCTTTATGAGGAGGGCTTTATCCTGGTGGCGAGATAACAGCCTCGTGCTGAAAATGGAGCATTAATCACTATTTCACATTTGGATTTTGTTTATCCCCGCATTAACCGTAATGGGCCAGTGGGACGCGGTGGGTCAGTGTAGATCCTGGTGGCCCTAACCGTGAAGACGAGAAGAAGTGGTGAGATCCAGCAGTCAGCTGACAGCACTCTGTCTCCCTGCCGTGCAGGGAACCCGGCCCAGCCCACCTCGCTGCACTACATGAGCCCGTACCACCTGAACGCCTACGCCATGGCGCTCAGGGCCGTGGGTGAGATCATCCAGGACTACGACAGCGACAAGATGTTTCCCGCGCTGGGCTTCGGTGCCAAGCTTCCTCCTGACGGCAGGGTTTCCCACGAGTTTGCCCTGGTGAGCCAGCGCTTCTACCCACAATCCTCTGGGCTGGATCTGCTCCTGATCCGCGGTGTCACTGCTTCCTTCCCGTGCATCGCCTGCTCGGGGCTCAGATGTGGATGTGAGCAGCGGTGGCCGCTATCCCGTTAAAGCGGCGGCTTCGCTGCAGTAAACAGTAAACTCCTTCCCTTCGCGGTGGATTTCGGATTTCGGGATGTGAACTCATCACGCCAACTTGTGTGTTGGTAGTTTACTTTTACCAGTGAGACTGACACTTGCAGGTATTGCGTGATGGAGGTTTGTCTGTCTATGTAATTCCATGACATCCCACACTACCCCAACCTGAGAAGAGTAACTGCATGCCATGCGGTTCATTATGAGAGTAATTACTTGTTATGTCTTCTTTGTAGGAAATCGTTTTATCGGGACACTGAGTACACAGCTGAGTGCAGTTTTAGATTTTATGCTGTCTGCTATATTGGTGTCAGCAGCACCACCCATTTAAGGGAGCATTTTAATGAAATATTCATACTGCCCTCATCTCCCCAGTCCTGCTTGTCCTGCTGTTCTTTTTGTGGCTGCTCTGTCGTTCTTTTGCTCTTTTCACCCCACAGCAGTTACAAGTGGTTTCTTGCACATTGCTCCCTGTGTTTTTAGCTGATATCAGACCCAAAGCCAGGTATAGCAGTGGCCACGGGTGCGCCTTTAAGGCTGGCTGGGTCCTATTCTGCCCCTTAAAGGCCAGCAGGGTTCTGTTCTGCCCCTGTAAAGCCTAGTTCATACTTTACACTTTCCGTATGCGCTTTCTTGCGCTTCCGGACATGGTACAGTTATTATTAGTAACAGAAAACTATTTGCAAGGGAACGCAAAAGTATTGCGAACGAACGTAAAACTATTTCAGAAAATATTTTCTCACTGTGACCTCTTAGGGGCTCTAATAATATAGCATTCATCTTGAACAAATATAGATGAGAAGAGGTTTCCAGAGCTATTGATATTCACTGTTTTGAGCTGAACTAATTGAAAGGACAAAGTTTACATGCACGCCACCTACTGGATATACTTAGTCAATTACCTTGCACATGCGCAGTTGACCCGCAAGGTTTCCGCCAGATATAAAAATCTGGGCTACACGCGGACCGACCATGGCCCGCACCGATGACGATATTTATGTCAGATCCCCTCGTCTACAACTCAAAGCGCACACGGAAAAGTGAAGTATGAATTGGCCTTAAGGCTGACAGGGCTCTATGCTGCCCCTTTAAGGCCAGCATGGACCTGCACTGCCCCTTTAAGGCCAACAGGGTCCTGCACTGCCCCTTTAAGGCTGGTCAAGGTCATAGATAAGCTTGAGGAATTACTTAAATGCTAATGCGCTGAGCAGAGTCACTGGAGCCTCCAATGTGCACGAAACGCTATCTGAAATACAGCCTAATTCTGACCCTAACCTGGTGCCTCTGTGATCTGTGCGCTGTTTTGCAGAATGGGAACCCCCAAAACCCCTACTGCAACGGCATCAACGGGGTCATGGAGGCGTACTACCAGAGCATAAAGTCCGTGCAGCTGTACGGGCCCACCAACTTCTCCCCTGTCATCAACCATGTTGCCAGGTAGGTGGGCCGAGCCTGGGCCATGACCTCCGATCTACGACCTCTGACCTCGAAACACTTAAACTCAAATCAGGTGGGGGCTTTTCTGTCGTTGCATCCATACAGAGCAGCTCAGTGGGGGCGAGACAGTGGGACCTTCCACGGGTCCAGGATGACCCTCAGAGCGTGTTGTCCATTTTTCCCAGCGCCCTTTGTTCCTTGGGGGTCTGTATGCGGGGGCTATGCCACATGGTGTTATTGGAAAGACTATATCTGCAGGCGTGGTGCCGAGGACAGGGATCGCATTGGGCACCCTCGTTACACACTGAAACAGATGGTCTTCTGGCCTGTACCCTCAAGGATGATCACCCTTTAGATCATGAGATGTCAGTTGCCTGGAAATGTGTCCCTCATGCCCCCCCCTCCAAAGCTTTATTAGTCATAAACTTAGAACAGTGGAACAAATTACAGATTGCAAAATTACAAATGAACATAATCCCAGTCCTCTTAGCCTCAAATAAATGGTGAAAAATGTCACAGTTTTTCCTGGTCATTGTGGCGGGGGGGCGGGAGCCCATCCCAGGCATCATGGGGCTCATGGCAGGGCCCCCCTGCGGATGGGGTGCTAGCCAGATGATCCAGCCTTTGGGGGGGGGTAGTTGGCACTGCAGGTTCCTTACCTCCTCATGTGACAGTCAGCAGAGCTGCAGGATGTGTGAGGAGCTTTTGTAGCTACTGGGGACTCCATGGCCAGGAGGACGTGCTGTTTGAATGGCTCCATCAGGCCTCATTCTTGGAGGTGTGGCGATATCAGTGTGGCTGAAGACCAGGTCACACCAGAACAGAGGAAGGAGAAGTGGTCACATGGTCGATCATCTCGGGGGCGTGACATCTCAGCATAGCTGTGGACACCGCGCGAGCCCCCATCCCCCCCGCTCCCTCAGCCGCCGCATGTATCAACACACCTTCATACTCACTGACTCAGCCACTGCTGACATCATGACCGTATCTTCAGCAAACATGCCATCCCCCGTGTTTTGCAACCAGCATTGTTCTCACAGAAGGCCAGACTGCAACAAGCTGACGCATTCACCAGACAGCGGGTCCTCAAAGCTGTGTGGACCTTCCCTAGCGACATCCAGACTGCAGGCAGTGCCAGTCTCGTCTCTTTCTTCTGAATGTTACTCTGACTTTAGCTGGATGGTCCCCTAGGCGTCGTTTCTCCTAAATCTTTTACTCCTAGTGTGCAGCTTGTGAGGTCACGAGGATCATCCAATGTCAGACCGCACTCAGGAACCCTCTGCTGCATTGTCCTTGTCCATGAGGATGTTTGCATTCCCCTTACAATTTAGGTGAATGTCTGTTCCTCACTTTCGGAGAGCACCATCTCATCTGCTTCTGGTGATGTTAGGAGTCCATGCTCATGTACATACAAGGTGGAGAGATTTTCACTCAGCAGTGATCAGTCCTTCGCGGCATTTTAACGGGCATCAGCCCGGCAGTGCAGGCAGAGTCATCTTAGCCCTCTAAGCAGCGGGAGCATTGCTTTTCATTTCACAAGCTTTTAAGTGGATGGCGATGACAGCTCATGATGTCAGTAAAGTGCAAAATGGTGTAGGGCTCCCGGGGGCCCATTTGCAGCTGTAAATGCTGTAGCGTGAGCCTGTGTCTCTCTCGCTCCCTCCCAGGTATGCGGCATCTGTGAAGGACGGCTCCCAGTACTTTGTGCTCCTCATCATCACGGACGGAGTCATCTCAGACATGGCGCAGACCAAGGAGTCCATCGTCAATGTATGAGGTTCCTCTCTTTAAAATCACATATGTTCATGGCTAGGTAAAGCATTTAGAAATTTCTCAGAGCCGTTATCAGGGCTCAAACTTTGTGACATGTATGGTATCTGAAGGAAAGCCACCTTCTTCAGCACATATAAAGCTGCTGCTTGTCCTGTTCAGAGAGTAGATCCCTGATTTGCTTATGAGTACCAGCACACACACAAGCAACACATGAGTAAAGCCCTGGCACACACTGGAGTAACCAGCAGCAACTCTGGGAGAAGCTGAGGGCTTCAGCCAGGACGCTGAGAAAGGGCAGCCGTCCACCATCTTCTGGGAAGATCTGCAGAGCACGCCGTAATGAGATCGTTCGTCATTCACCCACTTTTTGGCAGCCTTCTGTAAAGTGCAGTTATGAGGTTATGCAAAATGAAAGGACCGTGCTTGAGGGTGCGAGGAAGAGTCGCTCTCTCACATGCAGACGTTGTCAATAAAGTGTCAGGAGGCTTCGCTCATGTCAGCCTGAGAGCGCTGACTCCACACTGCGGGGGGGGCCGTACGGGCCTCACCCAGCGATGTGGTCTGCACTGTCCTCATTCAGTACACCGCGTCCTTCTATGTCCCCCTATTCACAGGCTGCCTCCCTGCCGATGTCCCTCATCATCGTTGGAGTTGGACCTGCAGAATTTGACGGTAAGACTGCATAGGGTTAGCGGCAGGGTCTCACTGTGGCTTTGCGGTTTGAGCACTACATAAGCGCCCTTGTCCTGTGTCCTGTATCTCTCTCCTCTACTGCTGTCCTGTCCAGAAACCTGTTCCCAGTGTCTTTCCCTCACTGACCATCTAAGTTGTGTTAGGGTATTTATCATAATTAGATGCCCCGTGGCTCATAAATCCAGTCTCTTCCCCTCTATGTTTGAAGAGTACTTACTCAGAGTACTAGCTCAGCTTGCAATTATCTGTCTAATAAGCAGATTCATTCCCGCAGGCAATTAAATGATAAAAGCTCTATTATAAGGTCTTTCTGATGTTGGCATGATTATTTGTGTATGTATCACAATGAGCACATTTGCATTTAGTAGAATGTGTGTGTCTTACAGGACACGCCCGGAAATATTAACGTTAGACACAGGAATAATTACTGTGGGAATGATGCAATTTTCCACACCTGTCACCTGGAATTAGTGAAACGCGATCTTTGCTTCCTTGTAGCCATGGTTGAGCTGGACGGAGATGAAGTTAGGGTGTCGTCGAGAGGAAGATACGCGGAGAGAGACATTGTACAGGTAAGACACGTGCCCGGCCGGTTTTCCTGTTGGAAACTTTAAGCTTGGAGTCATGATGAATCCCAGACAACCTGGAAAAAAGAGAGGGAAAAAAATCAAAGCTCCAATAATCTTTGACACAATTTACCCTGAGAAACTGGACTGTCAGCTAATGAGACTCTCTCTGGCCCAGCTTTTGAAACATTTTTGCTGTCGCTGTAATTGAGCAGTACAGAGGGCAGTAGGTTAGCCAGCACCATTTGTTAGCAAACGGGGGCTAAAAACAGATGCAGCATGAGCTCAAAGCAGGGCTGGGAGATAGATGATCATTAGCACTAATGTTATGCTCTAGATGGTGGACAACTTGTTATTTTACAAAGCAGTGTAAACTGTGTGCGGCAATGTAACAGTGTAAACTGCGTGCAGCAATGTAACAGTGTAAACTGCGTGCAGCAATGTAACAGTGTAAACTGCGTGCAGCAATGTAACAGTGTAAACTGCGTGCAGCAATGTAACAGTGTAAACTGTCAGTGATGATGCCTTTAATGGGGTAGGCTGTGATGCATGCACCAGCACGGGCTTCGAACCCCCGGCCAAATGGGCCTTAGTGGCTCCTCCCATGAACATCTTACCATCTCCTGCAATGTTTTACATCTTTCACATAGGAACTCCTGAATCATGCACCCACAGACAAGGAGGTGGGGGGCATATAGACGGGGAAGTGGGGGTGGCACACAGACTGGGTGGGTAAGTTGGGGGCACACAGATGGGGAGGTGAGGGGAATTGGGGACTATACTGATGGTGAGGTAGGAGTGGAGGGCAGACAAACTGTGTGGGGGAGTTGGGGGGCTCAAAGACAGGGTAGGGGAAGTAGGTGGGCACACATATGGTGAAATGGGGGGTGGGGGGGCACAGACTGTGAGTTAGAGGGTGGGGGTGCACACAGACAGGGAGGTGAGTGGTGGGAGGGCACACAGATGGGGTGGGGGCGTTGAGGGGCACACAGACAGGGAGGTGGGGGGCACACAGATGGCGAGGTAGGCTGTAGGGGGGTATACATACAGCAGGGTGAGGGGCACACAGATGGGGAGGTGAGAGGGTGGGGAAGGTGTGGGGCACAGAAGTGATGTGGGGGTGGCCATCATTAGAACTGAAGATGGAGGTGTCTGATGGGAGTTGGATCATTACTCTAAAGTGGCCTTTTAAAGTGGCCTGTTAGACACCAGCCTTGTTGTGAAGTACATTGTCACCGATTGTCTGGGATTCCTCACAGTGCTCAACAGATGAGTGCGGCACCTCAAAAGTGTTGGGTGGGGTTTAAGTCACATGGCAGCTGGCGGCAATCCCTGACTCCCTCACGCAGTTAAAGCCCACATCTGCTCTCTGTGATGCTGAGCATGGTGCTCCTCCTTGATTGTCTCCGCCCATGGGCACATCCTCAGCACCTTGGTCTTCAGTGAGCTGCTGGCCTTAGGGACCTTCCAGAGGGGGCTCTCACCCTGTACCCCTTCTCTGTGTCCTACAGTTCGTCCCGTTCCGGGATTATGTCGACCGGACGGGGAACCATGTCCTCAGTATGGCCCGGCTGGCCAAGGATGTGCTGGCGGAGATTCCCGACCAGTTCCTGTCCTACATGCGGACCCGGGGGATCAAGCCCTCCCCCGCACCCCCCCCTTACACCCCACCAGGACACCCCCTGCAGACTCAGATCTAATGGGTGATTCTGTCTGGCCACACACACACACACACACGCACACACACTTGTACACATGCTTTTGGGGTCTCCCATTTTCTTGGGAGATGATGTCTCTCGGAGTGGCCGGAGGCATGGGGGACATGTTTACTTCCATTTCAAGTTCTTCTGTCACAGAGCTGGATGCGGGTCCTCCTGAAAGCCTGGGCTCCGCACAGTGTCTCCACGGGATGGGCCAAAACATCCAGACAGCATCTGCAACCCCACGACTGTTGTAAATAACTCTGGGAATGCTTTTCCTCTCTCTCTCAATGTTTACATGTCGATGAGCATTTTTAAAGTTGGATACTTTTATAATGCTGAACTTTGTGATATCTCCACTGCCGGCGTGTTGCTTTGGCGGGCCCTGTGGCAATCAGCCAGTCGCCTGGGTCCTCTGCCCTCACGGCCTCCTCATGTCCTTCTGAAAGCTCATTTGCTGCTCTCTTAACTGCCTTGACACGAGGATGATTTGCTACCGGGTCTGGCTGGCGCTGACGCGACCAGGCCCACGCCGCCAGTGCGGAGTGGGGACACGCACGCTTTTGTTAACGTACGCTCACACACCGCGTTTTTAACATAAAGGTCGAGGCATGAGTAACTGAAGTTTTGTTTGCTGAATTTGGAGATTTTCTGTGGTATGTGTACCGTGTTGATCTGCAAATCGTGATGGTCCTCATATATCTATGCACAGTTTGAAATCTCACCTGAGGTCCAGCAACACTTAGTCCCGAAAACACTGAGGTGGAAAATTGAACAAATTAAACTACAGGAAAGGAATAGCGATTTTACATTCGTAACAGCATGTTTGATTTAAATGGCCAGTGGACTCAGAGCAGTGCAGTCTGCAGTGCAGTAGGGGCAGTGTATTTTGTCACTGCGGTCCGGTGGTCATCATCATTCAGTAGAGCCAGGCTGTGTAACTGACATAACTAGATTGTTGTGCTTTTATATGAAAACCAATGTACACATCAAGGGATGGTGGTCGGTTTCCAGGAAGAACTTCCTCTGAGAACCCTGCAGGGATGCCAGGAGCAGGGAGGTCGTCCCACTGAGGACTTTTAATAAAACTCTTTTAATTAAATACGGGTTGAAGTCAGTAATCGGGAGAGAAGTCGTCTGAAAGATTGGAAACCCACTGTCTCAGTCATCACTCTTTCTACTCAGATACAGAAGTCTGGGTGTTGATCACCACCAGTCTTAAACACACACATGCCATTCTTATTATGACATAATTCAGTACTTTTGCAATGAGGCAGTACACCTGCGGTGACTTTTTTTACAATTTGACCATAAGAGAACCAGAGGTGTCTTTCAGTGTAATATTGGATATTGTTTGCCTGCATGAACTGGCATGAACAGAGCTGCTGCTCTTTATGGAGAAACATGCTGTTTTCTTACAGTGTCATGTAACTCTCCCCGTGATGCCAAGCCCAATGACATGTGATCACATGTTAGCCAATGGGGCGACTGCGTTTTGGTGCAGCACCTGAACGTCGAATCTGTTTACTGAAGATCCAAATAATTTGATGTCTGCCTGCCATATTCTCACATAACACTCACGTGTTGCATGGGCACTTTGACAAGAACATGCATCGTTTTTTTTTTTTCTTGTTTCGTTCGTTTTGTGAGAAGTGTATCTTAAAAAAACAAAATGGCCTTAAACTCTCACAGGATTCTTGGAATTGTGCGATGCCTTCAGATATTTGAAAATTGTTCTCTATTTTGTGTCAGTGTTCAGTTGCTCTGTTCAGTATATTTTCTTTGCACCAAATCCTGTATGAATACGACGTTGTACTTTTGGAAACAGTGAATAATCATCTAAAGCATGTCTGGAAGTACTTCAAATATATTTGATTGTCTGGAAATCTGTATGAAAATAACTATTTCTGTAACAAGGTACCATTTTTTAATAAATATTGTTACTAAACAAATTTTATTCTCAGTTTGTCTCATTTAACATGATAAATGGAATCTGTAATCAAAATGCATATGTGTTATAATAAACAAATGACTGAAATAAATGGGAACATCTTGGTACGGCATTTACCCCCAGTGAAGGTCACCACACAGAACAGGAGCTGCAGATCTCTCCGGCATGTGGTCGCCGTTGCAAACCACGCAGAAACGTCGCAGCATTTCCCATTTAAAGAGGCCACTCTGTCCTTCAAATGCAGCTCCTATGTTTTTGAGACCCTTTGCCAAGCAGCTGTGTGCCGCTTGCTGCTGGCAGCTGGGACCGGGCCGGCCCTGGACAGGACCCCACGGACATATCTCCAATTCAGCCGGAGTGGGCGCCCATCAATCAGAGCCGTTTCTCACTGGAGGGCGCATGTGCAGTCTGTCTGTTTACAGTGTCTGTCTGTCGGCTTTTTTGGCAGCATTGCCAAGCTGTGTCACTATGGATTATTTCGGATTTAATTAGAGCTGAGAGCGTGTACCTCTGCCGCCCCTCGTTTTAATTAACGGGATGTTGGCATGCTTGAGTTTGTCCTCTGCTTCAGATGTTTTGCCTGAAGGAGGGAGACAAACTTTCTTAACGGATGTAGAAATCACCGCGATGAAGCTGGGTATTACACGCGGGCGTCATTTATTCTCAAATGTCATTTCCCCAGCACATTCCCGAAAGCGCCTGCTGTACAGTGATATAGTGATGTTATGAAACTTGCCACGTGCACAGTAGACAGCTGCAGTTTTGGCATCAATGAGCGAAACTTTGCACACAGACACAGACACCTGTCAAAGGAAACCAGGCAGCTGCTGCTGTTGTTGCTAGTGGCAGCCGTCACACTTCCGGGGCTTGCTGTGTGTGTGTGTGTGTGCAGCCTCCCCATGTGTAGTGTGACTTTCCCATGCAGGAGGGTGTGACACCTCCACGGTACCCTTAGTATGTATGAGTGCATGTTTCTCAGTGAGGAACTGGCATCACCTCCCAGATGTCCTTCTTCCTGGGATATTCTAAGTGTGTACTTGGAGAGATTGGCTTTCTTTTAGAGCTTGACTTTGACCAGGTAGCCTCCATGCATAACCTGTCTAACGCCTCACCTGACAGGTTTGTTCGGTTTTGTCTTGGCCCATAGAGAGGTGCAACCCTTTTTTAGCTATAACCCAGTTTGTCTGAGGTGTCCTCCAATCAGAGGCGATGGCTTCTGCCTGCCGATTGGTCAGCACTAGCACGCTACGGGAGATCCCCCAAAGCTGGGGCATGATTGGTCGTGTTTCACTCTCTCCACCAAGATTTAATGTCAAAGATAGCCACCTGCCATCCACCCCATGTGTGGGCGAAGAGGAAAGCACCAACGAGGTAAATCGCCGTAGGGTAGGGATGTCCTGTCGCCATTGTGGCTTCATCATCAGTTAAACACGAGATTAAAACTCATCAAGACAGCACGATGTCTCCCCAGCCGCAGCCGAACATTCATCCCTGTTCACATGACAGGAAGGATGTGGTTATTCTGTCTATGTCCGCAAGAAAATGGAAAAAGAGGGAGAATTTCAACAAAACCATCCAGGCCTGGAAGGATCTGACCACCGCGTAGTACCACCACCGCCCTCTCTGCGGCAGCGCAGCCAGTCCTGCGAGGTGGGGGTCGATAATCAGCGGGCACTCCGCTGCGTCCCACGGTCGATGCGGCCAGTTTCTAACACCCCTCAGTACAGACCTGCCATTCAGCTGCTGATGGATCAGACCAGTCGGTCGTTATCACGGAAGCCAGAAGGTTTTTCCTGTTCAGTGCATCGATAAACATCTTGCCCAGTCCTCTGGAATGTTTAAGAGGATTCTGGGTAATTGTGCTGTATGAGACACTTCTGTGTGGCTTTTCAAAGAAGCATTTGTGCTAAAGGTTAGAGTCTCTGTGTGATATGAGCGCAGATAAAATAGATGTGGAGTCAACTTGGTAAGGAAGGGTACTGGTGGAGATACTGAGGTCCAGAAATACCATAACACCTTGGTGATCTCAAGGCAGATGAGGCCTCTGTAAAGTCCATATAACGAGGCTGAAGAGAAAACGAGAATTTCAGTTTGGAGTCTTGGATAGTGTCTAAGATGGAGTCTTAGATAAACTGCGCGTAATTCATGGGATAGAGGGTGAAATAGCAGGCTTCTGGGGAAAAGGGGGATCATGTATTCAGCCAGTTAAAGGGCTTCTGCTCATTTCCATGCTCATCATCATTAGCGTCACAATGCTTGGGTCAGGATCGATACCAATAACCTTATTCGCTCTGGCTTTTTGCATGAAAATGCAGAGTTGCGAGTCTCCTTTCCCTTCAAGGTCCTTGATGGCCCCAGGCAGTTATGCTGAGTCTTGGCTACACTCATCCTCCTCTTCCTGTTCCTTAAGAGAATCCCACAGGCCTGGAAATATAGGGCACGGGTTTTTTTTTTCACTTCACTGATCGGAAAATAGGTTATCTCCGTGTTTTAACATTTTTCACATCGCACATTAATCTTTTTACACCTTTTGACAAAACACAGTCTGCTGCGTGTCCTATTTTGTCAGTAGGTCACAGTAGTCGGGATATTTGTACCAGGCTCCTGCTTCACCTTCATGTCCGTGTCCGTGGCAACAAGGTGAGCCCATTTCAGAAGCTCTGTGGTGCCGAGGAAACTGATATTTCGCACATTTTGAGATTCAAGTCAAAACACAGATGGAGGGTGACAGTTTGATGTGACTGAGTGTGACCATCATTAGCGTGTCACTTGATCTGATGTTGTAGGAATTGCTCCACCTCTGGCCGTGTGGCATCACTACAATCACATTGAGTGGATAACTGTGTTTTGGTTTTAGAACCTAATTAACTGCACTTGGAATCTGTCAAGTGTAAATGTTCTTGTTCGTTTCTCTGCTTTCATTATTTGGTTGTGTTTTCGACTGTTTTTAAATTACATTATTACGCTGTATTCTACAGTTGGCTGTATTGTAGAGTCATCAGCCTGACAGCTGTGTTTCATGGGTCTGGCATCTACAGGCAGCTGCTCTCCATCTTGAATATAGTCAGACATGACATTGAAGGGTGAATGCACAGCTAAGCAGGACTGGGGAGACATTAGACCCCGGATGGACAGGTGTGTTGCACCATGATGGCAGCACAGTAGTAGCACACAGCGGCGTCTCCAGACCCAAATGGTGCTATTTTGTACTCTGGTCAGTGCTGCACTGCCTTCGGTTGTGCCACTGTGTTGTCTTATTGCACTGTCCTGCAATGTTTGCATACACATGCACTTTATACTGTTCCGTTTAATTGTTGTTTTTAGCTGTTGTGTTGTTTTATGTAGCATCATGATCCTGGAGGAACATCATTCCATTTCACTGTGTACTGTACTAACTGTTCATGGCTGAAATGACAATAAAAAGGAATTTGATTTGATAAGACCTGATCTCTGAAAGGAAAGATGTCCCTGGATGGACAGGTATGCCAAATACACGGGTATCTCCCACTGGACAGGCATGTCCAAGTAAATGGGCATATTTATATGTACAGACTTCCATGTTACTAAGGAGTATTTAGAATGTGCCAGAAAAACTGAAGTTCTGTTGATGTGGCATCCTGAGGTGTAATGTGTGAGGTGTAAGGGGCATGCCCCACATAGCGCTGACGCTCCTCCATAACCCCCCTCATCCATAACCCCCCCGCTTCAAAACCTCTGGGTCTCTGTCACCCTCCCCCCCTCTCCACACACACACCCCAATCCAACAGAATCTCCCACATGCTCATTCTAATATGCTTGATGTAATACAAAGATTCAAAAGCAATAAGTGCGAGCTCACCTCCCTGACTACTGTCCAGAAGCTCTCCTCAGTGATTGGGTCTCTGTGTCGTGATGCTGTTTAAATCCACGGATGCATGTACAGAGTGTTATTAATGAAATGGGCAATAACAGAGAGAGCAACATAATTCTTAGTACCGCAGAGTCCTCCTCCAAGGAGGGATCATGAAAAAATCTGCCAACTATAACCGTAAGTTTTTCTTTGGCAGTATAGCTGTCAAATTGAAAGCATCTTGAGCTTCTTAATGACCCACGGTGATCCGCATCCAGGACGGTGTCTTTTCTCTCAGTCTGATGTCAATGAAGCGGGGATCACTGGCAGGTTTAAGCCACTCGGAGGCAGGTTAAAGCTGCAGGTGGTAATTGTGGTGTGATTTCATCTGCAATCTGCGCTGTTATAGCCCCGGTGCTGATCCACCTCAGATCAGCATGACGTCAGTCGCCATGACTCCATCTCTGAGGGATATGGACCCCCAAACAGACTCAGTGGCATTTCAGGATGATACGGCCTGGGCCCGTTTAGCTATCCTCAACTCAGTAACCAAGTCAAAGGTGGGTTTAGCCTCCAAGCAGTTAAAATCTAACAGAGAGATGGAGGTGTTTGCCTACGCCTTAATGTGACATTAGAGTCATGCATCTGGGCCTGACCGCAAGTCTGATGTTCTCTACGCTGTGACAGCAATTCCTTTTGCTGCCACCAACACCCCCTGCATGCTCTGGTGATCGCCCCAGGCCAGAGGGGGTGCCTGTGTGCTGAATCTGTTCAGATCACCTTCCCCTGGGTCCGGGGGCGACGGCAGCGTGGCTTTAAATACCTCTGCAGACTAAAAATACCCCACAAGTTTCCCTGGGGGCTCCGTCGCTTGGACTCAGTTTCCTACAGCAGAATGCAGAGGTCATCATCTGCGGATCGATGTTAAATATTCACGCAGCTAAGTTTAGATGGGCGGAGAGAATCTAAGTAGAGCTGCTTTGCTTTGACCTTTTTCTTCACTGCCAGCTTCCATCCTAAAAACAATTCTCCAGCGCCTCAGCTAACGCCACCGCCCCCCACCCCGTCACACTGGGACACAGAGACCCCGGTGGGTTCTGCACCGACGTCCCTGCGCCTTCCTGTTTCCCACGCAGGCCTCGGGGACAGTGCTTGGCAGCAAATGGAATTCCAGCTCAGCCATCAACAGGATGAGCTCCTGTCCTCTGCCAACTCCTACAGCTCCTTAATCGTCTGGTGCAGTTGGTCAGCCAGAAGTGGGCGTGGTCTGTCCTCTCTCTCTCGCTCTCTACTCAGAGAGAGGCATTTCACACAGTGTATTGTTTAATGTTGTGTTAAGAACCTACTTCGAGCAAGCTGGCCGGACTGGAGCAGCCTGAACCTTAAAACTGTTGACAGACATATTGGTGTGTGCGTGGCCAGTGCCAGTCAACCCATTAGACATTGGCAGGCACCTAGGATGCAATCTTCTGAGAGGGTGTTGACATCGCTAGCCAATTTCACTTTGTCTCGGGGTGGGAGATGCGGGCTGTGAAGAGTACGATGGGGTAAATGGTGGTGAACTGCTCCTCTGTGTGTCCTCTGAATGGCCCTGTCACATTGGGGGACACTAGTTGAGTGACAGCACCACTCACAGGAGCTACAGACGTCCTGCCTTCCCTGGCATATCAGAAAAATATGGACAGGATGTCTATGTATGATATAGGCACTGTGGCTGCCTTAGTTTGGCACTGGTCTGAAACCTCGCAGCCCCTCTGGTCTATTTCTGAGTTCTTTAAAGGGATGAAAATCAGCAGAGATTCACTGTAAAGCTGTTTTCTTTCCCTCCGGCTTGTTACTCATCATTATGGAAATAATTTGCAATATGAACCGGTGGGTAAAACTTGTATTAAAACATTAAATCTTCATTCCGAATTTCATCAGTGTCACAGTTAGGAAGACGACTGTGAAGCTCTGAGGCCATTAAAATTGGTCTCGGGCTACTTGCTCATCACCCTAACGAACCGGGAGCAGTAATAAGTGTGTGTTTGCCAATGCGGCTCTTTCTTTTTCGTACCCTCGACTCCTGGCGAAAGCTGTAGCTTGGCAACAGAAAAAAATCGCTCACACGACGCAGACGCTTTCTGTCGCTTTGGCTGACGTTTCCGCACCATGAGCTGCATTTGTTATAACTTGTTGTTAAGATAAACTGTTGTGTCATTCACCAGATCTCCCCAGCGCGTCGTGTTTTGGAGGCAGAAGGTATGATCCCTCAACTTCTGAGCACAAAGGCCACCACTGTGTGATGTGGAGATCAAACCCTGCTCTCCCGATGGACTCCTTCCTGCTCCTCCAATGGACTCCTTCCTGCTCCCCCTGGCGAACTCCTTCCTGTATCCCAGACGGACTCCTTCCTGCTGCCCCCCAACAGATTCCTTTCTTCTCCCCCAGTGGACTCCTTCCCGCTCCCCCTGATGGACTCCTTCCTGCTCCCCCATGATAGACTCCTTCCTACTCCCCGAATGGACTCCTTCCTCCTGTTCCTTCCACTGTTGGGTTTTTGGGAGCCCATGCCTTCAAATCTGAGAGCAGAAGGGCATCAGGAAGCAGCTGCCATCTGCAGGGTGGCTTGGTCGACCAGCCAGGAAATCCCAGCTTCCTTTTATAGGATTATCTCCGTACCACTGACATCAGACTTACCTTTGCTTAATTCCATAACCGTTCCTCATCACGGCCCTGACACCAACCTGACGTCTTGTTCCCGAGCAGGTTCTTTATGAGGTACCGTAGTAATCAGTTCATTAACAGTTAATTTGCAGGTGCGATGTCTCTGGTTAACTGTAGGCTGGTAAAAGCAGGATCTTTCAGACAAGGTGGCTGTCAGGTAACAAACTCTCTCTAGGACAGGGTAACACACTTTCTTTCACATACGTTACTGAAGACGACCCACAATCCCCTCTGTGCTGCGTGCGGTGCAGCAGATGGCTGGCTTACAGCGCATTCATCATCAGACGTAGCAGCATCGCTGGTCTGAGGTCCAGCCAGTCTGAAACGTAAAAGCCGATCTGGTGCTGCACGATTGACCTGGGACCCCACACTGCACACCATCGCCCCCTGGCTGCAGGCAGGCAAGCTCTCAGTTTCACTCATTAAGCGCTGAAGTATTTTGATATTCTTTGAAATATGAGATGAGATTAATGAATTATTCATGACTTGAAGAAAAGGGAAATAATCCCATTGGTTTCATGAATACGAAATTCTGCAAATCTCTGTAATGATTCATTATTGTTATGAAACCGTTACTGATATCCATTTGAAAAC
Source organism: Mormyrus iriodes (assembly GCA_011763525.2). Taxonomy (NCBI): domain Eukaryota; kingdom Metazoa; phylum Chordata; class Actinopteri; order Osteoglossiformes; family Mormyridae; genus Mormyrus; species Mormyrus iriodes. The sequence goes on from JAAGVU020000001.1 coordinate 8,646,512, forward strand.
ATGCACAGACTCGGAGCCGGTGCCAATGGGCCTGTGGGTAATGTGGAAATCCACTAGCCAGGAAAGCCAGAGGCAAACCAGGTTGGCGTCTGCCCGCAGAACTGCTGTCAGCACCCATTACGCACTCAGCACACGCTCTGAAATGCAGGATACCGCTTACACACATAGCACACGCTCTGAAATGCAGGATACCGCTTACACACACAGCACACGCTCTGAAATGCAGGATTCCGCTTACACACACAGCACATGCTGTGAAATGCAGGATTCTGCTTACACACACAGCACACGCTCTGAAATGCAAGATACCACTTACGTACTCAGCACATGCCCTGAAATGCAGGATACCGCTTACACACACAGCACACGCTCTGAAATGCAGGATTCCGCTTACACACACAGCACATGC
>JAAGVU020000001.1:8653958-8706746 GCA_011763525.2 Mormyrus iriodes
AACAGTTCACGTAAAATAATTAACAAATAATAACCATTAATTAGTAATAAAATATTAATTAATTTCCTTATACATTGATGGAGATCAAAATTTACTTTGAGCTAATAAATTCCTACATCATCCTTAGGGATTATGGAATGAGACTTTTGGACTTCCCACTTAACCTGGGCAGGGTCTGGCTACTAAGGGAATCCAGAATATCCATGGGTAACTGTGGAACTGCCGACCCAGCCAAATGACTTAGCGAACCTATGTCAGGGTTTGGGCCACTGAAAGAATCCGTAACATCACTTAGGGATTGTGGAATTACATCCGGGTCCCCCACTTACCGAACCTGGGTCAGGGTTTGGGCCACTGAGGGAATCTGGAATATCACTTAGCAAGGCTGGGTGAGGTTGGTCTACTGAGGGAATCCGAAATTGCACCTTGCAAACTTGGGTAAGGGTTAACCTACTGAAAGAATCCGGAATTCCACCCAGTAATCCTGGGTGTGGCTGGACTACTGATAGAATCCAGAATTACACTTTGGAGACCTGGATCGGGGTTAGCCAACTGAAGGAATCCGGCATTACACTTAGGGATTGTGGAATTAGATCTGTGTAGTGAACTGAGTGATTCTGGAATCCACATGTGGAAGATGCCTTTTTGCCCATTCATTTTACGTATTCTGTAATATACATATGGAAAATGTGGGTTTGTCTAGCAAACTGAGTGATTCCGGAATTACTCAGTCGCTCATTTTGACTGTCACCAAACAGTATCACACTGTAAATGGCATTGATTAATTCAACTGGTTTTTATTTGCAAGACAAACAACAGAATAGGACAGCATAATGGCTGATGTGGAAGGGACCCAAGCTCCCTGCAACATTTCAGTACAAACAAACAAATATCGTTATTGACGCCACGTACGTTCATGTATACTATATATAAACATATATATATATATATATATATATATATATATATATATACACACACACACACACATATATGCACACACACACGCATATATATACTGTATATATAATCTCCCAGATCTTCTGAAGGCAGTGGGATGCCATAAAATGAAGTGTAATGATGTATTTTTTTATAATTTGCACATACCTAAGAAAATACATTGGTGAGACTAACTTTAGCTTGGTCATTCAGGGTGGTCGTATTTGGATTCGGATGACGCATCTTCCTGCGCTGCACCTTCACCTGGGATGTCAAGACAGAAATCCATATTTTGAGCATCCATTTTCTCAGCTTTACTTTCTCATTTACATCTCTCACCTTCGACAGGAGCTTCATTAGCCTGGGACAGCCTGATGTCAGTGTCATTCTCTATCTCAGCCATCAAGACTACCTAAGAAAACAAAGCATTAAATTGGTGGATCTCGCTCGCCTTGGGCTCAGTGACGTAGACCTTGTTAGCAGTGTGGATGCTGTGGCACATCAACATGGAAACCAGCTTGCGATCTTTCTCTGGGAGGCTGTGCTGGATCTGTGGGGGGGGCGAGAAGCCGGGTCATATTATGGGAGATGGCGCAGTTGTTTTGCAGGCAGCCCCTGTGGCCACCCCCAGCACGGCTCTGTACTCATGCAGGTGAAGATGGCTGACCGGATCTCGGACACACTGAATGGCCGGGGCATGCCACACTCCAGACAGGTGTTCATGACATGTTCTGCTTTCTTGTGCAGGGGCTGCCCCATCATCTTGAAAAAGAAGGTGCTGGGACCGTGGCTATACCCTGGCAGCTTGGGCCTCAGAAGCGGCAGAAGCACCGGTGCTCCTTGTCGCTGAGGGTGACCTTGGCCCTGCTGAACGAGCCCACCGTCTTGTGGTCAGAGATCTAGGGATCTAGGGCGAGCATGAGTCTTGGCAACGGGGGAGAAATCCCATGATGCATTGCAAACTGAGGAATTCTGGGATATGCAAATAGTGAATGCGGTCTCGGTCGATGAGCCGAGTGCACATGCACCGCTCTCTTTTGCGCTCTCCTGCCCGCTCTGCTGATTGCTACAATGTGCGTTATACTTTGTATCAATTCGGCCAACGGCTTTTCCATGAACTAGAGTGACGTTCTGGTTGCTATGGAGGACTTTATGTGGATACCTGGGGAAAAGCCCTGTGACCCTTATATGGCCAGGAACAGCACAATATCCACTGTCACAAGCACCTCCAACTGTCCTTTTACATCGCTCCTAAGCAGAATTACACACTAATTGATCATGGGACATGCCCTCACTCCAGGCTGCACGCGGAAGTGAAACAACCGTGAGACCAAGCTAAGGCTGACTGGTTTTGGACTGAGGGGTTACGGAATATGCACGTAGCGAATGCGGTCTCGGCCGATGAACCGAGTGCACGTGCGCCGCTCTCGTTTGAGTTCTCCCAGCAGCCTCTCGGTTGCTAGGCTCAGCAAGCGCGAGCCTAAGCGATAGGGGGGAATCCCGCACAGCGCAATGTTGCCGCCTATCGGAGACTAGGGGGATAAGCTGAGCAGTTCCGGAATGCACGTGTATAGGATGCAGTCCTGACTAATAAACTGAGTGCTTCCGGAACATACACGTGGGATATGTAGTCCCGGCTAATAAGCTGAGCGGCATTTACATGTAAGACTAATGGGCTGAGCGGGTCTGGACACGCACATGTAGCGAATATGGTACAAAGTAATGGGCTGACTGGTTCTGCTCAACGCACTCCTGACTAATACGCCGAGCACTCCTCCACCACTCAACGCTGTTATCAGGCCCAGGGGACTTTAGGCAAGCAGAGGTTATCCCCTCTTCACCTTGGGATGCTATTCCTTGCTCTCCCTTGCTGACATCTGTGTTCTGGGCAATGTCTTTGTCTTTACATTAGCCCCATTTCCCATCTCTTCTCTCTCAGTATCACGCAAGGAGGACTTGTGAGAACACTCCGGGGTGACTTTGGTGTGTGAGGTGCCGCACAGGAATGAATGTCATCCCAACATCCATGACGTGGGTAAAGGCAAGGTCTTAGGCTGAGTATAAGAGCTCTGGACCTTTAGTGCAGGATTTCTGTCGGATTTCCAGAATATGACAGGGAACAATATGACAGCCGGACAGTCACTGTCAAAGGCTGAACTTCTAAGATCTGGCGTTCACTTCCATAAGACATGCGTGCCACAGCATGCAACGGGAGAGGAGAATGTCGCTGCCTGGTGGACAATGTGGGGATTAGCTGACCGGTTCCAGCATTTATGTGCGGTCCTGACTGATGAGCTGAGCAGTTCCGGAAGTCGCACGTACCAAACACGGTCCCGACTGATAGGCACGCATGACATATGCCGGCATACAGCACAACAGCACATTGATGACGTGGGGAAAGGCAAGGTCTGAGGCCAAGAAGTTGAAGCTGTGGATCTTCAACCCAGGATTTCCACGTGGAAAGTACGGAATTCCGCAGGGATAAATGGAAGGCCCAGATAATCACTGAGAAAGGCTTTTCAGAAAAATTAGGAAGTTCCCGAAAAAAAACATATCGGTTCCGGAATAAAAAAGTGTTGCCACCTCATGGCAAATCAAGGGATAAAATGGCCAGGGGAAATGCAACATGTCAGAACTAATAATTAACTAAGGTTTCTGGAATGTATTTTTTTAATGGGATTTTCCATAGGAAATGCGGTATTTCCCAAATTAAGGTCATTTAACAGAATTTACATGGAAATCAATTTGGAGTTATCCATTCCATATAATCGGAGCCAAAATCTGTGTAGCGGGCTAACCCTAATTATGATTCGCAACCAGAAGCTAGGGTTAGGGTTAGAAAATCTGTGGGTTTCTCAGTCATCAAGATGTGTTTTTCTGATTGTGCTGGGCCCCATTAGCATAGGAAACCCCAATTTACATCAGTTTACTACTATTTTTAATACATTCCACTTATCCGGTATGCCCCCATATGTTCCTAAATTAGGGTTCACAACCTGAAGCTAGGGTTAGGGTTAGAAAATCTGGGTGTTTCTCTGACATCAAGAAGTGTTTTTCTGATTGTGCTGTGCACCATTAGGATAGGATACCACAGTTTTCATTAGTTTAATACATTTTTCATACATTCCACCTATCCGGTATGTCATCATGTGTTCCTAAATTAGGGTTCGCAACCTGAACCTAGGGTTAGGATTAGAAAATCTGTGGGTTTCTCTGACATCAAGAAATGTTTTTATGATTATGCTGCTCACCATTAGGATGGGATACCACAGTTTAGGTTAGTTCAATAGTATTTCTCATACATTCCAACGATCTGGTACATCACCACATGTCCCCAAATTAGGGTTCGCAACTTGAAGCTCGGGTTAGGGTTCGAAAATCTATGGGTTTCTCTGACATCTAAACTTCTGATTGTGCTGGGCCCCATTAAGATAGGAAACCAGTTTAGGTTAGTTTAATACTATTCTTCATTCTTTCCAACTACTTGGTATCTCAGCCTAAGTTCCCAAATTAGGGTTTGCAACCTGAAGCTAGGGTTAGGATTAGAAAATCTATGGGTTTTTCTGACATCAGTATGTGTTTTTCTGATTGTTCTGAGGCCCATTAGGATAGGAAACCATTGTGTAGTTTAGTTTTATACCATTTTTCTTACATTCCACTTATCTGATATGTCACCATATGTTCCCAAATTAGGGTTCGCAAACTGAAGCTCGGGTTAGGGTTAGAAAATCTGTGGGTTTCTCAGACATCAAAATGTGATTTTCTGATCGTGCTGGGCCCCATTAGTACAGGAAACCACAGTTTAGGTTAGTGTCCTCAATGGTAGGGACGGGCACGTTTGGTATAGAAACGACTACTATTCTCAGTTGTTGGATAAAAGTAGTTATCCAACAAATTTAAAACCACCGTCAGTAGGCTAATGTAGAAGATGACATAAAACGGGTACGTGTTAACACAAATATGGTGAAGCTTGCATATTGTGAAACACTCTAAGCTTCTAACCACAGCTCGAGAACAGTTCAAGCCACACAACTTAATGACAGTTGCTGTGTTTGAGCTTGCGTCCATCTAAGGCTGCAGCAAATGACTGAATGTGTCACAGTGGTATGACAAGGCTGTCCCATTTCGAAGGCTCCTTCAAAGGCAGACTCTTCTTATTCTGCTCCGTGAAGGGTGCACCCGATGGATCTTTTGCAGCCCAGCATATCCCAAAATTCATTGCCAGAGGTACTGTAATGTGGATGTGTCCCAGCTAGGCAAAGAGTAAGGGCAGAAACAGCTGATGACACACATAAGAAATTATCCATAGGCCATAGCATCCCATGTGGGGGGCCAGACCAAGATGGTGGATCGGTTGGACATGTAGTGGTGAGCTGAGGAACTACTTTGGGAATTAACCCATTAACTGCCAAATTTTTTTCTGAAAATTTTCATGTATTTCTATTAATTTACATCCAAATAGTAACAAAAACATCTACTTTCAAGAAATATGACTGTTAGTTTGTCTGAAATTTCAATTTTTAGTCAAAGTCCCAAATGGGGATCATGGCACATGCCATCTGTTTCTTATGCCATTCTGGGAAACAGTCAACATGAACACTTACAAAGCATCAAGATAAATTCATGTTCATCAAAATTATCCTCTAATAAGAAGGAGTTTTCGGGCTTCAAAAAACGTGTTTGGGTTCGCTGAGTCAAAAACGATGACGCAACAGGAAAAACCAACTACAGCACTGAACCCATGCGCACACGCGGTGACTTCAGGATGCTTGGCGACAAAGGGCATCAATGCTGAGTCACGTAAGCACAACATCATTCATCAACATTTTTCTCATCATGTTTTCTGTGCACATAGCATTAGCCTCAGGTAGCTAACCAGAGCAAAGTAGGCTTATCACAGTAAAAAAAAACAAAATTACAGTAGTTTTCATTTTTTCCATACGTTGTCAAGTATAAAAAGACCCAAAATGAAAACTGTAAATGGACTGCTTAATTAGTATAAGTGAATTATATAAACAGTATTTGTACAGGAATAATTCAAGCTTTTTGATCCATATATGCGGTGCATCACTATAACCGTGATCACTATAAGTGGTTTCCACTGTACTCAGTAAAACCTTTTTTATTATTAGCATTAGAATTAGAATGATTATCACTGAAAAAATTTCTAAGATTATCGTTTAAGTGTTTGGAAAGTTTTAGAGTGACTGTTGCAGATCATCTGGTTATGATATTGTACATTTTTTGGACTGATAAAGCTATCAAAGTTGATTAATTCAGTCAATACTTTAAACAAAATAACAGTGTAAAGTGATAGACGTACATATAGTACACAGCAGAGAGCATGGAAGACATGATAGAAATGCATTTGGACACTACTAATGTTACAGAAAAAAAGAAGCATAGATGAACTTCACTCATATGCCTGCAAAGCTGCTGACGGTGATGACTGTGACTGTGCCCCTAACACACCAGTCAAACATCCCCTCCTCCTAAGAAATCCAAAAAAGTCTTTAAGTGAACTACGGGAAAACCTTATTTGTATACTGACCTCAAAAATTGATGAAAGGTCTAAACATTTGGAGAAAGCAGTAAAACAAAATACAGATGAAGGTCTGATAAAATCCATTGATAGTTGTCATCAAGATTGGAATACAGTACTGTACTTTCTTGCAGGTGATAGAGTTCACAGACTTGGCACTCAGAAGCAAACACCCCGAGCAGTGATCATTCAATTTTTGTCTAGGACTGTGAGGGAAATTGTGTGGAAGTCTGCCAGACAGAATTAATATCTGGAAAGTAAATGCCTTGAATTTAAGGATGTTCTCACTGCAACTGACCAAGAAGTGCGAATGAAACTTTGGCCAAGAGTAGAGAAGGCTAGAATAGAAGGAAAGAATGCATAATTTGTGGGGGACAAAGCTTACATAGATAAAAAATAATTTTGGATTGGGTCAAATTAATAAGCATATCTGGGGATAGTGTGTGGTTCAGTGGAAAGTCTCGGCACATCTCCAGGTCCTTGAGCAATGCCCTTAAGCCCCAGCTCCCAGGTCACTGCCAGCTTGTTCTCGACTGCAGAGAGCAAGTTTGGGGAGGTGTAAAGAGAATTTCCACACGGGGATCAATAAAGTATCAAATACTATATTATTATTATTATTATTATTATTATTATTATTATTATTATTATTATTATCGTTATTATTAGTTATTATTATGTCAGGGTAAGATGTCCTTAAAATCTAAGCCTCTGGGCTCTATTTTGTACCGGAGGAAAGCACGACGCAAAGTGGTTTTGCTAGTTATATAGCAGTGCATTATTAATTTTCACGCCATGCGCGCACATCGTCAAAACAGCAAATGACTTTCATTTATGTTTTATTATAGAGTAGAGCCCTGCATTGGGACTTGCAAATCTCATGGGAGCAGGCGGCTTTAAGGTTGACGCGGGTGGGAATGGGCAGCTAAAAATAGACAGCGAGTCCCAATATTGTTGGCAGGATGGAGAGTGCAATTGATTTTGGTAATAAAATTAAGGCTGGAGAGAATGAAACTAAAGAAGAGTAAAAAATCGGATATCTGGAAAAGCTTTACATCGCTTTCCTGTACTGTTGAAGTTTGTGCGGTTCGTTCTGAGTGTATCTGTGTCCAGTGCGCCATTAGAGACGGCATTTAGTGTCTGTGGTCGCATTAATAGTTTTTGGCCTCAGTTTAAATGTGAATCAGAATCAGAATCTTTTTATTCGCCAAGTTTCTTTTGGTGTGGGTGGTATCATGACATAAACAAAAACACATACAAATAAACATCTAAAAGTAAAGATACAAAGATTTTTTTATTTTTTTTACATGAGATGTGCAATGCTGAGTCAAGCATGTGGACAATATAAATAAAGAATAAATAGATAGATAATGGATGGATGTAATGTGCGAAAGGTACAAGAAAGGTACAGTGCAGATGAGATCAGTTAGTTAAATATGATAATGAAGCTTGAACAGTGCGTGGTTCCATTTTGACAGTTTCCCATGGGTCCTGATTTAGAAGAGTGATGGCCTGGGGGAAGAAGCTGTTTAGGTGTCTATTTGTCCTTGTGCTCAGGGCTCTTATTCTTTGCTTTCGCTGAGATGGAAGATGCTGGAAAAGGGAGTGGCCAGGATGCAATGGATCAGACATTATTTTTTTGCCTCTGTTCTTCATCCGAGATATGTACAGTGCTTCAAGAGGGGCAGCTGACAGCCAATGATCTTCTCTGCACATCGCACTATACGCTATAGTCTCCTCTTAGAGTGCGATGTTGCAGAGCCAAACCAGATACAGATGGAAGCTGTAATAATTGATTCTACTGCAGCTGTGTGGAACTTAGCCATGAGCTTCTGCGACAGCTTAAATTTCTTTAGCTGATGCAAGAAGTATAGGCGCTGTTGGGCCTTCTTGATGATGGAGATGATATTTGTGTCCTATTTAAGGTCTTGTTGGATGGTGGTGTCCAGAAATTTGACGGTTTTAGCTCTGCTAACAGTAGTGTTCCGTATGACCAAAGGAGGTGGTGTTGGGGGATTTTTCCGGAAGTCAGTGATCATTTCCACCGTTTTTTGTGTATTCAAGTCTAAATTGTTTACATCACACCATGACACCAGTCGACTTACTTCCTGTCTGTAGTTGGACTCATCCCCATTTTTTATGAGTCCAATCAGGGTGGTATCGTCTGCAAACTTAAGAAGTTTTACGGATTGATGTTGTGAGATACAGTCATTGGTGTACAAGGAGTAAAGTAGGGGAGAGAGAACACATCCTTGTGGGGCACCAGTGCTGAGGAAGATGGGATCTGAAATGTGGTTACCTGTCTTCACGATCTGTTTCCTACCAGTTAAGAAGTCCTGGATCCAGTAGCAGAAAGTTTCAGTAGTGGTTTTGAGAAATTGCTGGATGATTTTCTCAAAGCACTTCATATCTAGAGGTTAGAGCTACTGGTCTGTAGTCATTCAGGCAGGAGATTTTCTGTTTTTTTGGAACTGGAATGATGACCGAGGATTTAAAGCAGGCAGGTACTGTGCACTGGCTCAGGCTCCAATTAAAGAGGTCAGCAAAAGTGGAGGCCAGTGGATCAGCACAGTGCTTGAGAGTGGCGGGTGAGATGTGATCAGGGCCAACTGCTTTCCTGATCTTTTGTTTCAGGAATATGCGTCTCACTTGTTGATCAGTGATTGTGATGAGTGGGTTCAGCAGCGGGGGAAGGGGAGGCAAACAAGGTGTTGCAAGATGACTGTGGTCAGATTTGGGGGTGGGGGGTCAGTACTTTGTTTCTCAAATCTTGCGTAGAAGTTGTTTAGCTGGTTTGGCAGTGAAGTCTGCCTCAGTGAATGGCGGTTTTGGTCTGAAGTTGGTGATAGCCTGAATTCCCTTCCATGTGGCAGAACAGTCATTAGAAGAGAGGTATTCCTCTAGCTTGTCCCTGTATCTGTGTTTCGCAGCTTTGACTGCCTTATTGAGAGCATGCTTGGCCTTTTTGTATTCTACTATGTCGCCACTCTTGTGGGCCTCTTCTTTGTCTAAGCGTAGTCTTCCCAACTCAGCTGGGAACCATGGTTTGTTGTTGTTGTATTTATATATGGCCTTTGTTGGAATACAGGTCTCTTCACAAAAGCTGATGTAGGAGGTGACTGCGTCAGCATAATCATCCAGGTTGCTGTTTGTGGATTTAAATATGTCCCAGTCAGTGGAGTCCAAGCAGTCCTTCAGAGCATCTGTGGCTGAAATGGTCCATGTTTTCACCAGTTTGATTTAGGATTTTGTGATTTTGAGTTTTCTTATGTATGAGGGGATGAGGTGGATGAGTGAGTGGTCCGAGTTGCCCAGTGGGGCACGTATATTTGTCTGGTAAGCATTTTTAATAGTGCTATAACAGTGGTCCAAAGTTTTGTCTTCCCTGGTAGGACCGTTGATCAGTTGTTTATATTTTGGCAGTTCCTGAGTCAAATTAGTGTGGTTGAAGTCTCCTAGGATGATCACTGGGGAATCTGGGTGTTTCAGCTCAACTTCTGCAACCAGGTCTGCCAGCTATTGTTGTGCAGAATGTGCATTTGCGACAGGACGGATGTACACTCCAATCAGTACAATAAACGAAAATTTCCGGGGAAAGTAGAAAGGCTTGCAGTTAATGATGAAGCTTTCCAGGTCAGGGGAACACGTTTTCTTTAAGACAGACACATCACTGCACCATTTCTGATTTATATAAAAGCATATTCCTCCACCTCTGGCTTTGAAACAGAGAGCAGAATCGCGATCTGCTCTGAGCAGCGAGAAGCCGGGTAGTACCACCGCTGCATCAGGTATTGCCTCGTTTAGGCATGTTTCAGTGAAGCAGAATGCAGAAGTAGTGGACAAATCTTTAACAGTACTTACCATTAGTCACAGCCCGTCCACTTTATTGCATAGTGAGCGAACGTTTGAAAGAAAGGGCTCTATTATAGAGTACATCTAGTCCTTTCACATAATCATACTTTTTAATGAAACACCAAAAGAAAATATATAAATAAAGAATAAACCATATCATTAAAAATCCTATGAGTTCCTTATGTCATGATTGGGATCTGCCGGCCCCTCCCTCTGTGGTTTTCCTCCTCTGTTTGTTTCGCCTAAACCCTTGTGTTTCTCTTATGTTCCCTGGCTACCATAGCTCAGTGGGCTGAGCTGGTGGCAGAAGGGCTGTAGTCCCCGATTGTGGGTTCAAGTCCAGTCTCATCCATGTAAGGTTTTTTTGGGTTTTGTGTATTGAATGTGTTTGCTTTATTTCCCGTGTCCTTGATTGATTTGGTTTGTAGATTTATTCCCCTGCTTTTGTATACCTGTGTTCCCTGTTGTTTACCTCCTGTCATGTTCCTAGTTCTAGTTTTTGGTTCATTGTCTTAACTCGTCAAGATTCTTCACCTGTTGTTTTTTTTTCCTTGTCTTGTGTTTATTGGTTGTTCCCCTTGATTAGCTTACACCTGCTCCTCGTTGCCCCAGCTTCCTGTGTGTATTTAAGTGTTTGCTCTTGTTCAGTTCCCTAGGTGAGTCATTGTGTCAGTTTAGTGCTTGTGCCTGAGTTGGCTCGTGATTCTGAGTGGTCCTATCCTCATGTCATTGATTCGTGTTCGGTTTCAGTTATCCCTGTGTTATTCAGTTAGGTCGGTCTGATTTGTTCCCTGGAGCTTCCCCCCCATGATCCCTTGCTTAGGTGTCCTCTGTTTTCTGTTAAGATCACCTATTCCCCACTTTTTGGCTTCTGTGTGTTCTCTGGTGTGTCCTGTACCCCAATAAATTCTAGTTTTACCCCGTAGTCGTCCGTGGATCGTCCCCCTTTGTTCTAATCTGCACTATGCCGCGTTCCCGCCGTAACACGAGGATGCTGTGGAATGGGCTGCGTCTCTTTCTGTATTCAATAATTCTTGTCTCTCGAATAAATCGAGACACAGCAGTTTTCCTACAAGACGTTTTAGCGAAAACGATTCCGTGATATTTTGGTTTTACCTGACACACTTGGTCATCGGCAGCTCTTTTAGGAACAACGAGTGTGAAAAGGTGTGTGGGGTGTTTTTTTTTTTTTTGTGTCGAGTGATTCGCACTTAAAAAAAAAAAAAAAACACATCAACGATGCATAGCAAAAAAGTAAAAACGACCCCAGATGCGGAGAGGCAGCTCAACTGCACCATTTGACCTCCCAGCAGTTTGTTTAATTCAGCAGCAATGAACATTAACTCATGACCTGCGTAATGCTGACACGTTTTCTAACGGTTAGACAAGAGCTTTTGCTACAGGTCCTGCAGTCTGGCAGCACGTTTTAGCAGTGCAGCTTTAATTGCAAGTGCACTCCTTTCTGTAAATGGTCATTTGAAGTCCTTTTTGACAAGCAGAGGTAACTCTGTATGACTAATTCTGGATATTCCGATTTAAAAGCAGCTCATCTTTTAAACAAGAATGCACTCCTGATAAGTGTAATTATTTTCCTACGGAGGCAAACAGTGTGCAATTATGAAAACAGTCATAACAGTTTGGGGTGGTGTACACATTTTGCACTGAATCTCCTTGTCATGACTGCAGACTTGACAGTGAGGCATGATGCCGGTATAACGGATGCAGCAGACGGGAATGGTGAGGGGACTTTATTTCTCCAGTAGGAGCGGGGCACACAGAGACAGAGTACTCCACACTACTACAATGACCGATAAGGGAGCACAGGACTGGGGAGCTTCTATACAGAGGAACATGGAGGAGTAAATGAGGGGCACCTGTGGCTAATTAACAAAGGGCAAAAACATGAGAACGATCAACAAGCAGCAGGCGTGGCTGCTAATCAGCCCCTGTCTGTGCGGAACACTGGGAAAACACCAGCAGGGAAGGGCTGGACATCATAAAACCCCCCCCAAAAAGGTGCACACTCCGGGTGCACCAACCTGATCAAGGGGAGCCCGGGGGGCCAAGGACTCGACGGGCACATGGGGTCAAGACATGGTGCGAGGACAGGGACGTCGGACTCAGGCAGGACGGGACTGGACACACCGCACAGGAGACCTGGAGAGACGACAGGAAGGAAACCAAAACAGAGCAAGCACCTAGACAAGGACTGACACTAGTAGGGACCATAACGGCACTAACCAACACAAGGAACCAGACCAGGAGGGACAAGGACATGACCGACAGACAACTCGGACCACCAATAAGACTGGAACAGAGACGGACCAGGGGAACAGAGACGGGGACCGGCCAGGACGAACAGCAGAAGGGACAAGTAGAACGCTATGGCACCAGACAGGACAAACACGCAGGAGGACCAAAACTGGGCTTGGAATACAAGGGGAACAAGACTGACAAGGAAGTGGACCCCAATGGAGGGAACAGACGTTGGGACTCAAGAGGCAACAGAGATGAGGCCCCAGGAATGGAGGTAGGGACCGGTGACGGAGCGCGGGGAGCGAAGGTAGGGACTGGAGGCCGACCATAGGGAGCAGTGGCCGGGACTTGTGATGGGACCAGAGGGACTAAGGTAGGGCAATGTGGTGGAACCCGGGGCAGAGCCCCCGGGGCATGGAACTGGCCCAAAGTCCTCCGGGGAGCGAGCGCGGTTCGGCGAGATCTCCGGGGGCCGAGCGCAGCTTGGTGAGTCCTCTGGGGAGCGAGCGTGGCTTTGGGAGACCCCTGGGGAGTGAGCGCGGCTCGGGGAGACCCCTGGGGAGTGAGCGCGGCTCGGGGAGACCCCTGGGGAGTGAGCGCGGCTTGGGGAGACCTCCGAAAAGCGAGCACGGCTCAGGGAGAACTCCGGGGAGCGGACGCTGCTCGACGGGACCCTCGGGAGGCAGGAACGGCTCGACGGGACCCTCGGCAATGGCAGCCACAGGCGGCTAATCAGAAGGGCTGGACATCACACTCCTGTGGTGGAAACAGTATCCCATGCAATTTCTGCAATTGTTCGGGGTCAGTTGGACAATCAGCATGGCTATAAGCCACCATAACCGCGTAGGAAAGTGTGTTTTGTGTTTGTGCTACCAGCTAAGATCATAAATACAGTTTTCTGTGGCCTTGTCTTCACTATATTGTAGTATTACTGCACATGCTGAGAATACAGTTTTGAAGGGTTTCTTTTTTTAATAAGGATACTATATTGCAGAAAGACCCAGGAAACTGGCCCATGCCCAACCTATAGTTACGTAACCTGTAAACATTTCAGCAGCTGAGTGAAAATACAATGCGCTTAAGCGTCAAAACTTGAGGAAGGGCTGGTTTAAATAATTCACACAAATACAGCACCTTTTTAACTATTTATTCTGCAGATGTCTAAGCACGGCCTCTGAGTTTAATAACCAAATCCATCCTCATTGCTGGAGACTGGCAGTAATGTTAAGTAGTTTGCAAAAATATGCATAAAATAATGTCATTGCACAATATTGCTGACAGTAAGGCTACGGGATCCATTCATTTAAGCCTTCTTGACCTGGGGTTTTTAAAAACAATTACAGAGACGTGATCCAGGGAGCTAAATTCATTTCCTGGAATCCATCCTTTTCAATTTCATCTGACAGGAATGTTGTGTGATGGTGGAGTCACGTTTCCTACATCCCAGGAAGATTCTCCTGTTGTACCCTTGAATGAGGTACCTAAAATATCCAGCTGTACTGTATAAATAAGGGATATTGTAAGTTATTTTCGGAAGGGGAGGTGGAGATAACTGACATCAGATTCACTGCAAATGATAAAAAAACGAATAATTTTTTTGCTGGTAGCTCTGTGAATGACACTTACTTCTTTTCCTTAGTGTTGGGGTTCAAATCCCACCTGTGTGTGTGGTCTTTGCATGTCTGTGTACTCCTAGCTGGTGTTCCTAAGTATTATCGTGTGTGTGAGTGCTGTGATGGATTAGCACCCTACGAACCCCATGCCCGTCAATCTGAACAAGTAGGTTGAATTTGGAAAGACAACGTAGTATTTGTACGACACCTAGTGGAGAACATAAGACCCAGCGCTATGCCATTATAGCGCTGGATCAGTATGCAGATTCACACACACACATACACACAAACAAACAAAACTACGCCGATGCCCCATTTAGAGGCGACTGGAGGATGGATGGATCATTATTTCTGCAATTGTGTATGAGATCCAACCTGACCGCAATGTATGCAAATCATACCTATCTGGAAGATAAGTCACTAAACCTTTTTTATCAATTATAACATGAAAATTAAGTTACATTAAATTTAAGACATACAGAAAAACACGGGTCGCAAAATAATATATGAGCCGTAAAGCTATTGTAGCCTACTTCTTATCTTTGCCCCACTTTGACAGAAGGCACCAACTTCAGGATAGCGATAGTGTGCATGTACAACTATGTCCTATAATTGTACAGGATACTGTAAAGATGTGCTTAAAGACATATCTAAATAGAGCAGAACCTCGGAACTCGAACACCTTTTAACGCCGATCGGGTCTGTCGAATTTGTTTCGACTTCGACCTCGACCGAAATCTCGGAACAGGACATAACACAACAGCCCTGCTAAAACCTGTACGGATGGAGACGCGTCTCTGCTGGGCTGAAACAGGCAAACGAAGCTGCTGGGTCCGATACTGATGCCCGTGAATCGCTCTCAGTCTCGCGGTACCTCTCACCGAAAGCTGCGTTCCTGCGTTCGATCGTTTTTGTGCTTTATCTGCAGTACATTTAGTGATACAGTAATCATGGCCCCTAAGAAAGTGAGCAGTGATAGCAGCAAACCAGACAGGAAAGTAGTGAGAGTAACTGTAGAACTTAACAAGGAAATTAAAGCGAGACTTTAGGGGGGCACGTGTGTCTGTTCTCGCTTCAGAGTGAGGGATTGTCATTTATTTCATGTTTATTGCTTTTGTATGTGTGCTTTTTCGTGTGTGTGTTAGTTTTATATTGATTGTTAATGCTTTTTATTAGGTATATAGATTTAAATAGGCATTACCGGGGGTATGGAACGGATTAAATTCATTTTCATTATTTTGTATGGGGAAATTCGACTTGAACCTCGACCAAATCGCAACTCGACCAGCCTTCTTTAACGAATTAAGTTCGTGTTCCAAGGGACCACTGCATATGACTGTCTCCAAAGGCTGGGTGATTTTAAGACGGAACGTTTCTTTGAGGGAACCGGTGCGTCACATTGATATTGTTCCCCCTCCATAAAAACAGCCGGATGAGAATAGCTGCGTGATTTTCTAGATCATATCAACGTATAATTGCGCTTTAATTTATGGAAATGCAGCTAACCCAGCAGTTGGAGTTGTTTCCCGACTGTGTCGTGACTCAGTGCTTGTTTAAGGATGTTAGAAACGCCGCGGAACTACGGAAAGCGGCCATCGGTGGGGAGATCAGCTGCGCCCTAATAAACCCGTCCATGGTGAGACACCGCGCCTTCAGACACGCATGATTGTTCTTAATAAACCCGTCCATGGTGAGACACTGCGCCTTCAGACATGCGTGATTGTTCTTCATAAACCCGTCCATGGTGAGACACCGTGCCTTCAAACACATGATTAAAATGTGTGATTAACTTAGTGTTGGGGTTTCAAACCACTCGTATGCTGGCACACGTAAGCTTTATATGAACACAGTCGAGTAAACATCCGTTAACAACGTGCATGTCCATTCAGACAGGCAGTTTTAAATAAAAAATCATAAGGTTTTTTCTCCCTTCACAGGTGGTCGATCCTTTTCAGGTTCTGATTGCTGCAAATAAAGCACTTCATCTGCAAAGGGTTGGGAAGATGAAGACAAGGAGTCTTTATTCTGAAGTCATATTTAATCTCTGTCCTACAAATAATGTGAGTTGCAAAATTATTTGTATTAATACATTTAAAAAGCATGATAATATGGATAGATTATGTGTGTCTGAGATCATAAAAAGCTTGTGGCTGTTTCTGACATTTTGATTTTCTTCAATTTAAGATATCAGAAGCTTTCAAAAAGTTTGGCATCTCCGACAGTGACGATGCGGTTCTTATTGCCCTGATTCATACGGAAGAGGACAGTCAAAACATAAACGCCATTTGTGCCAAGGTGGATGGTCAGCAAATCCCAGTCAAGCTTATTGCCACCATCAACGATGTCCCAAAGGTTAAAAAGGTTGGTCTGCTTAAATGCATCTTTCCATAGGTTTGTGAGAGCTGACCATTGGCCATATGTAAATCCAGTTTCATATACTTACATGAATTCATGGCACTACTGTCTGACAGGGTTTAGATCCATTCACAGCCCTGTCTGTATGTTTAGCTGTTTAGATATGAATACACTGACATGGATTGATGTCCTTTCCAAACTGTGCCCTCGGCTTTAATTCAGTGTCCCTCTTCGGGTTATGGAAAGAGTATCCAGAATATGAGCATTGCAGTAACTGCCAGCTGCAACTAGGTGGCTCAATGTAGTGATTAGCTCCTTTCAATGATTTACAAACTAGCACCTCTTATCCACAAATTCCTAATTACACGTCATATGTAAACAGTTGTCAGCTCCCTCTGAAAGGTGCTTGGACGTAGCATGTAGGGTGTGCTTGCTGTATTCAGGATTGGCCCTACAGCAGTGTTTCTCAAACCAGTTCTTGGGGACCCCCAGACAGTCCACATTTTTGCTCCTTTCCAGCCAATCAAGACTACAGAATACCTGGTGTAGGTGTGTCTTGATTGGCTGGGAGCTGAGAGAGAGCAAAAATATGGACTATCTGGAGGTCCCTGAGGATCGGGATGGAAACCCTGCCCGACAGCATAGGAGAACACATGATGATCATCTTACGTGCCCTTTGTCTACAGTCATGCCTCGGTGACCCTGAGCCGAGCTCGCATTCCTGTTCCCTTAACCAGAACACCTTGCTGTTCTTCCTCTAGGTGTACAAGGTGACGTCTGCAGAGGAGGCCTGTGGAAGCCTGTTGGATGCTGTGGTCTGCAGAATGGCAGTGAAGGATGTCCTTTAGCTGCATGCCATCTTGGGAGGGGCGTGCTGAGTGAAGTGTGTTATGCAGTGAAGTGCGTTAAGCAGGCTGTGCGTAAAAAGCACAGAGCAGCAGACACACATTACTGATGAACCTGCTGTGGGACCTTCCTGTGTTTCTGCTCAAACAGTACGATGGTAGCCTGCCTCTGCACAATACCGTCATCTGCCTTTAATGCTGGAACCCATAAACGGTCTCCTGTTAGGAAGCTTGGACTTTAATTCATTAATAATATATGTTGCGATGTATTTTCATCAGAAAAGGGGCAGCTGATTTTAAACTTGTCATTTTGGTAGAATAATACTAAAAAAATCTGCGAGTGAAAACATTTGCGTGTCTTTTCAAATATGCTGTTGTATATGCAATTACAGGAGTTTATTTTGATGTAACTTTCCATCTTTCATTGGAATTCGTGGCAGAACTGTAAAACAGGCGATATGTGGTTTAATGCAGGCTGTTCCTCTGGGAGCACTGCCATCAGGCTCATTGTTTATAAGCGTAAACAGACTGCAAATTCATTAGCAGTATTCAAATTTGCCCTAAATAAATATAAACAAATGTGCATCTGTTTAAATGATGCGCGATATATTCATTTATGAAACGAGCCAAAGGGTGCTTACAGTACCGGATAAATGGAGATGATGAATGTGTGAAACGTCAGCTGTTTGAAACATTCGTATAAAACTGGAGCTTTCCTCTTTAATGCCGGTGTTATGCCCTTTTTTCGTACCCGACAGAAACTGCTCCCCAGCGCTGCAGCAAGAAGTGACAGAGCACCGGCCGACGCTGCGCATGTTTGATAATCCGTAAAAGCCTTATGTAGTTACCGTACCAGCTCGCCGGCAGTCAGATAGCTGTCATTTTTTCCCTAAGTGATAATAAAAACCATACATATGAACGTCGTATCTTCTACTGGAGCTCATTCCCCCGTTTTTAATCCGGAAAGATTAGGCTACTTTTATGATTATATTATGACAGGACAGTCATGGAAACACGGCCACACATATCTCCTCTCTTATTTTACTAGTGACTGTCTGGAGAAAAGTCTCCATTTGTTTAGAGAAAATCACTGTTTGCACATGGAGACGTTTCGGTGTAATACTTATGAAGATTAATATGTCACAAGGTAAGAGAACTGTTTTGGCCTACTTGGAAGAGTAAACGCAGAATGCAAAGTGGTTATTAGGCCGAAATATAATTCGATTTTCACCTATTTAAACTAAACAATGCATATGTTTGTAACGTGTTATGTGCCTCGTTTGTACGTGGCTTTGAACATACAGCGTCTGAAAAATATTAATATATTCAGTAGGCTAATGTTACTGAATTATAATAATTAAAATAAGCTGATGAGTTTAATTGCAGGTAGAAAACTCATTGACCGTTAGCTGACATCTCATGCAGGGCGTCCCATGTGATCCGAAATCACCGGATTAGGCGAAGGCTCCCCTCCTACCTCATAGGCGGTTTGCATGGACGGCGTATTAAAAAAAAAACAGCTAGTCCGAAGTTAATTTCTTCCCGCCAAATGGACGTATTAGTCCACCAGGTGGCGCTGTTCCCCACTACTGAAATTATTGCATTTGCATTGAAATCATCCATCGTCTTTCATCACATCAATACAAGCAATCCTCCAAAATCTTCAAAAGTTATTAAAAGGTTACATCACCGAAGAAGTTCTTTAGCTATTAGTACTACACATATTATTATAATTATTATTATTGTCATATATTCAATATGATTTACAACCACTATGTAAATTTACCTTTTCGTCTCTTTACTTTTTGTTCTTCATTTTGGTAACATGGGACTGTTCAGCGGTTCCAGGTAACGTGAAGCGGAAGCTATTCAGTTTTAGTGTGATATTGGTTCAAAATTAAAGTGTGTGAGAAGAATGGCTTTGAGATATCATGGATTTTAAAGCCGCTCAGAGTTTTAATAGGGTTGTGGAGATAAAATTTCATTTCCACAGACATGATTCGGGGTATGTAACATGACGTATCAGAGAATGACAATAGACAAAGCATTCCTATGTCAATAACTCACCCGAGCAAAGTAAAAAGTAGGCAGAATCCCATAATTCCAGGGTCTCGCATTACATAAGAGCCAGAGAGGGATAGTGGCAGAATGGGGACGCAACAGGGGTCAGCAGACGGAGCAAAAGCCCCGAGAGCTGCCCAAGCTTCACTATCAGGCAGGACCTCATGAATTCGTGTTCACTTAAGGCGGCCTCCGCAATGAGAAGCGCTCAGCAGGGCCCAGACGTCTGCATGGGCCACTTGCTCCTAGCTACGCTTTCTAAATAAAGGTACTTGTCCAGTTACGGGCATATGTGTGTGTTATCCTGGTGTTTAACATGTGTGTTTGCGGGGACTACGTATGCTGATAACTGATCACTGAAGGAAACCTTTTGACCGTAATGGGAAAAGCAACAGTTATAAAAAGCCTACTGATGGTTTTAAAGTTATATTACAGCTCTTGCAACATGAATGCATTTTAAAACACGGACACAAGCATGCAGTTCTCTTAATTGTAACACTTCAAGTATTTTAAATTCTTACTTAGGAAAAACGTCAAAGACAGTAGAATTAGTTCGATTTTTGTCTTTTCACTAGATGTCAGTCTTTATTGTGATACACCATTTTCAGTAGGATCTCATTTTAAATATTACTAGTAAGTTTTATAAACATACAGTAGTTAGGCGCTAAAATAATCATTACTTTAATAATTAGTTTCTGCACGAAGTGACTGTGATATTGTTCAGAAGCGTCCTAAAACGGAATATGCTGAAATGTGACTGCGGCTTTTAAGCCCAAATTGCCGATGATTATTTATAAAAACTTCTTAGAACTGCATAAAGTCATATATCTCAGATTAGAACTACACGAATTCATAAAATTGTACTGTTTTATTTGGTTAAACTTTCCAGTACAGGCATGTATGAGAGTCAGAATACAGGAGGCATTCAGGAGGAAGTTTCAGTGGTAAAAAAGCTCTTGATGTAACAGAGCTGGGAAGAAAGCGCATTTAAAATACAATGCATGTTAACAAACCATCACAAAGATGAGTGAGACAATGGTGGCAGATACCAGCCGATATCCATACGAAAGCCCTGGAGAGGAGTCCCCAGTGGGACACGCACAGCAGGTTTATGCTAATCACTTTCGGAGGAGGGGAACTGCGGAGCCATTTTGGAGTCACTTTAAAGTTAACGTAGAGATGATGGGACACGGCGTGAAGGTGCCTGTTTAACGAGGCTCACGGACAGGGAGAGCAGCACGATGCGCCGGCACAGGTGGAGTTAAGGCGCCTTCTCGGTGTTTTCCTGCACTTGTGTGGATTTGTGGACTTTTTAAGCCATGGAGTTGCCGGTGACCTGGGTCTGGGTCTGGACTGCGCTTCTGCTCCACGTCCCCATGCTGGCATGTTTCGATCTTCATGTTTCGCACTCTCTGCGCCCGGGCGCCGTTTTGGCAAACTTGTCCGTTGGACATGGCTGGATTTATAAAATTGACAGGACTTTAACCCCCAAATATCTCCGGAGCGTGCTGGAGATTGAGAAGCGAGGAGGAGCGCTGAGTCTGTCCCGCAGAATTGACTGTGCGCGCCTGGAGAGGAACCCGGCGCCGCTCCATGTCAGGATCTCCTCCCTGACATCTCAGGCTCTCCTCCGGGCGCGTTTCAGTGTTTTTGCACATGGCCAGGGCTGCTACATCACATACAGGCGAAAGAGTTCCCTAGGTAAGCCTGATATCTACATTAATCACCTTTCAAGACTAAACACAAGTTCCTGCTTCCCCGCAGGTAAATTGCTGGCGAATGTAAAGAAATATGTACCCGCGTTTGCTCGCGATTTCCAGTTCTCCGATCCGACGTGCACAGACACTAGTTCTCAACTGCATTTAAGTTTACCATCGTTAAATACTAAGGCAAGTTTAGCGCCGTTAAATGGGAAGATCTGTGTGCAGTCCGGGGACAAAAGCGAGGTGAATTTACGCTGTTGGATGCACACCGCGAAGAATAAGCGGCTCTCCATGCGGGTGAGGCTGAGCTACGTTGTCACTGATGATTTATGGTCTGGACGACTTACGGACCGCGATCCAGACCTGTGGATCAGACGGAAGAGAAACGTGAACTCCGCTCCTCAATTTCAGCTACCTAACTATCAGGTGTCAGTCCCGGAGAATGAGCCGGCCGGTACCCGTGTTATTACACTCAAGGCGCATGACCAGGACGACGGAGAAGCCGGCAGAGTTGAGTACGGGATGGAGGCGCTTTTTGACAGAAGATCCAACGACTTCTTTCAAATCGACCCGCAGACTGGCAGTATAATCACCGTGCAGCGCTTAGATCGCGAGGTTAAGGACACGCACGTATTTAAAGTCACCGCAACTGACAACGGCACACCACCGAGATCAGCCATCGCCTACCTTACTGTCACTGTAAGTGACACCAACGACCATGGGCCTGTTTTTGAGCAGACGGAATACAGGGTCCGGATCCGGGAAAATGTTGAGGTCGGTTTTGAGGTGCTCACCATCAGGGCTACTGATGGAGATGCACCATCCAACGCTAATATGATCTATAAGATAGTGAATGGAGATGGCATAAACTCGATTTTTGAAATTGACCCCAAACATGGATTAGTCAAGATCAGGGTTCGTCCGGACCGAGAAACTATGTCCCGATACCAGCTGATAGTGGAAGCCAACGACCAGGGAAAAGATCCTGGACCCCGCAGTGCGACGGCCACGGTGCACATCACGGTGGAGGACGAGAACGACAACTACCCGCAGTTTAGCAAGAAAAGGTATGTGGTCCAGGTGCCAGAGAATGTGGCGGTCAACACTAAAGTCGCGCAGGTGGAAGCTACTGACAGAGATGAGGGCAACAATGCCAAGGTGACCTACAGCATCATCAGTGGCAATGTGAAGGGCCAGTTTTATATCCACTCCCCCACGGGCGTCATCGATGTCATCAATCCACTGGATTACGAGATGATCAGGGAGTACAACTTGAGGATAAAGGCGCAGGATGGAGGTCGCCCACCTCTGATTAACAGCACGGGGCTAGTGGTGGTCCAGGTGGTGGATATTAATGATAATGCCCCCATGTTTGTGAGCACGCCTTTCCAAGCCACCGTGCTGGAAAATGTGGCCGTCGGACACTCGGTGATTCACATCCAGGCCATAGATGCAGATTCCGGAGACAACGCTCGCTTGGAGTACCGGCTGCTTGACACCACCCCAGGTTTTCCCTTCACAATCAACAACAGCACCGGCTGGATTACAGTCAGCGAGGAGCTCGACAGGGAAACCACAGAGTTTTACACCTTTGGGGTGGAGGCCCGTGACCAGGGGTTTCCCGCAATGTCGTCATCTGCCAGTGTCAGCATCACCGTGCTGGATGTCAACGACAACATTCCCACCTTCAGCCAGAAGCTGTACTCGCTGAAGATTAACGAGGATGCCCTGGTGGGCACCAGCGTACTGACGGTCACTGCCATTGACCGGGATGTCAACAGCGTGGTGACCTATCAGATCTCCAGTGGAAACACTCGCAACCGCTTCGCTATCACCAGCCAGAGTGGTGGCGGCCTCATCACACTGGCACTGCCACTCGACTACAAGCAGGAGCGGCAGTACATCCTAACGGTCACCGCTTCGGATGGCATGCGCCATGACACGGCCCAGGTTTTCATCAACGTCACTGATGCCAACACCCATCGGCCCGTGTTCCAGAACACCAACTACCAGGTCACATTGAGTGAGGACAAGCCTGTGGGCTCCACGGTGGTGGTGATCAGTGCCACCGACGAGGACACAGGGGAGAACGCTCGCATCACCTACATCATGGAGGACAACGTTCCCCAGTTTAAAATTGACCCTGACTCAGGTGCCATCACTACGCAGATAGAGATTGACTATGAGGACCAGGCTTCCTACACGCTGGCCATCATCGCCCGTGATAACGGCATCCCCCAGAAATCAGATACGACATACGTGGAGATCATTGTCCTGGATGCTAATGACAATGTGCCACGCTTCCTCCGGGATATGTACCAGGGCTCCGTGTTTGAGGACGCCCCAACTTACACCAGCGTCCTGCAGATCTCTGCTTCTGACCGGGATTCCGGGTCCAATGGGAGACTGAGCTACACGTTCCAAGGTGGCGATGATGGAGATGGTGATTTCTTTATCGAGGCCTACTCTGGGATTATTAGGACAGCCAGGAAGCTGGACAGAGAAAACGTGCCCTTGTACACCCTGAAGGCCTATGCTGTAGATTGGGGCGTCCCCCCTTTGAAGGCCGCTGTTGATATTCAGGTGTCGGTTCTGGACATTAACGACAATGCACCTGTGTTTGCCGAGGACGTGTTGAACGTCTTTGTGAAGGAGAACAGCGCAGTGGGTTCCATCGTGGCCCGGATCACTGCCACAGATCCAGATGAGGGCTCCAACGCGCAGATCATGTACCAGATTGTAGAGGGAAATTTCCCAGAAGTCTTTCAGTTGGATATTTTCACTGGTGACTTGATCGCGCTGGCAGATTTAGATTATGAGACCACCACAGAGTATGTCATTGTGGTCCAGGCGACGTCAGCGCCGCTGGTTAGCCGGGCCACTGTGCACATCCGGCTCGTGGACGTAAACGACAATCCCCCCGTCCTGAAAGACTTCGAAATCATTTTTAACAACTATGTCACTAACAAGTCGAACAGCTTCCCATCAGGAGTGATAGGGAAGGTGCCGGCTCACGACCCAGATGTATCGGACAAGCTCCATTACAGTTTTGTGGAGGGCAATGAGCTGGGTCTTCTGGTTCTGAACCAGGATAATGGCGACCTAAAACTCAGCCGGGACCTGGACAATAACCGGCCTCTGGAAGCAACCATGAAGGTGTCCGTCACAGGTAAGGTCCCCTTTCTGTCATCTCTGAAACAATGCAGTCATTTCAGTTTATCGTTTTGTTTTGCTGTAGTATGACTGACTGGCTCAGAAGAGTGAGGTAATCGCTGGGTGGTAGGATGATTTTCTTTGAAAAGAGGCAGGATTTTGTTCCAGGTTTTGTTAAAGTGCTTTTCACATTTCATGTGCTTTGGATCACAGTCTGTGATTGTGTCACGTTACGTTATTGGGCAACAGAGGCTGTAATAAGCAGTTGTTACTGCTCGTGGAATTCCAGAAGCAGCAACCATCATGACAATGAAAAATGAATTCTGGCTGAAGAATGAGGTTTTAAAAATGAACATATTCTTCATTTGCTGGCAAACTATTTTTATGCCTAATTATGATGAAACTGCAAGGCAAGATGGTGTTGAACTGAAAGCTGTTATTTAAACCAATTGAGCATCTATTTCGGCAAGCGTGTTCCTGTGATTCGTCCCGGGTAACCCTCTGGCCTTTACTAGAATTAGGCTCAAAGTTCTCAGTGATAAACTGGTTGACCTGGTGAGTCTATGTCTGCATTCCTCTCTTTTTTTGGAAGCATAAAAGAGCAGGAAGACACTGGTATTTCTTACGTCCTACAGGCAGGCTTCTTTATTTTCAAGGGTTAGCCATCCGCCGGCTGGTACTCGCGCTCTCCTGCAACAGTGCCGAGTTCCCGGGCGGGAGCTCATTGTGTGGCTGAACGTCAGCATCTGGGGAATTTGGTCTTTGCTCAGAATGCATCTGTGTTTGTGTAGTTTGCTGTTGTCCTGCCTGGACCTTATAATTACACCCTGAACACTGGTCCTTCATCTCTGCTTATATAACCTCTTGTACTTGCTTTCGCTTCTCAAAGTCGCTGTTATATATCAGCTTTTAAACTGCTACCTTTTCTCCTTGGAAATAAAGCCCCAGCAGACCCCTCTTAATGCTTCTGTTCAAAGGCTGTGATTTATCCCAGAGACACAGCCATTATCAGTATTAATGAGCTGTCCGATTGGGTTCATCCATTATGGACCTGATGCAGTGGTTTGCCTACCAATCGTGACCCCTGCAGTCTGCCCCCAGATACCCCACTTCCTCTTTCCTCCTCTCTTGTGTTACCATGTCAAATGTTAGGTAACTGTTAGTGCGGAAAGCATGACCTTTCATCTCTGAGGTGTGGAGGTGGCCCGAAGCATTATGACGGAGGAGAGAAGACGGGACTGCAGTCCTACTAATTAACAAGCCGATCCCAAGACTTTAAAAGCACTGCAGTTCTGCATATGGAGAGTAGGGATGTCCAGCCAGAGCAGTGAGCTGAGCTCAGTGCCACGGCTGCCTGCAAAGGATGAATACTAAATCTTTCGCTTTTATCCGATTCTAGGTTTGACAAAGAGGTGCAGATTGCTGTTTTTTCTGGCATAGGAGTCACTTATAAAGGCTTAAAATAATATTGCAGCCATGAAAAAACAGATATTCTGGTGCTGCTTAAGTAAACTAACATTCCAGGCATGACAAGTAAGTCAGCCCCGCGTAGAGCGTCGAGATCAGCGAGTAAATGTCGAGGGTAACAATGTGGGCACTCCACTGATAACGCAGTCCCTCTTATCTCAATCTGTAAACATCTTAGCAGATTTCCCCAAAGTGAGTCTTTTTCTCTGGGGAAAGGAACAACTGAGTATTCCTCGTTTCTGTACATCGGCATAATGAATGTAACACTGTGCTGTGCTCGTTTGCTAGCCTCATCTGTTTGCAGTTCTTTGTACATTCTGCCCTAGGCTAAGTCATTTGTCTCTAACTTGATATAATTATCTTCTGTGTGTTATACAAATAAAAATAAATAAAGAATCAGCCATCCTGGTGATCGCCGGCAACTCCCTACCGCCTGGAGTGACTCAGTCTACCTGAGATGTGGGGCGAGTTAAAACCAGACCTTCATCTCAAACCCCCCCACGCACACACACCTCCTTGCCCCCAGAGCAGCTCTCAGAGTCTCATAAATACAGGGCAAGTTTTAACCCTTGTAATGCTTTGAAGATGAGTATGGCGGGCAGTTGGGCGCTGGCTTTATCCCTACTGGCTGTGGATGGAGATATGAAATGTAGGAGTGTCACGATTCAAGAAGACAAATGGCTTTGAGTTTGACATGTGGCTTAATTGATGGATTCCTTCATGCCAGTTCAGCTCTAACAAGCGTGTCAGTTGCCATGGCTGGATGATTCATAGGAACCACTGAATGTGAAAATTTTATTTGCTGATGCCACGGTGTCTAATCTATAAATCCACTCCTTGATGGCGTCCTGATGAGTAACGACACCAGCAGCAGCGTTTAGACGAGTCAGGCTCTCACATCCCAGTGGCCCAGGGTCCAGGTTAAGGGGTCAGTGGCGTGTCTATGTCTGCTTTGCTCTGCTTCTTGCTGTGTCTCTTGTCCTACACAGTGGTTTTTCTGCCCCAAATGGTGGTTCTCCTGCCCCTCGCTGTGTCTCCTGCCCCACAGGGTGGTTCTCCTGCCCCTCGCTGTGTCTCCTGCCCCACAGGGTGCTTCTCCTGCCCCTCGCTGTGTCTCCTGCCCCACAGGGTGCTTCTCCTGCCCCTCGCTGTGTCTCCTGCTCCACATGGTGGTTCTCCTACCCCTTGCTATGTCTTCTGCCTCTTGCTGTGTCTCCTGCCCCACACGGTGGTTCTCCTGCTCCTTGCTGTGTCTCCTGCCCCACAGGGTGGTTCTCCTGCCCCTCGCTGTGTCTCCTGCCCCACAGGGTGGTTCTCCTGCCCCTCGCTCTGTCTTCTGCCCCACAGGGTGGTTCTCCTGCCCTTCGCTGTGTCTCCTGCTCCACAGGGTGGTTCTCCTGCCCCTCGCTGTGTCTCCTGCCCCATGTGGTGGTTCTTCTGTTCCAGGCGGCTTGTTCCGCTGTGTTTTTCGCCGACATCACAAGCTCCTTTTCATCCCATACTATTCTTACTGTCTTTGACAAGCACGGTTATACTGAACACAGAGCCCAGCGAGGTGACAGGACTCCATGCAGTGTGCCTGTGTTGAGGGGGGGGTCTGGGGTTTTCACCGGTCTCGGCTTGGCCCCCTGCAGTGGGCTTGCTGCCTTTTGGATTATGTCTAGTCGCTTTGCGGTGTGTGGGTGTATGTGTGGCCGTACCGTATTGCTGCGCTGTTTGCACACCGCTCACATCTGTGTGCTGCTGAAAGTGTATATTTGCCTTGTTTGTATTTAATTTGACATTTTAAACTGTTTCACCCAAAGGCTTTGGATCTGGGCCGTGTTTATGAGCAGATTTCAGCGTGTTTTCTGGATCGAGGCTGCTAGTCTGCCGCTGGGGATGTGAGTGTCTCACACAGACAGAGGCTTTGCGGTGTGTCCTGGGAGTGAGACGGCCGGCATGTTTGTAAGGTTAGGAACCTGGGAAAGTGTGTGGAGTGCAGGGACTGGGGCCGTCTGTCTGTGTCACATGACTCCTGTCACATGATGCAGGTTGTTGAGTTAAACATTGTATTTCCCTCCCAAATTCATCTGCTTCTTCACTCAGGCTGCTAAGCTTTGCTTCACCATGGACATGCCTGATGAATAGAGGCCAAATTCATTTTCATAACTGTACTTTTGTAAGATATCAAGGACCTCTGTTTTTCTGCTTGTCATCTTATTGATCTCCAGGGGATGAGTGAAGGTTCCTATCTGTGAACCTGAGGATCTCCATGAGTTAGGTGAAGGTTCCTGTTTGTGACCTGAGGACCTCCAGGGGTTAGGTGAAGGTTCCTGTCTGTCCAGTCCTTATTAGCAGTCTCGGTCAATGCGTATTGGGGAAACCCGACCTTGATGTCCAGAGGAGCAGCTATTAAACAGCACAGTGTCTGTGGCATCCATAGGCATGAAGGTGAAGCTTCACCACTTCAGGACTGGAATACAACTACAGAGCAGGTTATATGTGGTGTGTTAGAGCTGGTTAAAGAATCCTTTGTGATTGGACAGTGTAACTTACAGGCGAAGGTCCAAACATGCCTGAAATTAGCTTTATTATTATTATTATTATTATTATTATTATTATTATCATTATTAGACTCTGTTGTTACTTACTTGGGGGCAGCATGTGGTTCAGTGGGCTAAGCCTCTGTACCTGTCATCAGAAGGTCCGATTTGAGCCCTGCCTCGGCACATCTGCAGGTCCTTGAGCGAGGCCCCCAACCCCCATCTCCCTGGGCACCGCCATGGGTGGCGTCACCTACAGAGAGCAAGCTGGGGGAGTCTTAAAGAGAATTTCCCCACGGGGATCAATGAAGTATCAATAATTATTATTATCACCATACATTTGTGCTTTAATGTGGCCCTTGCTGCAGGTTTCTCTTGTTGAGAATTGAGTTGTTTCTGGGTCTCAATAATTCGACCGATAACAAATGTCTTAAATTTGATTATTTAAAATGCCTTTCAGAGTGTTTAGTATTGAAACAGTAGAGTGATTGTTGTTTGCACTGGACAGAGCATCAGGGAACCCCGAGAAAGATGTCTGGGTTTGTGTTGCTAGACTGAATTGGTGGAGACTGCGTCCGATTCTGCCTCACAGCATCGTTCGGAAAAACAGTGAGACATGGGGGGGATTTAGGTCGTCTCTAAGCTCAGAAGCTTCGTAGCTGCGGCACGATTCGGGATCACTGAAGCAGAGAGATTACTGTACTTTGATGAGCTACCTCTCGTGTGCCAGAACATCTTGTTAAGAAATTGAGGAATTAGCAGCACAGTGTGAGGTTAAGTGGACTCTTGATCACTGTGTCTTTTGTGTGGTTTAGGCCTTATGAAAAGGTGAATGGAGCAGGATGGTAGAATCAGAAGCTTGTCTGATGTCTCCTTTCTGCTCCAATCTGCCAGCTGGCCTAGGATTCAGTGTAAAAGCTTCTGAGAAGGTCTCCCTTCACAGGGGAGATGTGATTCCCAGTCGGGCTATGCTGTCGAGCCCTGGGCAGACAGCTTTTCTGTATATCGGTGTGTGTGTGTGTTGGATGAGGCCCGGACAGGTGCAACCCCCATTCCTGGGTCTGAGGTGACCCTATCATGGCCTCCAAACCCCCCTTCCTGCTCAGACTGATGACCACGGTGAGTCTTTACACCGGCTGCTCGTGTCTGAATGCCGAGCGGCAGAAAAAGCGTATTCTGGGGAACCGTAACGTGAGCCACTCTTAGCAGGCGGGACGCTTGCCCTCCCTGGGGGGGGGGCAGGGCCTGGGGGGCGGCTCGTCACTCTTTGTCAGAGAGCCCCTGTTCAGGAATGGCTCGCTGTCAGCTACAGGAGCACAGGAGAGCAATTCTGGGAGACCTGGCTCGATGAAACAGAACCCTGGCGATCTCGGCTTCCTCCTGTGCACACAAAGGTGCCTTTGTCCGCCACGCCGCGCGGCAAATACGGCACGCAATTCCGCCGGTGGCTGCGAGCGTGTGACATTACATGCGGCCAGTGGTCAGTGGGTGGATTACCGATGTCTGGAAAATGATTAATATCTGCTTATTATCATGGAATGAAAAATGAGATGTGAACAGCGAGGAGAGCATTGGCACAGCCGTGTTGGGATCATGTAACGCTTGTGATGTTTGGTATCGGCTTTATGTTCCCGCGTGCGGTAGGGCCGCCTTGAGGCTGTGAAGCCCCTATGAATACCCTCTGTCTGCTTCGTGCTCAGGCTGCTTTATGATAACACCCACTGCTGCTCCTCCTCCTCTGCACCGATTCTATCTCCAGCCCAAAACTCTAGCAGACAGATCCGTCCTGGAGATGTGACCCTAACTCACTCCGGGTCTACGCTTATCTTCAGCCTCAGCCAGCCTAAAGATGCCTCTTTCGCTTAATTACCTGAAAGGCGAAAGCTTGGTGATACAGTTGTCATTTGAAGATGGCTGCTTAGAGACGCTGGTCATGACCCTTTGTTTTGACGTGAGTGGTACTTTTCTGCTTTTGGTTAATAACATGTGACCTTGCCTCCATATTTACCCTGGTGTGGATTCAGGTGAAGGTTTGCTGAATGACGGTCTGCAGACGTATCATGTCTGTCATACATGATGTCATAGTCTGGGCTCAGCGATGGCTGCCCCATCCTGCTCTCTCCACGCGGCCTTTGTGCAGCACCCCGCTAAATAAGCCACTTCACCAGATTACCGGAAGAAAGGATCCTGGGATTCCGAGCTCGTTTACGTTTCCCTCACCTTCGGGCAAGCATTTCTCGCTGAGCTCCTGCGATAAGGCCAATTCACGAATAACTTTGCTGCTGTCGTGTTTTGTCTACGAGAGGGAGATAAGTGAGATTCCAGAAGCAGTGCCGTGTGATGGGACAGACGTGGGGAGACTCTCTCTCACTGGTTACTGGTGGAGCGGTGCCGAGCGGGGCTGTGATTGCATCTTTGCCGCTGTGAGAACCGGATGAGCGAGGCCAGGGGTGAAGCCAAGGGCTGCTGTCAGGCGGGAGAGTGTCAATGTTAGCCACCTTCAGTCAGGACAGGGAGCCTCTGCTGACAGGCTGCTGATGGGTCTCACTCTAAACTGTTTGTGAAGCATGTTGCGAAGTCAGTAATTAGGGTCAAAAGTTACAAAAACGTTACATCTAGGAGCATAGAGTTATTTCATGACTATTGTTAAAGTTTCCTCAGATGGACTGGAACTATCCTTCAGCTTTCTGCTGACTTCATGTTAGAAGTAGAACTGAGCAGTGTGTGGAGATGTGTGTGGGCTGGGCTCTGGCTATATGGTTTAGGGCTCAGAAGGTTGTCGATTCAGATCCCATAGCTTGCAGAGTGATGTC
The DNA here is from genome assembly GCA_011763525.2 of Mormyrus iriodes. Taxonomy (NCBI): domain Eukaryota; kingdom Metazoa; phylum Chordata; class Actinopteri; order Osteoglossiformes; family Mormyridae; genus Mormyrus; species Mormyrus iriodes. The sequence continues at coordinate 8,685,080 of JAAGVU020000001.1, forward strand.
ACCTTTGGGTCCCTGAACATGACCCGTAACCCCCTGGTGCTCCTGGGACTGGCTGACCCTGCTTTCACAAAAATGTTTGTCGCTTTGGATAAAAGTATCTGCTAAATGAATTATATGTGACATAAGTGAGCTTTACCTCATGAAGGACAAGGGTGAGACCTTCTGGTAGGTCAGACTCATCAAGCTCTCGCTGGATGTTGGAGAAGTAATCTGCAGCACCACTAGCTTTCATCTGTGCCCCTCCCACTTTCTAGACCCCAGGAAGCATTGCCCGGTGGGGGGGGGGGGGGGTGTTTTCCATCTGAAATGGGGCTTTGTTGCATGCTAATCAGCCGTCTTTGTTGGCCCACAGTTCACGCTGCTAACTGGGTGGCTATGAGCTCATTGGGACGCCGAGTATGAAAACAGCTCTTTTTACCTCAATGAACGTCAATGAACCTACTCAGCAGTGGCACCTTCTTAGACAGAATCGTGAAACATCTAGTTCTTTCGCGAAGGGAGCTCCTTGCTCGTCGTTCCCTAAAATGTGAGGGTTTTGGATTTCATGCTGAAGGCCTTGCTGATGGATCTTTGTCAGCATTATAATTCATTCACAGCATCCTACACCAGGTCTTCTCTGTAAACACCAGCGTCTATTGAAGAAAGTCCTTGGTCGTGGAATGTGCTGGAAGGATCTTTCTGTTTAAAAGAAACAGCCTGAATTGGAGACTGAAATATGTTACTGGTGCTGGCAGCATGTGGGATGTGTTTTATCTGAATATGTCTGCGATTATGTAAGCAGAGCACTGTCAGCCATCTTGGCCAGAAGCAGTACTGCCCCTCCTCCATATTTGAAAATAGCCCCCGCCAGACTCTTGCCGCGTCACCTGGGGGTGTTGCCGGGACCGGAGTGAGGTGTGGGGGCATCGCGGGGGCGAATGGGAGCCGAGGCTACGGAGGAGCGGGGTGAGGGGGTGTCACCGTGGCAACCGGAAGCATTCTTGGGGACTCTGTGAATGCGGTTTAGGGCAATGGTGTTGGGAAGGGCGCTATATAAGAATAAATGGAATTGAGGCGGATTGAATGGGGCTGATGCTGGCAGTGCCGGGGCCCTTTTGTGGTGGGGGAGCGGCATCGGGGGCCCCTCTCAGACCTAGAGCGGGGGTCTCATTGTCTCATGCAGATCGCTGTCACCGTAAGACAATGCAGCAGCCGAGGGCCGGCGGGCTGCCAGCGAAGCGCGCAGCGTGCAGGAGAGCGGGCCGCGGGCCCCTTCGAAGGGGACTTTCTCTGCATAGCCTCAGATGTGAATCAGCGGGCAGGAGAGAGGGGCCCCAAGTGGCAGCCGAGGAGCCTGGGGCAGCCCCAGTGCCCGCCAGCCCCACAGAGCCAGAGAAGGAGGGAGGGGCCCGAAGGTGCGGCCAGGGAGCTAGGGGCTGGTGGTGTCAATGAAGGTGCATGACACCCCCATCCTGGGGAAAATGGAGTGCAGGAGTCAAGCGGGCTATTCAGCTGCTGCCCGATTCACTGGGCCGTGACCACAAAGCGGCCCTTTCAGTCTGGTAGCTTGAGCCGCCAGCTGACCACGGAGACTCACCACGTTCAAGTGCGGTTACAGCCCTTCAGGAACACACAGTGTCCGCGTCTGGCTGACTCCAAAGAGGGACTTGCTCTCGGCTTCATTACATAAGACCCGGCGAGTGCACCGGTGGCAGTATCAGATCATCCAGCTCTCGTCCGCCGGCCTGCAGGCCTCTCGTCCAGGGGAGGTGGGGGGGGGATTGTTCCCCCGGTTACTGATAAACAGGCAGCTTAGTAACCGGCCGCTGAGCCATTGGCTCCTTCCAGTTTGAAAAAAGCCCCGTTGCCCAGGGAACACAAGAGCTTGTGTAAGTTTGAAAAGGAGAGCCGATGGCAGCATGGGGGTGTGGAGGCATTTTCACAGCGATTACACACACATAAGCAGAAGGGTCAGCACCCCCCCAGCCCCCCAGATTCCCCGCTTCAGAGCAACAGAGGGACAGTGATGTGGTCCTCTGAAGGGGCTGTATGCCTGCAAGGGGCCGCTCGGAGACCCAGTCACATGACGCACATTCAGAGCTGAACATGACTTTACTCACCCTGAGGTGCGTCACTGATCAGAGTGATGCACCTTCTAGGGTTCACATCAGCAGAATTTTTATACCCAGTTTCTTGGGCGAAAATCTCGTATTTCAGACGTTAAGGCTTTAAATCCATCTGGCAGTATGCCCTATCCCTGTAAGTAGAGTGTTTCACCTTGTCCATGGTGAGAACAGTGTCCCACTTTGTCCCTAGTGAATACAGTGTTTCACCTTGTTCCTGGTGAGTACAGTGCTTCACCTTGTCCATAGTGAATACAGTGCTTCACCTTGTCCCTGGTGAGTACAGTGCTTCACCTTGTCCCTGGTGAGTACAGTGCTTCACCTTGTCCATAGTGAGTACAGTGTTTCACCTTGTTCCTGGTGAGTACAGTGCTTCACCTTGTCCATAGTGAATACAGTGTTTCACCTTGTCCATGGTGAGTACAGTGCTTCACCTTGTCCATAGTGAGTACAGTGTTTCACCTTGTCCCTGGTGAGTATAGTGCTTCACCTTGTCCATAGTGAGTACAGTGTTTCACCTTGTCCCTGGTGAGTACAGTGTTTCATCATGCTGCTGGTGGGTACAGTGCTTCACCTTGCTCCTGGGGAGTACAGTGCTTCACCTTGCTCCTGGGGAGTAGTGGTCACCAGGGATTTCTCCATACTCAGGAGGCTTACCTCAGTTCCCAGACCTTCTTTCATATCCAGTCTGGTCAGGGGGAGTTCAGATGCCAGCCTTCTATTATCTTTTTATTAATGCAGCAGATTCCTTTCTCCAAAGTGATGTACAAGCGAGGCACACAGAACAACAACCTGCAGGGTCCCGCAGCCTTACTGCACCCATTCCCTTTAAAAGGTAGTGAGTGGGACCCCCCTGCACCCGCCCACGCTCCAGTCAGTCGCCAGGAGACATCTTAGCAGGGGGACTGTCAGCTGAAACATGGCAGTAGCAGTTGGCTGCTGTGTTTAACTGCCCGCCTGAGATCAAAACAAAGTGGTCTGTAGTGGGGGGGTGGGAGGTAATGAAACGGGTGGGGGTATCCTGCCGGTCGGTGCCCTGGGCTGGACATGTGCTTCTCATTCTCGTGGACCTTACAGCGCTGTTACAGTGCTGTTTCCTTAATGAAGCCCCCCCCCCCGCTGGCTGCGTATTATCTTTAATGGCAGGCCTAGGGGGTGGGGGGGGGGGGGGGGATCACCTGAGTGTGCTGTTTTATTAATGAGACCCAGAGAGGAATGTGAAGTGCCCAGACTCAGCCGCACGCGTGTGGGAATGATTCAGCCTCTTCCCAAACAAGGCGTCAGGGTCAGGACTGGGGTTCCATACAGGAGCACCCGGGCTGCGGCGGCAGAACACGAGGCGGGAACGTGAGACTGGCAGAGATGTCCCACCCCACCCTAGAGGCCTATGTGGCCTCAGCCCATTCTGCGTGTGATGAATGGGGTGACGAACAGGAATTGCGTGACCTAACCCTCCGTCTGGCCAGGCCGGCTCCTATCACTCTGAACATGGGGAGAGGAGATAACCAGAAATTCCAGCCTCGGTTCCAGGCAGGATCCCACTGCTCTGCTGTGCTCTGCCAGACAGGGAGACGGCAGGGCTACGCCGTGGGAATCCGTGCGCCAGCCTGGAATGGGGAACTGGCTTCTGCAGACCCTGGGCCAATTGTGGGTCATAGCTCCCCTACATGGTTTAGATCCCTGGCCCCCCCAAACAGGTTGAAGCAGGCATGTGGGATCTCTCAGTGCAAGAATACTGGCTAGCTGGCATGAATGGGGGTTAAATTACATGTTGGGCAGTAGCTGGACTCTGACTCCCCCCGGCTGCCCTAAAATTTAAGCCCGCGGCGCCAAGGGGCTCTCCGTAACTCCATAACACCTGGTTACCGGCAGATAGAGAGTCTCCGGGACAAAGGAATGCCTTCATGAGGACCACGGACAAAACAGGCCATCGGGCTGCGGACGGACACGGCGATAGGGCAGGAATTCCTGACTTATGAAAATTCCTGTATCTCACAGACTGGTGAACACAGTACATAAAGATACGATGAAGGGAAGAGGTCCTTATCAATGTTTCAGCTGAAGAAGAGCACCAGAAATCGTACAGAGAATCTGTTTCCTTAGGTCAGAAGTTGACCTTGGGCAGGGCTGCAGGTCAAAGCAGAAGTCAGGCGTTAAGAGAGGTGCAATTTGTCTGGCTGTACAGGATGAAGCAGACTGTACAAGCTCAGCAAGTCACTGTGTTTGCTTTGAGAAACAGTGGCCATGAAAGTAAAGCTTTGAAACGCTGCCGTGTGGTATGCAGGGCAATCATTTGGTTTATTAAAGTGCAGGATGATATCGATCATCCCTGAAGATCCATCACACAGCGATGAGTCAGAGGGTCATGCATCCCATCCCTGAGTGCCAGCTGCCTTTATCTGATGTCTCTGTGAGAGGTGTTTGGGTCACACTTCACTGGAAGGCATTTGTCTGCCGTTCAGTTACAGGAAGGCTTTTGACAGGCCTAGTGGTGGCTGCATCACGGTTTAGCTACACTCCTTTATATTTTTGATTAGATTAGGCTGTTTTTTCCCCCTATTTCTGTTGTCGTCTGACTCCATCGCCAGAGGCTACAAAAGGCTCATATATGCCCCACCATCATTCTAACCCTTTTATTCTCTGTATTTTCTGCATCTCCAGGCTAAGCTGTTTGAGGTATACCATCCTACCAGCATCAAATCTTTTTTTTGATCTTATGTCTTTGCTTGACATACTGGGTAAAGTTAATATGTCATGCTAACACTGCTAATTCCTTTGAGTCCTGTTGCATTCTCCTTGCCTGTGGGAATTTGAGTTTCGAGCCACACCTACGGCCTGCCTTCTCGGGTCATGCCCCTCTCGCTCCCCCCAGCCCCCACAGATATCACAGTGACTGCTCGACAAGTTGACATTGCTTCAGCCCTTTTGTGTGTGGATGGGTGGTGGCCGGATGCCAAGGTGTGGGCAACAGGGGATTATGTAGGTCAGCCATGAGACGGGTTGTTGCCGTGGACACTGAAGGCTCTCCGTCGGACGTGTGACATGATTGGGAGGCGGAGCCCTGGGAGCACACTGTCATTCACCTGGTGAGCCGCCCACCCCCAGCCCCCCTGTAACTGCTGTCTTCTTTGGGGCGGCTCCGGGTAGGAATACTGCTGATGTTTATCCTGCTTGTTTGACTCGACGGGACGTGATTGCTCTTATGCTGTTACTGTTGGCTGGATTCTAATGTTCTGTGTGAGGGATGACTTTAGCTATTTTGATAGAAAATAAATACATTTAAATTGTTTATTTAATTGTCCACCTCCCTCTGTCTGAAGTTCTCCCAAGAATCGGCACATCGGCTGCTGCCGTCCTTATGTGGTGAAATTGATCCTGTTTGGGGAACGTTACAGTTTAGCACATAATGGTCCGTAATCAATTGCAGTAATGAATGATAAGGTCCCAACTAGAAGCTACCAAATACAACCAATGTTATCTTATCAGAAAGAAAGGCCATTTAGGGATGCGACTGTATCAGCCTTTGTCAGTGTGCTGGCCGTTCTGAGAGACAGGCAGTTTGTTTATTGTCCCCAAGCTGTATTTGCCGTCTCAGTGAGGAAGGTGGGGACCATGGCGACCCTTTGAGCTTCTGCCTTTATCTCATTGTAGAGCTTTAGGGCTCCGTGGAGTGCGGCTCATTTGCTGAATGTAGACCTCCCCCCCCTCCCACGAGGGACCATTTTGATATGGACCGTGAGCATGGCCCACTTGACCTTGTACAGTCCCGTGACAGATACAGCTGTTCTGGAACTGGCTCCAGCTGTTTTGAGTAGGACACACCCCCTCAGACTCTGAAATAAAGACATGTCTGAGTGGTGTCCACAATCTCGCCAGGAGAAGCTGCTCTTATTTAGGAGCCACATGCACAGCATGCCATTTACTTTGGCTATTGCGTTATCGAGCTGCGGAGGTTCACTTTCCCGTCGCCGTCCTTTCACGGGAAACCCGGACGATTACTGAATGTTGTCGTCCTGCTCTGTACCAGGAAATAACGACTCAGGCTGCCTCATCTGCTCAGTGGCTTTCTGCTATGTGGTTTATATGCAATCGTAGAAATAGTATTTCCAGTAAACGTCATAAAAGGAAAATAATGGTCATACCAGGTCATACACAGTGCAGTTATTTATGTGATTTAGTGGAGATTTGTTCAGCAAGCTGTTGTTTAACCCCTTGTAACCAGCAAATTGACTAGTGTTCTTGCCGGGCCTTATGGGGCAAAAACAGCGTAACAGTGCACAATGACTTGACGTCTTATCCTGAGCATGTCGTAGCTCGATGTGCCTCATTAAGCACATCTCCTCATCTTTAAAGCATTGTCGTGTTGCTGAGTCATCACCATGTTCCTGCTTGCAGCTTCCGATTCAATGGCAGACCCTGTATTACCCAGGATTAGACCTGGGCAGACGCTAAAGCTGTGTGAACTCAAGACATTGTGCTGCAGTCTTTGCGGTACCTTTTAAACTAGTCTGCAAGATATCCTCACCCAGGGTATCCTAAACCCGCCTATTGAACCAGGCCGCAAGCCATTCTAATGTCCAATGTTCAATGTCCAGCCTTGTGAAGTTCTGGAAGATCTTCTTATAGACATGACTGCAGTGCTTTATGCCAGTTCTTGCTTATCTGCATGTGATATTCTGAAAGGTGCCGTTTTTTGTGACTAACATAAACATTAGCCTTGTCCGGTCCACTTGTTTTGAATGATGACACAGTTTTCTGTGTAGACCCTGCTAGTAGGGTTTATGTTAGTTAGCGATTACTTTTGTCCATGGGGGTGGAGTCGCCCTTTTTGACTCCCCTCTGCCCCTCTGCTAATCATCGACTAGCCGATGTGTTTGTTTGAGCAGGTGAGACTCCCATGGAACAGGCCATGTTTCTCATTGCATATCTGCTCCTCTGTCTGTTGGTACCTTGGTGGCTTGTGAGACCTGTGCAGCCGATGCAGAGCTAAGCGTGTTGAGTCCGGTGTATCTCTATCATTCAAATCTCGACTGAAGACCTATTACTTCAGTTTAGCTTACCCGCAACCTAACACTTAACACACTTTAACTATGGCTGCTGGTGCTGCTGTACATGCCATTTTTATCTACTATGCTTGTCCATTAATGTGTCAATGCATGTTATGACCATAAATGCTCTCTGCCTTCCCACATGTCCGGGTGGTGCCCACGGAGGACACCATCTGAGCTGGAGTCCTGGATCAGTCCCATGGAGGGGTGACATTATGGTTGTGACTTATGAACTGTAACATCGTGAGTGCAGCCTTCAATCTGCCACCCTACACAGGCTAGTGTGGAGAACAGACTCATTGTTGGACTTCGGCATGACCATAATCACAGCTTGCATCTTGCTTTGAGCAAGTATTTTCTGTTTTCAATAATGTTAGCATGCCCAGGGGGGTTTGGCAGCCAGTTCACCCTGGACCCCCAGAGGTTTTGTTTTCTCCTTCAGTGTCACCTGGCATTCTTTATTTAATTTCCTTGTCTTTCCTTTTCCCTGTTTTGTATTACTCTCTCTTAATGATATTGTAATGTATCAGAACATACCCATATAAAGCACCTTGGGGCGATTCTGTTGTTAAAGGTGCTATATAAAAATAAATTGAATTGATCTGAATTGAATTGAAGTGAATGTTCCTGTGGCAAGTGAGATACAGTCCCCAGCTGTGCCTTCTGCCACTTTGGTCACTTGTTGATGCCTTTCTGCTGTCACCGGTGCTTCCTGGTACCACGGCCCGGCTTCATTCAGCAGACGGCAGAAGTTATCACTTTGTATTCTCCTTCCATTCACTCTGGAGTCAAAGGTCCCGTTCAGATGCAGGCTTTCGTTTCCATTTGGCTTTCATCTGTGTCCACATGAAAAAAGAAATTCATTATCTGCGAAATTTTGACATAAATTCCCCTGCCAAATAGTATCCGGGACGTTACCGGCTGTTATGTCCACCAGCGCTATGTGATCTGTGCTACATTTTGGCAGACTGTGTGTGAGAGACACCATCTTACTGGCTAAGCAGTTGAAAAACCTGAGAAATGTTATTTTATTAGACCCTTTCACATGGAATATGTGGCAAAGCTGGCTGAGCCGTCCCTGTTTGACAATGCCTGCCTGAGTGACAGTTTAATGATTTATATTAACGGTGTGTAGTTTGTCACTGAGGAGCCAAGCAGGAATGACTGGTTATAGACGCAAATCAGATGTTGGAAAGTAAAGTGTCTGTCGTTTGTACATGTCTCTTTTTATATCTATCAGCTTTGTTAAAGGACTTTATTGTGTTTTAAGGAACAGAGTAAACAGGAGAAATAACTTTTCGGGTGACATATCAGTCCAACGTAAGGGCACCATATCAGAGAGTTTTGCAATTTATTGTGTATCCCTGAAGAAACCTGTGAAACGGCCTGTTTTCGACTGTTGTCGAAAGCTTCCTGAAAACTCTGAACTTTCCTTTGCACTGCATGTGTTGCTCTGGGAGATTTATCACACCTGAGAGAGCAGGGAGGGCGTGGCCTTTTGCTCACGTCGGATTGGTTGAGAAACAGGTGCTATGGAAACCTTGTTTTGATTCAAATTTTAAACTTTGCTGGAACAGTCTACTGAGGTTTTCACCAGATAATGCATGACCCTCAACAGCTATTTAAGGCCCTATTTTTATAGTGATTACAGTGTAGCTTATCATTGGCAGTACATTAATATTGAGAGAATGATCTTAAGTAAAATTAGTTCATGTTTATATTATATGTGGATGTGAGTGGATAGGCTTGCGATGTGTGTCCCATCTATAGAGTTAGGAAAATTCCTTCACCTGTCATTTGTGGAAAAAGACAGAATTAGAAACTAATTCCATTGATGAAACGCAGTTATTTTTAGAATGGGCTAGAAGTGTGGACAGCTGATCATGTGTGATCCAGAGATAGTGATTCCCGGAGGGTGACACTGGCAAAGGGCTCTTTCCCATTTATCTGACCATCGTGTTTCCTCCTGGGGGGGAGGGAGGCGCTTTGGTGGTCCAGCAGCTGCAAGAAGAAAACTCATAAATGGGGGTTTTGTGGTTGGGGTTGCCCTGTGCTGGAAATGGGGGTCTCTCTGAGAGTGTAATTGGTGGTGGGACAGGGGCACAGGGTATCCAGGGTTACTGTCCATCCATCCATCCATCCATCCATCCATCCAGCCATCCATCAGTCTATAACTAGTTATCCTGGCCCATGCAGGAGTGGGGCTGGTGACTAATTGCCACGGTACTGAGATCCCCCAAAGCAGGCTGTATGGTGGTCTTTGGGGGGGGGGAGCAACGTTTTGGCAGTTTGGTGTGTCTCTCATTCACCAAACATCCAGCTGCAGAACAGGAATTTCTCCAGGTCTAAAACAAATAACAAGGTGTGTGAAATATGAGAACATGTTAAGGGATTATCTTTTTGGCCAAAGTCCAGGCTTACAGGCATCTAGCAGCCTGGAGAAGTCCGATGGGAATTCAGCTTCGCTGCTCCTGTTGCCGGGGTTCTGTGCCATGGATATGCAGCCAGGGGAGACTAGTGCGAACTGTGCGGGCATTTCACAAGTGCAGATGGGCACAGTGTTGTTGCCAGAGTGTAGAGTGTAGCTTTAGTTTCTGCTTGAAATGATGTTTCATTTCGTTAGTTAGATTATTGGGACATCTCTAGGAAGAAAATAACTTTGCATATTTCGGCTTAAATAACGACTTTTGTTGAAACTTCCCGTGATGTCGGATACTGTATCCACAAGGGGACAGATGATAGGCTTGCACTTCCTGGGGATGAACAGTCTGCTTTACCGAAATGAAACACCTTCCCCATGCCTGTCTCTGCTGGTCATTGACTTCTCTCTTCCTGCTCAGACTCTGCCTGCCCTCTGCGTCGGTTGGCATCACCGCTTGGGCTGTGACTATGGCAATAGTTCAGTCTTGTTTTCTGTGACATTCGTGCCATACACTCTCTCTCCTGAGCTTCCTAGCCATGACCAGAGTGGCTATGTCTTTCGGCAGTTTGCTGTTTCTTAAAGGGGCCCCCAGCAACTGTTGTCATAACCTACTTGAAGTTTTGGTCACAGGTGACATTTGGTCTCTATTTTTTATCGGTTTGAAGGGAGTGACCTGTGAGTATGTGTGTGTTTATAATCATTACATTGTGCAGGCCAGATTTCCCCACAATGCGATAAAAACCGGTAACGTTTTACCTTGTGGGGACATTTTTTTATTTTATAAAAAATCTGCAAATGCAAACAAAAACACTAAAAAGTTTTGTATTTGTTATTTATGGTTAAGGTTAGGGCTGGGTAGGGAGTTACAGTTGTCATTGCTGGGATTAGGGTTATGCCCAAAGAAATTAATTGAAAGTCCCCCTAAAGATATGAATGTGTGTGTGTGTGTGTGTGTGTGTGTGTGTGTGTGTGTGTGTGTGTGTGTGTGTGTGTGTGTGCGTGCGTGCCTGGGGATGATCATTAGGGAAGGGGAGCTGAATGAAGCCAGCAGGTGGAATAACAGACACCAGGAAGTAGGTAGCCCCGGAGACTGGACCCCTCCCCCCCACCCCCGCCCCAGAATATTTCGTTTAATCTGGACGCTGCAGAAATGCTGTTATAAACTCCAAAGGAGATCTGCCCACTGCCATCTGTTTGGACATGGTCACAGCAGCATGCGTGCTCACCAGGCGGTTAGACAGGGGGAAAATGGCGGCTCTACCTCTGCCCTGATCGTGACCACCTGCTATCACGCGATGGCGTGCAGCGACACGCCCGTCGACCTGCCGTTTGACCTGCGGGTCAGGGGTCCCCCGAGCCCTCAGAGCTTGCTGCCAAGTGACGTACCAGGCTGCATCTGGGCTATGTGGCTCACTGGTTAATCCCTGGGTCTGAGGAGATGGCACGTTATATTTGGCAGAAAACCCCAGAGCTGGAAGCTGGTCTCAAATCACAACCTTCTAGAAATAGGTCCCCATCAACCATATTTGTCCTACGTTGCTGCTTCCAGGTGCATTTGCTGTAGCTGTGGATGTGTGCAGTCCCTCCGCATACATCTTGAGTGTCTGTTCTTCTGACCTAGTGGAAACACACTGATAGGTTCCTGAGTTAATTGGCAGCTTTGGGACATTGAGTGGCAGTTAAGTCTCATCTGTCACATCGAAGGGAAGGACGGAGGTGAAGGCAGGCGTGGAGAAAACCAAGAGTGTTAGGGTACTGAGAATTGCTACATAGGAAGGGCAAAGGAACGGGACCACAAGGGGTCAAAATGAGAAGGGGGGATTCAAGCATGGCGGAGCACACAGAGACAGCAACATCAATTACCAGACTGGGGAGCACAGGACTGGGACACACTCTTATACATGACTGACGAGGGAGCAGACGAGAGGCAGCTGGAGTGATCCACACGAGGGCTGGAACGAGAGGCAAGACATATTAACGGCAGGTGTGGCTTGTTAGAGCCACACCGGGGAAAGAACGAGGGGGCAGGAATGCAGGGCATGACATCCCCGACCTGTGTCTGGTTTTAGATGTGTGTCTGCACCTGCTGTTTAGTGCGCTGATGCCTGGTTTTTGGAGAATGGGGGCTGTGGGTAACATGATTATGGAATGACATGGAGTCACACTGGTCAGTAGCTATGAAAACTGCACCATTTTAATGTAAAGTCCCTCTGTTTGGACTCTGTGTCATTTTTGTCACTCTCCTGGGCCTGTTTTTTGTTTCATGTCACCAGTGTTGGGGAAGTTTCACACAAAAGTAATCCATTACAGACAGAAGTGGAAAGTTCAGGTCCAGAAAGTACAAATCCAGACCAAGGTTTTGTTTCAACCAACCAGTTGAGTGCTCTGTGACTGTGACTCTTTATACTCAACTGGTTGGTTGAAACAAAATCTTAGTCTGGATTTGTACTTTCTGGACCTGAACTTTTGTGAGAAACTTCTCCAACACTGCATGTCGCTGATGTCACTGTGTTGTAACCCAGTGCCCCCTCGTTTCAGACGGGCTACACCCCATGATGGCGCTGTGCACACTGCGCGTCACCATCATCACGGATGACATGCTGACCAGCAGCATCACGGTGCGCCTGGAAAACATGTCGCAGGAGCGCTTCCTGTCGCCGCTGCTGGCGCTCTTCACAGAGGGCGTGGCTGCCGTGCTGTCCGCCCGCCGCGACCATGTCTTCATCTTCAACATCCAGAACGACACAGATGTGCGCGGAAGCGTGCTCAACGTCACCTTCTCTGCCTTGCGGCCGGGCTCTGGCCCGGCACGCTACGTCCCGTCGGAAGAGCTGCAGGAGCAGGTGTACCTGAACCGCACGCTGCTACGCCTGGTGTCCGGCCAGCACGTGTTGCCCTTTGACGACAACATCTGCCTGCGGGAGCCCTGCGAGAACTACATGAAGTGTGTGTCGGTGCTGCGCTTCGACAGCTCGGCGCCTTTCATCGCCTCCGACACCGTGCTCTTCCGACCCATCCACCCTGTCACCGGCTTGCGCTGTCGTTGCCCGGCTGGTTTCACCGGCGCCTACTGCGAGACCGAGATCGACCTGTGCTACTCTGGGCCCTGCCGCAACAACGGGCGCTGCCGCAGCCGTGAGGGCGGCTACTCCTGCGAGTGCCTCGAGGACTTCACAGGTAAGCCGGCCCCTGGGTGCCTACCTTGCATCCACTGTCAGTGCTCAGTACTCTGTGGTCAATGCTCTGTGCTTTGTGTTCAGTGCTTGGTCCTCAATGCTCTGTGGTTTTGTGCTTTGTGTTCAGTGCTCAGAGTTCTGTGCTTAGTGCTTGGTGCTCAATGCTTGGTGCTCAGTCCTCTGTGCTCAGTGTTTTGCTTTTTGTTCAGTGCTCTGTTCTCAGAGACTGAGTGCAGAGCACCCAAATAGTTTTAAGGGGACCTTCCAGGTTCTACCATTTCATTCCATACCCTGGTGCATTATGGGAACAGGAAGATCCACAAAAGTTCGTGGAAAGTCTTGGGTTTCTCAGTCTGCAGCCAGCATGTGACAGTGACGCCCAACCATCAATGGCCCCCACGCAATGGCCCACCCTTTTCTGCCTACATCAGGGTCTGATTCCCCTCCCTGCAGTGGGGGCCTTGACCTGCTCCCCACTTCCTTCAAGGGGACAATTACCAGCTAATCACCCCTGTCCGGTGCAGAGACCAGCCTTTGAAGGTCACAGTTCAAACCCAGGTAGTTTCTGGTCATTATGGGGCCGATGACAGCCCCTTCACGCCCCCCTCCCCTTCTCACATTAGAGGAAAATGGATCCACGTAATGGAGGGATTATCTGGCCCTCCAGTTGGCTCCTTTACCATCGCAGCTACATCCTGTGTGCGGATCTTGTGTGGAAAGTATGCGGCGTTTTAAAGCTGGGCTGACAGGACCCCCGTCCGTCCCAGTCCAGGAGCCTCAGTGGCACCACCGATCGCAGGATCACTCATCTCGAGTAGGAATGCCATCAGAAACCCACGGTGTCCCGTCTGGGGCGTGGGACCCGGGGCTGACAGGCCCCAGTGCTCTGGGGGAAATGCCAGCCTGTGGACCAGGATGCAAACGAGGAGCGTGGTGACTGCCAGCCCAGCCTGGTGCTATAGTCGCTTAGCTCTCTTTAAACATTAAGCAGCAGGTCATCAAACATTAACTGCACATTCCAGTCGCTGACTAAAGCCCCAGTAAACTGAGGGGAGGGGGGATTTCTGTCAATGGAGGAATGGGGGGGGGCGGTTTCTGCCAGCTTCATACTGTGTTATAGACGGTGGAGCTGGTCAATGTGCTTCCTGTCTTTGTGGAATGGCCTGATGGGTTTCTTGTTAAAATATATCCCTCCTCTAACAGATGGCTCTGTGTCCAGTACTGAAGTCTGGTGAGTGAGACAGAGAGAGAAAGAGAGAGAGAGAGAAAGCGAGAGAGAGAGATGTGGTGCCTGTTACTCTGTCTCTTGCGTCTGGCTGTGTTTGTCTTCTGCATGAACGTCCTTCCCGTTACAGTGCCTGTTTACTTCCCTAACCGGACCCCTCCTAAGGGGTCACGTGGCGTTCACAGTGGGGGGGGTCCATCTTGTAACGCATTCCGGGTGAAGCTCCCTGTGGGTTAGAGATACACCCCTGCTGCAGAATGCCGAGGTCAGGTCAGGGCACTAACAGGGGTCCAAGTGCAGTTTGCTCTGACATGCTTCACTAACCCTACAGAACAAAAATATTTGCTAGGTATTTAATAACATATTCTTATGTGGATAATTACATAAACTGTACAGATTCACCTTTTAAGAGACATTCAGAGCTGTACTCCAAATAGAGCGTGAAAGAGCTCCATTATTTTGGTAATGGTAGTTGCTGGGGATTGTGGGTAATGAAGGTTGCTGGGGCTTTCAGCCAGTCCTGCTTGGGGGGATGGGAGAGTCCATGATAACGGCCTTGACCTGTCGCTTGTTTCCTCCAGGTGAGCACTGTGAGGTGGATGCCCGCTCTGGGCGCTGTGTGCCAGGCATCTGTAAGAACGGCGGGAGGTGCGTGGACCTCCTGGTCGGGGGGTTCATGTGCCAGTGCCCCCCGGGGGAGTACGAGAAGCCGTATTGTGAGATAACCACCCGCAGCTTCCCTGGCCAGTCTTTTGTCACCTTCAGGGGCCTGAGGCAGAGGTTTCATTTCACGCTCTCCTTCATGTGAGTACTCTGTACCATAAAGTGAGTACTTTGTACTGTGTCATGTTACTTCTTGGTACTGTGTCCTCTGAGTACTCTGTACTGTGCCATGTGAGTGCTCTGTACCATAAAGTGAGTACTTTGTACTGTGTCATGTTACTTCTTGGTACTGTGTCCTCTGAGTACTCTGTACTGTGCCATGTGAGTACTCTGTACCATGTCATGTAAGTTTTTTGTACTGTGTCATACGTGTTTTCTGTGTTATGTCCTGTGAGTACTTTGTACATTGTGGTGTGAGTACTTTGTACTGTGTCCTGAGTACTATATGTATGTCTTACGAATATTGAATACTGTGTGTAATATAATCTCTTAGCTGTGAGAGAATGGCAGAGAGATGGCATGTGCCGGTCAAGGTCGTTTGGGCAAGCCCCTATTTAGTGGAGTGTGATCAGACTAATTAGCGATCTGCAGAGAGCCTCCTTGAGTTGTCCAGCGCAGGCACAGCGCCGTATTCTGTCTCAGCGGGATGTGAGGACTGCGATTGAAAAAGCAAAGAGCAACAGCTTTCACATATCTGTGGAATCTGTAGTTTTACATGGTGGAAATGGATCACCACTGGGCTGGCGAGCAGAGCGGCATGCAGGATGCGAGCGGACAGTGCTGGGCGGTCTCATTGGCAAACGGGAGCCTCGGGGGCCTCGGCTAGGGCTGCTGGCGGTGGTAAAAACAGGAAGCGATTGCCGCGTGCCAGCACTATCGGCATCTGCGTGTGTGGACAGCGGCTTCCTGATATCCTGGCCTGTGCCGCCTGGTCTCTGACTCCTATACCCTCGCCTGGCCCGCCTGGCCTGGGTCACCTCACTGCCCACTCCCTGGAGCTGGTCGCCCAGCCCCCTGCATCACCCCCGCACATGCAGCCTGCCCCGCCCCTTTTTCATTCCCTGTTTCCTGGCCTTTTCCCTGCTCCCATGACCCCGTTTGTCTGCATGGGCCGCTGCGACCGCCGGCCTTTGATGGACCTGCCTTCAGCTCTGTGACTACAGCGGCAATTAATCTGTGCAGCCGCGCTCCCCATGTGCCGCAAAGCTGACCGAACCCCAATTCCTTGCAGGTTTGCCACACAGGAGAGGAACGCCCTCCTGCTCTACAATGGCAGGTTTAATGAGAAGCATGACTTCATTGCCCTGGAGATCGTGGAGGAGCAGGTGCAGCTCACCTTCTCTGCAGGTAAGAGATGCTCACGCCGTGCAGATGCGCTTTCATGTTCCCCGCATGTCTTCTTTCTCAGCCTATGTGCCTTCCCAGCCTGCATAGATCCTTCCCATGTTTGCAAGTGGTGTGTTTGGGCATTGGCCGTCGTTTTTCATCCTGCAGGCGCTCAGCTTAGGAAGCATCTGGCCCGAGAGTGGTAACACGCTTCCGGGTCTTACCGTAACCTCCCTGTGCCCATGACGTTCCCTGCGCTTCAACCTGCAAGGACAGCGCAGACAGGAACTTATGTGTCCCTAGTACTGGCACATCTGGAATTTTCCTCATAATGGTGGGATGCTAGAGAGAATGTCAGGGAAATGGGCACCAGCACGGGAAGAGTGCAGGGGCCTGGAGAGTGTGGGGCCCAGAGAGCGCAGGGGCCTGGAGAGTGTGGGGCCCAGAGAGCGCAGGGGCCCGGAGAGTGTCGGGCCCGGAGAGTGCAGGGGCCCAGAGAGTGCAGGGCTCCGAGAACACAGGGCCCAGAGAGCATGGGGCCCGTCCCGGAACAGAGGAAGGCAAACAGATGGATGGATTGAGTGTCGCTCTGTTTACCGAGCCTGTGAGCACATTCCTGCCTTTGGCAAATACTCACTAAACCCCCACCTCCCCATTCCGTGACCACAGCGCAATCGGTTTTCAAAATCCGATTCATCCACATTCGGTGCGTTGGCGAAAACAAGCACAAAGAAGGCAAATGGATCATGTAGGAACATGAGCAGTGAGATCGGCGCATGCCTGACATTCCTGTCCCTGTCACCTGCAGGCGAGACCAAAACCACAGCGTCCCCACACGTCCCTGGGGGGGTCAGTGATGGCCAGTGGCACTCGGTCCAGCTGCATTACTACAACAAGGTAAGTGCTGCCCCCACAGTCTGAGGCTGTCACACGCTGTCACAGTGTGGATGTCCGTGGGGATGTAAGGTTCCCCTTTCTGCTTTTCTGATACGTTTGCTGCCTGACTCTTACTTGCTGTCAGTGTTTGGGGTCTCTACTTTGTTTTGGTTGGGACCCTTTTCGTCCCGACGTTTGCGGTCAGGGCCGGTGGAAGTGTGCTGTGAACAAACAGGACCGCCCACTTTATGGGGCAGGGGGAGGACCAGCTGTGAGGAGTCACTGAGGGCCCCCAGCTGTCAGAGTTTGTGGGGGGGTATGCTTTACTATGTGGGGTTCATTCAGACATACCTTCAATCAGGGGGCGGCCGTCCAAATGCTGCAGTGTGGGGTGCAGCTGTGTGATTAAGGTGCTCTGTCTGTGAATAGTGTTTTTAACACACCTTAGGGAAAAAGTGTGTTACTGCCTTCAGGATAAAGCCGTGGGGTGGAGTATTTGTCACCTAGGTAACTGCCCTGGGAATCTTATTGGCTCTTTATTAACACACAAGCTGCCAGGAAGAATAAAGTTTCCTGCCTCATGATGGAAAGATGCCATGACCCCTATGACCTTGGGATTAGGGGACATTGACAGAGGAGCGCTGGGTCGTCGCCTTCCTGTGTAATGGGAGGAGGGAATGCCTCTCTGTGTGACCCCTGGGTCCAGAGCTTGCTAAAGGAAAGTTTTGGTGGTTGTCCTAGCAACATAAGGTGAAAAACCAGGGAATTCCTCGTCTTTCGGCTGTGGCTGGTGCACGCAAACAGGCAGCCCTCAGTGTTTTTGGGGGAGAATCCCAGGGGAGGAATCAGGAATGGAGAATATGGAATGTGGAATTGGGAATGAGGAAAACGGAATAGGGAATGGGGAATGTGGATTGCGGGATTAGGAATGAAGAATCCAGAATAGGGAATGGGGAATTTTGAATGAGAAATGTGGAATAAGGAATGGGGAATGTGGAATCGGGAATGAGGAATCCGGAACAGAGGCAGTTCTGTTTGCACTGAGCTGTAGACACAGCAGCTTAATCTGCTCCCCGTGATCCAGTTCAGAGGTAAATGTGAAGGTCAACAGTCTGGAAATATGGCTCAGACCCGGAGAATCTGACCCAGCTTTAATCTCCTCGCTTTTCTTCTGACAGAGTGCAGTACGCTTTCACGTGGAATGATTCCTGTGATAGGGGGGAATTATCCATGTGACCCCAGATAACCCGGCCCAGTTGGACTTGCATCTGTGGGTCCGGGCTGGTCTTGGACCAACCACTGGAGCTCATGGGAATGTGTATTAAATTGACCCTTTTTATGTGTGTCTGTCAGAAATGACACGAAGATGGACACAAAGGGAACGTGGTGACCTCAAGCCTCTGTGGACATTAAGGATGATGCTGGGTCTCCCGAGAGATGGGGCAGATGGAGGGTGGGGCAGTGTCACCGTGGAACCACGTTCTCAACTTCATTCCGGCGCTGGGAATGACATAGGGCCACATTACCAAGGCCCATCCTGTAGCCCGCAGCCCTGAAGGTGCCCTTTGACGAATAAACACGTTGTTCTCCCGTCTCCATACCTCGTGTGCCACGGCGTAACCTCAGCTGCACGCTGCCAACGTTAATCCCGCCATTTGGCTTTGAGATGACACGTTAACCTGGTTATCATTTCACTCTCTACCATCTTGACACAGGAAAATGGTTCACTATTTTGAGGGTTCTGTTACTGTTGTATAAATATCATGTTGAAAGAATATGTCATGGTTAGCATTTCGGTTATCGTTCAGGTTAGGGGTTAGCATTATGGGTAGGTTAGATGTTATGGTAAGGCAAGTAGGAGCTGGTGACCTGGTGGCTACTGCCTGTAGTCTTGCTGTACATTGATTGTTATTGGCTGACATTTAAGACATGGCATGTAGCTCAGCAAATTAGGCCTCTTTGTTTCTGATCGCAAGGCTGTTGGTTTGATTCTCACTCTTGGCAGAACAGGCACGTCTCTGTTGGGCCCTTGAGCAAGGCCCGTAATCCCTCAAAAGCATCGCATAAGTGGCCTGACCCTGTGCTCAAAGGACGTATGTTGGGAAAACAAAAGACTTCTGATCCAAATGGCAAAATAGGGCATCATTTAAAAGAGAATAGGGGCATGTGTGAAAGGTAAGGGGTGTGGAATAAACCTCACTTATGTGACCTGGGGACGAAATCCAGGCTTGTGGTGGTGCTCACAGAAGGTCAGACTGACACCTAGGGTAGCAGAGCTGCATTCTGATACACCTAAAGGTGCTGGGGTTCCAATCCTTCTGGGGCTAGACCTTCACAGAGAGGCACATGACAGAATGAGCAACCCGACATGCAATGAGGCATCTGTCAGAAACAACAGTGCGGTCAGCATGCCGCCTGGGGTGTTTCGTCCGCTCCGCTGTGGAATCCTAAACGTGCTTGAAGTGTGTACCTTCATCTCCTCACTGAATTTATGATGGGCTTCAAAGAGGCAGCCCCTCTGACTGAATCGGCCTGACCGCCGGAAAATTTATAACGTCTCGGCTTTCGTGGGCCTTTTATGGGACGCATACAAAGCGGTCTGGTGCTTTGCTGCTTTCGGGCAGGAAGGTGGAATCAGAACACGATTTATGGGATATTTTTATGGATAGTGCAGAGAAAGGGGGTAAGATGAACTCTGTGCTCTCATGGGGTCAGTGAACTGGGCACAGCTTCACTATTTCTGCTCAGGTTCTACGTCAAACCTCTGGTCCGTCATCTGGCCGAAGACTCTGTTGGTGAGGAAATGAGGTGTGCGTGGGGGGGGGGGTCGCGTTTCAGCCAATTACTCCCATGGAAATGGCGGTTTAACACAGGCCAGCTCTCTGCTTTCCTGCTGACATCTCGGGCCAGATAGTGTAGGTTGGGTGATGGCTGGAAGACCAGAATACTAATAAAAGCTGGAATTTTATCTGGTGGCTAGCGTCCATGTCCCTCAGATGGGCACGGAGATGGGGGCACAGAGACGGGGGCATGGAGACAGGGATATGGAGACGGGCACGATTGCCCCGCACACACCCCTGTCAGCATTACAGTCTATTATCACACAGACTGAGGACCAGCACAAGTCTAACAAGGAGGCTCTCAACATGTGTAGATGTCTGGGATGGACGGCAAACTCCTGTTTGGACTCCATCTGACTCCTGTACATATAGCTCCTGACTCCTGTATGGAGACATTGTGACTTCTGTATGGACTCGGTATGACTCCTGTATTGACTCCATCTGACTCCTGTACATACTCCATCTGAGTGTAACTTTTGTGACTTGTTTCCTTCAGGGACTCCCTCTAACCTCTGTATGGGCTCCCTCTGGCTCATGTATGGACTCTTTGTGACTACTGAATGGACTCCATCTGACTCCTGTATTGACTTCCTCTGACTCCTGTATGAACTCCATCTAACTCCTGTATAGATGCCTCCTGACTCCTGTACACACTCCATCTGAGTGTGACTTTTGTGACTTGTTTCCTGCACGGACTCCCTTTGACTTCTGTATGGGTTCCGTCTGACTTCTATATGATCTCTTTGTCTTTTTGACTCTTGTATGGACTCCCTCTGACTAGTATGAACTCTATTTGACTCCTGTATGGACTCCTTTTGACTTGCCTCTTGTATGGACTTTCTCTGACTCCTGCATGGACTCTTTGTGACTTGTCCCCTGTGTGGATTCCATGTTATATATGATTGTATGTGCCGGTCAGAGGTCAGCATGAAGCTCTCTCATTAAACAGGGAACTACTTTCCTGGCAGCACCTTCGCTATGTGGACCTTCTCCTGAGACACTGTGAAGCTTCAGTGCAAAGGAGCATTAACAGTGTGAAACTGGTGCTTCTGAAAATCATCCCCCGCGCCTCGCCCCACCCCCGCCCCACCCCAGGGCATGGATATTAGCCTAAACCACACTGGGATTTTCCTTTAAACCTCAGAGCATGTTTTTGTTGGCAGCTTTCTATACGATCCCATCTGCCAGCACAGGCTAATCTACACACAGGTTGGTCCTATAGACCTGTCAGGTATTTCAAACAGAAACCCACAGCATAATTACTGCTCTGGCTCTAATTATGAATCTCTGTGTCTCAGTGTTGAATGTAAATGCACATTAATTTAACGTCGGAGCATCTGTGTAAATGTTAGAATGGATTTTATTTCCCATTAGTAGTAGCATCCTGTTGTACTGAGGATAAAATCAGAAGGTGCCGGACAGTAACAGAGCTGCCTGAGCGTTAACTGGATGCTAATGCTTGCCATTAGCAAACATGACCTCAGAAATGATCCTGGATCTACAGGTGAGTCAGTTATATGAGGGAGCGGATGTTTGTTCCGTGATGGATACAGGGCATAGAGACACGGGGATGGTCTGAGCAGGTGTGATCCACATGATTCCTCCCAGATCCATGTCAGCCCAGAAGGTCTCCTCAGCCTATAGATAATGACAGAAAAACGGGAAGCCGGAGTGTTTTGGTGCATTTATGCCATGGTTCATTATAAAAAATGTGGTTATTTCATAGGTTATTGCGGAAAGTATAGTTATTATCCGGGTAATTATGGAAAATATGGTTATTCCATGGTTCATTATGTAAAGCATGTTTATTCCATGGTTTATTATGTAAAGCATGTTTATTCCATGGTTCATTATGGAAACGTGGTTATTTTGTGGTTCATTAGGTGAAGCATTATTCTGTGATTCATACAGTAAGCGTGTTTATTCCATGATTCATTACAGAAAGCGTGTTTATTCCGTGGTTCATTACAGAAAGCGTGTTTATTCCGT
>JAAGVU020000001.1:8708251-8741147 GCA_011763525.2 Mormyrus iriodes
GGGCGGGGTTTTGTGTGCTGTCAGTTATTTACTGGTTTAACCTACTTCACATCAGTTACTCGATTGGCTGCAGCTATTGATTGACAGCAGATGCTAATCCTGCCCTGCATGTGTCTGACTGACACTGTTAATGGCCTGATGCTGTATTTATTCTCTGCCAGTAGCAGGGTTCTGTCAGCACGCTTTTGTCACCCATCTGTAACAGCAGCTGTGATCCAAGCTGAATAAATTCCTCACGTCAGGACCTGGATAACACATCCAGGAAAATCCCAGTCTGTCCGAGAGGCTGGGAGCCACAGGTCCGAATGGGCTTACAGGCCCTGCCCCTACCCCTCCCCCCTCCCCCACATGGGGTCCCCAGCCGGCCCCCATTATCCGATTCCTTGTCTGCACGAGAGCGCTGGGGCTCAAGTGCGTTGCCATGACTCCTGTAAGCCTATTTCAGTGGGAGACCCGCGTGGAGAGCAGGCCAGGGAATGGTCAACAAGACGGAAGGAGAGGAATCAAATGGCGCTCTCCGAAGGCGCGTCTCCCAGAGCCAAAGCAGATGCTAATTAGGGATTTAGAGGCAGCACAGAACTCGATCTGCGGTGATCTGTGGAGCGAATAGGAGACATTTGGATTTACGGTGTCCATAGAGCCATTCAGCAGCATGGAAGTTGTTTGAATGTTTGGATGACTTTGGAAAATGTGGCCTTTTTGGAGTCTGGCCTGCGCTAGGGGGGTGGGTATTTGGGGTTGAGCGGAGCACTTATGGTGCGACAGCTGGACAAACAGGAGTGAGATCTCAGAGTAGGCAGCCCCAGACGAGGCGGCCCAGGTCCCTGGGGGGAGCAGCCTGCTGGGGGTGTGCAGGAATGCAGGGGGTGGTGTTTTGGGGAAGGCAGGGCATGTTCACCACACCTGCAGTCCTACACCTCCGAGAGAGAAGCCCCCATGGTCCACATCTGAGCCAACATCTGCGAGCCTGGATCTGCAAAGGTAACTCTCGGTCAGGTGGCTGATAAAATCACGGAGGGAAGAGGCTAATGAGGTCCCCATAAAATGACTGGTTTTGTGAGTTTAGGAGAGTGGCCGTGGTTATTATGGTGGGAAGAGACCAGTCTGCAGTTCAAATAGAGTCAAGCTGGGGGCCTTCGAGCAACTTTCAGTTGGCATCCAGTTTGTTAGCTGGCCCCCACTGAGGCCCTCATCTGCCAAGCTAATATAGTAATTCACACACTCACGTTACCCACAATGCTCTTTGGTGGCAGACCGAGGTGGAGAACGTGTCCCTTCAGCTGTGGTACGGTCTTCTTTGTGTCCCTGCCTTTGTTTATAAGCACCAACCAGGGCCTGGTTTGAGGGCTCTTCTGCAAGATGACCTGCAAGCTCACCTGTATCTCTCATCCTTTATAAGATGCCACAGGAAATCTCTAATTTTATTTGTGTTTGCAATCAGGTGGGAGTACTGATGGAACTTTATCCTGGCTGTGTGTGGCACCCAGATCCATGGGGAGCACAAATTCTCAGCAGAAAGCCCTCGCTGCTAAGCCTTTCCCTGGTGTGAGCCTCCTCCTAATGTGTGAGTCTACCCCTGGTGTGTATGCCTTCTCCTAAAGTGTGAGCCTCCTCCTGATGTGTGAGCCTCCTCCTGATGAGTGAGTCTACCCCTAGTGTGTGAGCCTCCTCATGACGTGTAAGCCTCCTCCTAGTGTGTGAGCCTCCTCATGACGTGTAAGCCTCCTCCTAGTGAGTGAGTCTGCCCCGGTTGTATAAACCTCCTCCTAATGTGTGAGCCTCCTCCTGATGAGTGAGTCTACCCATGGTGTGTGAGTCAGCTCCTGATGTGTAATCCTCCTCCTCCTGTGTGAGCGTCCTCCTGATGTGAAAGCTTCTTCCTGGTGTGTGAGTCTCTTCCTGATGTGTAGGTCTCCTCCTGATATGTGAGCCTCTTCCTGATGAGTGAGTGTGTTCCTGGTGTGTGAGCCTGCTCCTAGTGTGTGAGCCTCCTCCTGGTGTGTAAACCTCCTCCTGTTGTGTGAGCCAGCTCCTGATGTGTAAGCCAGCTCCTGGTGTGTGAGTCTCCTCCTGATGTGCAGGCCTCCTCCTGGTGTGTGAGCCAGCTCCTGGTGTGTGATCCAGCTCCCTCTTGGCTAATCTCATTGGCATGGCTGCAACTGAATGGGTCTGGGATTGCTCATACATTGTGTATGAGTGTGTGGGGAGTGTTTTTTTGGGGGGGGACTGCAGTTTCTGTTCTCAGATGAATAAGAGTGTCTACCTGTCCAAACAAAGCCTCCATCCCCTCTCATCTGACTTATTTTAGCAGAGTGTCCTGCTGCTAGCTATGCCTACACCTTTACAGGGAGACTGAAGATCTCCCCGGGGGCCTGCGAAACCTCAGCAAACCGCAGGGCCTCTTCAGCTGAGCTGGCCTCTTGACTCTGTGGCCCTCTGGGCTCACGGTATTTTAACCACAAGAGTCCACCAGCCAGCTGGCACTAGGATCCTGTTTCAGCAGAGCTTGTCAACATCTGGCCTTGAGTAGACATCCATCTTGGTCACAGCGATGTAGAAATGAGAATGTGAGCGAGCTGTGTAGGAGTTATGGAACAATGGGTATGTGCTCTCCTGGTGCGTAAGCTGAGGAGCATATGTAGGAGCAGGATTCTGTTTTGGAGGTGCTATTCCTTCACATCCATTCCGCTGACAGCCTCTGTTTGATCTTGTGCCTCAGTGTTATTCAGGACACCAAGAATATGGGCATAGTCAGGTTTCTGCGAACAATGAGTAATATGTCAGGCATATAAATGCTGAAATATCCTTGTGAAACCAGTAAGACACTGTGGTTACTTTTTGTTGCGTCTCAGTGTGATAAGTTCAGGCTGGTGAAACATTAGTTCTTCTCAGAAACTTCTGGGATGTTCTTGGCCTGTCGATCTCCATGTTCTCCGGTGACGTTGTGTCTTCTTAGCGTGGAGAAGGCCTTCGCTGCATTCGTGGTGGGGACTTTGTCATTTCGTATTCTGTAGTTTTTGGTATTTGCTGCTTTTTGGTGACAAGTCCTTTAAGAACATGCATCTGTAACAGTCTTAGGGGTTGGTGAAATCTCTGGTCTGTACCTGATCTGGAGGAATTGTAGTCAGGCTACAGGGGTCATGAAGAGTGAGGTCAGGGGTCAAAGGTCAACTGCTGGGTTCCTCTCTGTAATGTTTGGTGTACCGGATTAGTGGGGTCTGAGATGCCATCTAAAATGTGTGGTTATCTTTGAAAGAAGCCACATCTGTAGATAAATGTTCTATGAAATGTTGTTTTTTTTCTGTTGGACTGCATGCCGATTAATCAGGTAAATCTCACATTTAAATATTATGGAGCAGGTTGAGCTGAGCAACTCATTTTAGCCACATATTGTTCTGTTAACAGGTAAAACTCAACTGCTATATTCTGGCTGTGGGGGCTGGGGAACATGCGGACTTAATTCAGGGTTTCTCTTTGCCGACATCGTAAATCTAGGGCAGCGAGTTTGACAAAAACATGTGAGTCTTCCAACCTTTGCAGCCGAACATGGCGGTCGCGTCACGTTTCCTGGCCACGCCTGTGTCCCCATCACTGGGTCGTTCTCTCTAGGCCGGTCAGCGTCCCCACAGGAAGAGGATCAGAGGTGTGTGAGAGCAAACACGGTATTGTTCTGGGAAGCTTTCTGTGGAAAACGATGACCCAGGGATCCTACCCATAATGCTCAGTGTGGTGGTCGCTTGGGTGATAACTGCGGCTTGTGTGTGAAGGTACTCTGCTAGTGTCGCTTAGCGGGGCTGGTGTCGGGTTACTGCGATCCAATTACGCAGGAGTCCGATAAACACTCAGAGTGGCACGTTTCGCGAAGTTAAACATACAGCTATTTGGTGGAGCCCAGACGTGGCCTGGATACTGTCTCATACTTGATCCGAAGCAGGGATCCTGGGTGATCTGTTTGACACCTCCTTACGAGCCCACACAGAGAGCTCGATCATTTTCAGAACCTGCTTTTTGTAAACTTCCAACATCTCTCTGCACTGATATTCATGAACTATTTAAGAAATGAAAATGAGATTAAACATTGGCTTGATTGTTTTGTAGGTAAACCAGTAACTAGTAGCTAATCTAATCTTGGCTTCATAGCTTGGGAAACAAAAATAGTGCCGTTCTCAACTGCAGCCACATTGTTCATGGTCCTGCTGCTTGTATGGCTTACAGCGCAGAAAAGCCACGTTTGAAGACACTGCAGTAAAAGCTCTGTGCTGTGTGAGCCTCACTTTAAGTTCTCTCTGGGTTCTGCTACTTAGCATTAACAGTTGGTGAAAGTTCCCAAGTGCCGTCAATGTCTGTTTGACAACTTCTGAATATGTCCTGCTAATTTGCAGCCGGGATGGCGCAGTGTGTTTTCCTGAGCTTATCCCAAGAGCTGCGCAAAAAAATTCATTTTTTTATAACAGGAACAGTGACAGTGATGGCCAGTAACTGTTCGTTAACCTTCCTGTATTTTGATTTCTATCTTTTCTCTTGGCTTATCCGATCGACAGCCCAACATGGGAAGGCTGGGAATTCCTCATGGACCCTCGGGGGAGAAGGTTGCTGTGGTTGCCATCGACGACTGCGACATTGCCATGGCGATACGCTTCGGCGGTCAGATCAGCAACTACTCGTGTGCAGCCCAGGGAACACAGACGGGCCTTAAGAAGTGAGAGATCGACGTTCTGTTTCCGCCCCTGTTGGGGCTATTAATTCTGCCCCCTCCCAGTTTCTGGGGTCATTTCAGGAGTATTAATGTTGATTCTGAAATATGAAGAAGTGAATATTTTGGCGCTGAATAAGGTTCCCTTCTCATGTACGTTCTGTGTCTCTGTAATCTCCCTGGATCCGTGTGCCAGGTTCAGTTAAGAACTTTATGAAGCTGAAAATATCACAGAACTTAATCTTATCTCCCCTCTGTTTACATTCTTGAGTAATTGCTGGGCTATCTGAGAGCGGTGGCTGAGATCGCATGGTGCAGCGATTGTGTATTCAGGCCAATTTAATAAAAATCTGAGAGCAAACACTGGAGACGTACACAGCCAGCCCTCCTCTCGCCCGATAAGTGATGACCAGGTCGATAGCTGGCATTTAAGTCCTGACCTGTGGGTGACAGTGTGGCGGCCTGGGCCTACCTCACACGTTTCGACTTTATGAAATGCAGTCAGAAAACTGTTGTCAAAAACACACACACACACACACTGATCTCAATGAGGAGAGCAGTCAGAGGAAAAGGTCGCTTAGGGTCCTCAGTTTGTGAGTATATAGCTGGGGTTCATAAATCATATGGGCACGCAATAATCCTGATTATTTTTCACGCAGGCCTTTTGTTTGTCTATTACATCATTTTAAAGTGCCGGATGTGAGGGTTTGCTGGTACCAGTGCCTCTTTGATTGAGTCTATTGTGTCTCCTGGGTGTATAGTCCTCCTGCCCTGATAAGTGACCCTCAGGCTCCACCACTGCAGATAGCGACGTTCCCTAGAGAGGCTCTCTGCTCCCGTCCCTCCAGGTCCCTGGACCTGACGGGGCCGCTTCTACTGGGCGGGGTACCCAACCTCCCTGAGGACTTCCCAGTGCGGAACCGGGACTTTGTGGGCTGCATGAGGAACCTGACAGTGGACAGCCAGCCCGTGGACATGGCGAGCTTCATCGCCAACAACGGCACCAGCGCGGGTCCGTGAGTTAGAGGGGAATTGTGTGGCACCGTCTCAGAGCTCCCTGTTGTAATTTTATGTATAATGAGGTACCATAGACACCCCTCTTCATACTCACATCTCCTGTGTTCCTTCCCAAATCTCCCACGCAGGCTGTGCAGCGAAGCGTAACTTCTGCTCCACAAGCGTGTGCCAAAATGGTGGCACATGCGTGAACAAGTGGAACACATATTCCTGCGACTGTCCTCTGCACTACGGGGGCAAGAACTGCGAGCAAGGTAAGGCAGGATGGAAAATAAGGTATGAGAGAGTGAGAGACAGTGACCGCTGTGCGGGTTAAAAAAATGAGGAAATGAAGGAGTCATTGGATTAAAGCATGGAACCAGGAATTCCCCGTTAAGACAGCACCTCACAGGCGTGCTTGTGTGGCACTGTAGAGGAAGCTCGTTTGAAGGAGAGCCGTGGTCTGGCGGTAATGCTGGAGAGGGTAAATCTGCTGATTATACCAGCCTTGTGTGCAGGAAGCAGACAGCGGGATTAATGTCTCCCAGCTTCCTGTGACGGAAAAGTCTCTTTAACCAGTGAAATAACAGGAGCAGGAAGAGCGTCTCTGCTGATGTCTGACCGCCTCGCTGACGTGTGAAACGGGATGATCTGCTCTGTTCACACACACGCAGTGGAGGCGGTCAGCGCATTTACAGGTGAACCACTGAGAGTAGTTTTACTGGTCGTCTGCAAAAACACAAAATGGCCTCTGTGATTCTCACAGGAGGTTATCTCGAGTAAATGACAAACTACCTGCAACCCTGTGTTTTACTAATGGGCATGTAGCAGTCGGCAAGGAAAGGAGTGATGAGTCGCCTGTCGGTTTGTGGTGTGTGTTGTTTCACCTGTCGGTTTGTGGTGTGTGATGAGGGCTGTTTTGTGAGGTTCTCCGATGGCTTAATGTTGATTGACACGCCGGCCCAGATGAAACAATTAGCATGACTAGCTTGAAGCGACATATCACGGTGGCTTTGTGGTGAGGCTCAGGTTATTCCAGGAGACACTTCAGGAAGGACTCAGAAAGAGTCACTGGCCTGGGAACTCTCTGCTATCATGATGTTTAACAGAAGTTACCGGCTGTATTAGAATGGGTTGGGAAATTACCCAGGATTCTCTGAGAGGCTGGGATCACCCTCCCTCATAATGCTGTTTATTACTATATGCAATGGCATATCCCCATGTGTGCAGTTCAGCTTAATTTCTTTCACCAGATGAAGAGGTTCTAAGATTTTTGATCCGTTATAGAGAGAGAATCCTGGAGCAAGAGTGAGGCTGTTTGATGCACCCTGAGGGAGGGATTATGCTCCACAGAGGAGTGCAGACAGTTTGATTTGGGGCAGCTTCTGAACAACTCTTTGCAGTTAATGACCCAGCGCACTCGTGGGATGAACGCTTCACCTGTTTCTGGGTAACGCTGACAGAAATGCCTCGGTAACACTGGCGATGCTGTATCTGGCTTGGGCTCGTCAGTCTTCCGTAGAATCCTCTGTGAGATTATCTGCCTGTCAGTCACCATCTCGGATGTGTCTGCCGCCAGCGTTAAATTCCGCCCTTCCTTCGTCCTTTTCTCCTCTTGCCCTCGCCTGGGTTTTTTTGAGGGTGGCCGCCATGACCCTCATGCTCTCTCCCGCCCTCCCACAGCCATGCTGTCCCCTCAGTTCTTCGATGGCAATGCGCTGGTGTCCTGGGCCGAGCCTGACATCACCATTGCCATCCCCTGGTACATGGGCCTCATGTTCCGCACGCGGCAGAGCGATGGGATGCTGATGCAGGCCAATGCTGGCGATGCCTCCAGGATCAACCTGCTGGTGCGTGAAGCCTTCGCTGTGTCCGCAGACAAGAGCGCTTCTTATTGGCCAGGACTGCACTGAGGACCCCGCCCACGATGAGTCACATTCAGAGGGCATTATGGGTGCAGTGTGTGTGTGTCTCTTGCGGTCTTTTCTAGTTTTACTGCGATAATTATTAAATAAAATGAGGAACAACGTAATTACCCAAGTTCTGACCCTGCTGCGTGTTCCTGTGGGCTTGTACCATTTATTTATTTATTTTTGCTTGAGTAGACAACATTCCTAAGCTGACAGGAAACAGATCCTCAGTTAATGTAACATAACCGCGCTGGTGTGTGGCCTTGTACACTGGATCCTTTTTGATCTTAACCGTAATCCTCATGTTCAGCCCTGTAGGTCTTCTGTGTTCAATCATAACTCTGTCAAAAACATCTCCCTCAATTTATAGAGAAATTCATGGTTTGGTCAGCATGTTTAGGGAGTGTGTAAAGTACAAAACAGGGACTAGAAGGAAACTTTCTGGGACCAGAGTGTGAACCTGACAATCCAGGGAAACAGATTAATCGATGATTGCTGTACCACTATCTTGTTTCAGATCAGCAATAAACACCTGCGTTTTGAGGTGTTCCTCAGGGATGGCCAGATCGCTGCGCTGGAGTTCTTCCAGGTCCGCGTGAACGATGGCGAGTGGCACCACGTCCTGGTGGAGCTCAAGAGCATCAAGGACGGAAAAGACATCAAATACATGGCCACGGTGTCTCTGGACTATAGCATGTTCCAGGTGAACATCTTGAGTGCAAGCACGTCCACCTATAGCTGTAGATTTCATCCCAACCTCCCAGCAAAGTCTATGACTAGCTCCTCCCAGTGCTGTGAGGTGCTATAGTTGCTCCTGTGGATGCAGCAATGTGGCTGTAGGGGACACAGGTGCAGGGGCGTGACACAGGGAGGCATTTTCAGCAGGTGTGTCCTGTCAGGTGCAAAATGGTAACCTCAGGCTCTGCCCCACAGCGTACAGTGGAGATCGGCAATGAACTTCCGGGTCAGAGGTTAAAGAGGCTGTTTGTGGGAGGCCTTCAGGGCCAGGGTGACTCGGTCCAGCATGGCTTCCAGGGGTGCATGCAGGTGAGTCCGTTTCCTGCCTATAGATGCACTGTCTGCACCCGTCACGAGTCCTCACCGAATCTGCTTGTCCCCATGCATTCTCTGCAGGGAGTGCGCATGGGCGAGACGGCCACCAACACAGGCAATGTCAACATGCTGCAGGGGCTAAAGGTGCGGGTGCAGGAGGGCTGCAGTATGTCCGACCCATGCGATGCCAGCGTCTGCCCAGAGCACAGCCACTGCAGCGACGACTGGAATGCCCACACATGCGTCTGCGACCCAGGTGAGCCTCTGACCCTGCCCCAGAAAACCATAATCTTTCACTTGCTGTTTTTTTTGTTAGACCCATTAATCAGCTGCTTGGCCCTGTACCTGCTGTACAGATGTATTCACTGTTTGCTCTCTACTGCCCCTCACAGGCTATTTTGGGAAGGAGTGCATAGATGCTTGCTACCTCAACCCATGTGAACATGTGTCCAGCTGCATGCACAAGCCAAGCTCCTCTCACGGCTATACCTGTGAGTGCGGCCAGAACTACTATGGACAGTACTGCGAGAACAAGTATGACCTGCACAACCGCCTCACACCGTGTGTGTGTGTGTGTGTCTGTGTGTGTCTGTGTGTGTTACTGTGGCCCTCTCGCTGTGTACCCATGTGCGTGTGTGTGTGTACCCCTGTGTGTACCTGGGTGTGTACTTGGTTGTGTGTGTGTACCTGTATGTGAGTGTGTGTGTGTACCTATGTGTGTGTGTGTGTGTGTGTGTGTGTGTGTCTGTGTGTACCCATGTGTGTGTGTCTGTGTGTACCTTTGTGTGTGTGTTTCTGTGTGTACCCATGTGTGTGTGAGTACCTGTGTGTGTGTGTTTCTGTGTGTACCTTTGTGTGTGTGTGCCTGTGTGTACCCATGTGTGTGTACCTCTGTGTGTTTGTCTGTGTGTACCTTTGTGTGTACCCGTGTATACCCGTGTCTGTGTGTACCCATGTGTGTATGTCTGTGTGTACCTGTGTGTGTATGTGTCTGTGTGTACCCGTGTGTGTGTGTGTC
This sequence comes from Mormyrus iriodes, assembly GCA_011763525.2. NCBI lineage: Eukaryota > Metazoa > Chordata > Actinopteri > Osteoglossiformes > Mormyridae > Mormyrus > Mormyrus iriodes. The sequence goes on from JAAGVU020000001.1 coordinate 8,717,922, forward strand.
TGTGTGTACCCGTGTATACCCATGTCTGTGTGTACCTGTGTGGGTATGTGTCTGTGTGTACCCGTGTGTGTGGCTTTGTATACCCATGTCTGTGTACCTCCTGCTCTCCCTCCCATCCCCCTCTCACTGAGATCTCCCCCAGGCTGCTCTGTCACAGTTCTGGCTGCAGCTCCACAGCCAGAAGAACCACACTAACTGAGTTCCTGCATGTTGCTACAGGTGCCCTCTGTCCCACCTGCCTTGCTGCACCCCCCCCCCACCCACCCCGAGAAGGACCCCTCTCCCCCACAGATGCATCTAGCCCCTCCCACATTTGCCGACCTCTTGCCTGTCGCTCTGCTCCCTGAGCCCAGCAGACCATCCAGAAGCAGATCAGGTCTTTTGCACAGTTTGGTGCTACATGCAGAGGGTGTGACATGACATAGAGCAGGTTTCAGGCTCAGCCCCCTTGCTGGTGTGTCATAGCACTGCTGTCAACTGTCACCTGTCTGTACTGTCCCCTGAACCTGTTGCAGGCCCTGATTCCTCTTAAGTGATTTATAGCAAAGCATCAGTGAGCAGAGTGACAGCAGATGTGAAACATTTGCTGATAAAGGGAAACCTGAGATGCCGGGACCCCATGGGCCCATAGCAGGCCCCCAGCGGGCCCCCAGCTGCTGCCATCAAGCTCCACTTCCCCTGGGAGGCCTGCGGGCAGAGGGGCTTCCTGCCCCAGCAGCTGGCTCTGGTTGTTTCCTCTTTGGTGGGTGGAGCCAGCAGGTGTGGGGTTATCATGTCTTTCTGCTGCTCCTCTCCCATAGGGTGAATCAGCCGTGCCCCCACGGCTGGTGGGGGAGCCCTGTGTGTGGACCCTGTGGCTGTGACATCACCAAGGGCTTCAAACCGGACTGCAACAAGACAACGGGCGAGTGCTCTTGCAAGGTGGGGCCAGTGCTCCTGAGAAGGGGGCTTCTTTAGGCCTGGGGGAGGGACTTCCTTATGCGCCTGATGTCTCCTCCTAGGGGCACAGGCTTGTGAGCTTCATGAACATGTCACCTCTTTTCACCCTGTAGGACAACTACTACAGACCCACGGAGGATGACACCTGCTACCCATGTGACTGCTTCCCCTTGGGGGCCCACTCTCGCACCTGTGACCCCGTCACCGGCCAGTGCTCCTGCAGGGCGGGGGTCATCGGCAGGCAGTGCAACCGCTGTGACAGCCCCTTCGCCGAGGTGACGGGCAGCGGCTGCGAGGGTACGGCCTCGTCCTGCTGCGTCTATGCAGAACATCCGCAAGCCGTTCCAAGATAGCTGCACCAACTTCCCCAACGCAGGGCGAGCGTGGAGCCTGCCGTTTAAAGATGGCACGAGAACCTGTTCTGTCTTCTCAATGGAATGTTATTTAAGCTCTTTTAACTGTGAGATGGTTTGTTGCTCGATTTTAGCCGTTAAACATACCGGGTTCTTCTGGCTCATTTGTGGCTTCTGTGGGTGTACTGGTTCTGAATGCTGTCCTCCACCCTCTGTTTGATCTGCAGTTGTTTACGAGGGCTGCCCTAAGGCCTTTGATGCAGGAATATGGTGGCCCAGGACCAAGTTTGGGCGTCCCGCAGCTGTGAACTGCCCCAAGGGATCCATCGGTAAACACCTGCCACATTTTAAACCTTGGGAAAATTTCTACATTATTTCCACGTCTGATTGCAGTGAGCGGGAAATACTCGCAAATGTCTTTCATTCTGTTGTTCTCAGACAACAGCTAATCTGAGCTGTAAGATGGCTTCTGGCTGCCAGGTTCCTTAGAGTCAGCCAGGCTTTGATGTGCTGTGTTCGGTCGAGCTTTCTGATTAATCGCGCCCATTGGGTGAGAATGTGAATCCAAGCCAGCCTGTGGTATAAAATGAAGATAGACTGAGCCTTTTGTCCTACTAGCTTGACAGAGCTTTCTAGAAGATCCCTGTTGGAGGAACTTGCTGAATATGCTCTTTGTGGTTTTCAAGCGCTTGCTGCAACTCAGATGGACAGATGGAGCCAGGATGTTGTGCAGATTCTGAGTAGATGCTGTGTATATGCTGTGTAGATTCTGAGTAGATGCTGTGTAGATGCTGTGTATATGCTGTGTAGATTCTGAGTAGATGCTGTGTATATGCTGTGTAGATGCTGTGTATCTGCTGTGTAGATTCTGAGTAGATGCTGTGTATATGCTGATTCGATGCTGTGTATATGCTGTTGGGGGCCCATGGGGCCAGTGGCTGGCTTTTCTGCATGCTCTCAGCTCACACCAGCTCTATCAGCGAGCCCTTCATTTTGCTACCCTGGCTAATGGGCACTTTGAAAGGATTTTGAACCAATGCTTCCCCTGACTGTGATTTTGTACTTTCTAAAAGCCTTACCTTGTCAGTGTCCTATTCTCTGGGTAACGTTCCCAGCTGTGACACTGCATGTCTCATTGCTCCATCTCATCTCTCAGGGACGGCCATTCGGCACTGCGGTGATGAGATGGGCTGGCTCCCCCCAGAACTGTTCAATTGCACCACCATCACCTTCTCACAGCTCAAGAAAGTGGTATGTGTCCCTTGCAAGAATCCGGCGTGCTCCTCCGTGCCACTTCCACGTGTCCTGCCCTCTCCAAGTAACCCCCACCGGCCTCTCACTTGACCTCCCTACCAGAATGAGGATCTGCATCGTAACGAGTCTCTGATGGATGGCGGGTGGTCCAGGAGCATCGCCAACATGCTACAGAATGCCACCCTGCACACGCGCAACTTCCATGGCAATGACGTGAGGACGGCATACCAGCTGATCTTGCGTGTGCTGCGGTACGAGAGTCAGCAGGAGGGCTTTGATTTGGCTGCCACCCACGACGGACAGTTCAACGAGGTACCGTGACCCCCCCCCCACCCATTCCCGGGACACCCCTCCATGACTGTCCTCACCTGAGGCCAGTCCGATGTCAAATGACTCTAAATGACATTAGCAGCCATCCTGATAAATGAGGACGCATTGATCATAAAGGAAGACATGTCATTCATAAAGGAAGACTTGTCACTCATAGAGGAAAATGTCACTCATAAAGGAAGACACATCACTCATAGAGGAAGACATGTCATTCATAAAGGAAGATGCGTCTCTCATAGAGGAAAATGCATCTACACAAAGTCTATCCAGAATAGCCATTTGGTTGTCCTGAACTTAATTCACGGGTGGTATATGCTGTGGAGGTTTATACTGGTTGAGAGACGTGAATGGCTTGTTAAATACCTGTGTCAGTATAGATTTTCCCTGATCTCATCTGGGAATCAGGCCTGGCTGATATATGTGAGTAATGCATAGTGTAAGTGTGATGTAACTCATGAACTGTCTGGGGCCTGGGGCAGTATGAGAGGGGCTTAGCAACTCTAGGTCAGCAATAGACATTTATGGATTCCTCTGCAGCAGGTCTGGGACAGGAACCTGGTGATAGGTTGGCCTGGACACTTACACCCTCTTTCAATCCCATCTGCTAACTGACCTTCTTGTGAACCTCCCAGAACATCATCAGAGCAGGCAGTGCCATCCTAGACTCCAAAAACAAGGAGCACTGGGATCAGATCCAGCGCTCCGAAGGTGGTACCGCTCATCTGCTCCGGTACTTTGAGGAGTACACAAACACCCTGGCTGAGAACATGAGGAGGACCTACCTGAAGCCCTTCACCATCATCACAGAGAACATGAGTATGAGTGTTTCAGATTTCACCTGGCTGGGCACGTGCCTTTGTTTAGTCAGAAACGCGAATGATTCTTCTAATGAAGACAGACAATGCTGAAGGTGTCTTGTCTAGCCTAGGTTTCTGAAATATCTGATCATTATGTGTGTGTAGATACACAGATTCATCCATGTCTTTCTTTTCATGCCCAGTTGTTGCCATGGAGTACCTGGACACTTCCAATCCGGACCATGCCAAGATCCCCCGCTTCCATGAAATCCGGGACACTTACCCCAAAGACCTGGAATCTTCTGTCCTTTTTCCTGAGATTAACTTTAAGCCAACAGAGAGCAATGGTACATTCTTCCAGTCCTGAGGACATGTTCTGTTAATATGGTGGCATGTAGAATCCATTCTGCTTGCTTGTGGTTATACTATGAGTCCAGGTTACTCTCTGCTCACACATAGCAACCCGATGCAATATCAGTCCTGTGTTGACACCATATATGGCTAGTCTCATTTCATGTGTAAACATTCCACATACAAGCTGCTAGTCCCACCTCTACATATTATTGTTCTGATGGTCGGAGCTCACACACACAGGCCTTCATCTAGATAAGACTGTCAGCCATGAGTTGATGTGTCTGAGGAAGACTCCCCACTCCCTGGTGTAATCCCAGGCTTTATTTATTCCTGAGGTAAATTTCTCCCCTGGTAGTGTAAATAATTTGCCTGCAGGTCACCTTAAGTTCTCCTTATGGCCTTCTACAGCGGAGTCCACAGAGAATCCTCCATCTCAAACGGACGCCATGGGTGAGGATCACCCGGCATACACCAGGAGAAGGCGCTATGTGGAGAGTGGTGGACTGCCCCCTGTTGGCATGGTGATTGTGTACCGGTCCCTGGGCCAGCTCCTCCCTGAGCGGTATGACCCGGACAGACGGAGCCTCAGGTACTGTTTGCTTCTGTGACTGGAAAAAACAAGATGCACGACGAGCAACAGGAGTTGACCTAAAACGCCCCATGTCTGTAACAGAACGCAGACCCCGGGCTGAATCATAAACAATGCAGCACAGTGTTGACCCAGTAGGCACAGAGTTGACAGCGGGAAAGACTGTATTTATATGATAGAAATGTCTAAATATTTAACTGTGCTAATGAATGGTAGACTGAACAATGCACACAGATACTGCTGTAAACTGTGGAGCGCCTAAAATTAGCCACATAACTGGCTGCTTGGTATCGCGCATCGTAGGCATGTATGAGTAGGTGTATTAGTGGGCAGAACATAGCTCAGTGTGGCTGGTGCAGCAATAATATCTCCGCTGGGCCTTGAGCAAAGCCCTTAACTTCAGCTGACCCTAAGCCTGACCCTGCTCACTGACCCCATCACCTTTAACCCAAATCAACAGTCCTTTCCTCTTTGCATCCAGGTTGCCCAACCGGCCTGTCATCAACACCCCCATCGTGAGCACCACGCTGTACAGTGAGGGGGGGGTCCTGTCCAGCCCCCTCGAGCAGCCCATCACCCTGGACTACACCCTGCTGGAGACCGAGGAGCGCACCAAACCCCTCTGCGTCTTCTGGAACCACTCCATTGCGTAGGCACCGCCTTTCTGCCCTGCTTCCTCCCCCCCATACATTCATGGATATGTTTACTGGAGTTCACCCCCTGCTGTCGTGTGGTCCCATCCAGGGTTGGGGGGACGGGTGGCTGGTCCTCGAGAGGGTGTGAGCTGGTCTACAGGAACACCAGCCACATCCGCTGCCAGTGTAATCACATGACCAGCTTTGCTGTGCTCATGGACATCTCCAAGCGAGAGGTAGCCCTTCTTCTATGCAGATCATCATCTTCCTGTATGGACTGTCTTCCCTTTCTGGAGACCTGCCTAAACCCCCCCCCCCGCTTCCCCTATCCAGCACGGGGACGTCCTGCCCCTCAAGATCGTCACATACACCACGGTGTCCGCCTCGCTGGTGGCCCTGCTCCTCACCTTCATCCTGCTTGCTGCTGTCCGTAAGCTGCGCTCCAACCTGCACAGTATCCACAAGAACCTGGTGGTCGCCCTCTTCTTCTCTGAGCTTGTCTTCCTCATCGGCATCAACCAGACTGAAAATCCGGTGAGGCGCCAGCCCTCACCACACACACAAACATCTGTCCAAGAGCACTATGATAATTTTCTTCATCTCTTGGTCTGGGGTGGCCCACCCAGTGGCCTCTAAAAGGCAGTGATAAACTGAAACTACTGCCCTCCGATGCCAGTAGAGTTAAGTAGAAGCCTCTTTCTCTCCATAGTGTGGTGAAGCCCCTTCAGCGTACACTCACTCGTGGTCTCTTTCAAGCTGCAAAAATATGAGCCCAAAACCTTGATTAGATGATTCCACATTGGTTACTCCTGTCTTGGAAAAAAATAGTGGGATTAACTGGTGATAGATCTTCTGAGATGGGATTATCAAATGATCAGTAATGCTAGGAGAACATGGCACTTGTTTGAAACAAACTGATTTGACCGCATTGCTGTTCCTGTCAAGGACACACACAGATACAGCGGCTGACTGTATCTGGGTGGATCTGAGGCCAACGTCGCAATTAAAGTGGAGGTTTATAGGGAATGAGCAAGTTGTAGTTCTGTCGACTGTGTTGAAAGCAACAGCCTTGGGCAGAGCCAGGTACAGAGATGGCATTGTTTACCCAGAGAGCTCCCACATGTTAGGGATGAAAGAACATTACTTCCCTGTAAAACTGTCTGGCAAAGTTTACCGCAGTATTTGACTTTTACATATCCTCGCCTGGCCTACAGTGGTATTCATTAAAATATGTATTCTTAGCATTGAGTATAACAGTGTATTAACTATGTAAGATATGTTTATTCACATCCAAAAAATATATTTGTAATTCTATACACATCGGGAGGGTCCTTTTTCCCCATCGTGCAGGATTATTTGTGATTTACTGCCAGCTCTGTAATTAGAATTACACACAGGTTAGGGCAGGTCTGTCCTTGGAAAGGTGCCAGGGTGAGATTATGGCCTGTTTGGTGCTTTCGATCATTGCTCAAGGAATGCTGAAGGTGTGGCTTCCTGCTCTGCTGGGGGGAGGGGGGCGGTGAGGACGTTCCCCAGGCCCCCCCATCAGTCCCGCTGGCTGGAGGTTTTCCTCAGAGGACCAGGAATCTGTCTACTCAGGTTCTCCTGATTTGGGAAGAGGGCCATGGTCATCCTGAGGACATGCTGATGGGCAGTCCTCTTCCCGTTTGCTCTTTCGCAGTTCATGTGCACCGTCATTGCCATCCTTCTGCACTATTTCTATATGTGCACCTTCGCTTGGATGTTCGTCGAGGGCCTGCACATCTACCGTGTGCTAACTGAAGTGCGCAACATCGACCACGGTCACATGCGGTTCTACTACGCCATTGGCTGGGGCATCCCTGCCATCATCACAGGTAAGTAGTACCTCTCACCTGCCCACCCGTTCGCTTGCCGCTCATATAGGATGTCCTCTCTCCCCATGGAAGCACACTGGAGAGGAATGCTAGGAGCTATGGTTTGCCTGTTTTTTCCCCACAAATCCCTAAGAGGCTAAGTTGCCATGAGGATCTGCTTTCACTGCTGTGGGTGTAGTTCCTTATCTGTAGTGAAGCCCCAGATGTTTTTTGGGTCTTCTTGCAGGTTTGGCCGTGGGACTTGACCCACAAGGCTACGGGAATCCCGACTTCTGTTGGCTGTCTGTCCATGATACCCTCATCTGGAGCTTCGCTGGACCCATCTCTATTGTGGTTCTGGTAAGCCCACGCTGGCTCCTCTTCCTCTGTGGGTGTCTTCGTTAACCAGCTCTATGGATTTACGTCTAAAGTAATCATATGTAAAAAATTTCTTGAAATATTTGTAAATCCGTAACTTGACCTGTAGGCAAGCATTTTGCAAGTACACTTATACTGTGCCATTCATGATAACAGATTCATACATTCGGCTCGCACTGCACGTGTCGTACTCTGGGTTTACAGATTCTCCATTTTACAAGATACTTAATCACCTCCTTACAGTTTTTACATCATTTTCAAGGTAATCCAGATTCGTTGGCATATCACTGAAACCAATTCATATAGTTATTCAGGATTCCAATCATTTATTCATTACACTGTTTTTATTGTAACGTCATTGTATTCATTCAGAATATTTTTATTCCATATTTGGAAGGCTTGCTGGGCATATATTGTACTTGTCTACTGTACTTGACTTTTATTTTGTGGCTTATCGTTAAGGTAACTTTCATCTCAGCCCCCTCAGCTCTCTGGAGCCTTCTATTTGGCTCAGGCTCATCAGAACCTGAGGACAATGAGATTTTTTGTCATTATCCATTGGCCACTGCCAACGTAACTTTCCCCACATTTCTAGTGATTTGTATACTAGTGATTCGGAGTATGAATAGTAGTCCAGAAGTTATAAATGTGATTTGTCATTGCAACTTCAACATTGTAAACTCATAAACTAGAATGCGTAATTGTGAAACGAGGATTATACTCGTGAAACTTGGGTGGCAGGCACGGGTAGACATTTGCAGCTCTAACTATGGATTTGCATTTCATTAAATGACGAGCTCGTCATGACATTTAAGATCGATTATTCTAGATGTAAATTTATCTCGATAGAGTTCTGCCTGAGACGCTGTATCTATCCAGCCAGAACCTGATTTCCATATTCCGCGATCCACAGTTTGGCAGAGACCCTGTCACCACGTGTGTTGGTTTCACTGCTATCTGTTATCATGAGCGGGTTCCTGACCACCTCCACAGGTCAACATCGTGGTGTTTGTGTTGGCTGCGAAGGCCTCTTGCGGACGGAGACAGAGGATGTTTGAGAAGTCGGGCGTCATGTGAGTGCTCAGAACCACTGAAGAATTCCCCCGAAACAGGACATTCACCCCTGCAGGATGCATGTGAGATATGGGCCTCACTGGAGGCAGCACCTGCTTCAGGCCCTCCCAGTGACAGCCTCCACTTCTCCCATCTCCCCTTCAGAACTGCACTGCGCAGTGCCTTCCTGCTTCTGCTGCTCATCAGTGCCACCTGGCTGCTGGGCCTGATGGCGGTCAACAGTGACGTCATGACCTTCCACTACCTCTTTGCTATCTTCAGCTGTCTGCAGGTGGGGGTTCCTCCCCGGAGCACTGTGTCCTTTGCACCTGGGTCTCTGGCTGCCCTTCGTCATTCTTCAGCCAACAATACATTTGACCCAACACTCAACACTTAATTTCATTTGAGGACTGAACGTTGAAGATGATGCTGTGTCCGTTTCAGCAGAGGTGTAGTGTAGAGGCTCATGCTTTTTTGGGTGGTGGGTGGGGGGGCTTAGGAATGTCTTACTCCTGATAAGGAAATGAGCTCATATGGCCAAACGTGGCTGGGGTCTCACATGGATTTTCTCTATCTCCATTTTAGGGCATATTCATCTTCTTCTTCCACTGTGTTTTTAATAAAGATGTCCGAAAGAATCTGAAAAATACCTTCAAGGGCAAGACGGCCCTGCCGGAGGAGTCGGGCACCACCCGCGCCACCCTGCTGACTGTAAGCGCAAATGCGGTGCCCACCCATCACAGGACACCGGCTCTCCCCCCAAATAGTGGTGCTCACCATTTCTCCATGATGTTGGAGCTCACTGTCCAATGGGATTGCATGGGAGGATGAGCAGACATGTAGGAGCGTGGGAGGAGGCAGAGTGTGTGGATGGGATGATGTACAGACGTGTAGGAGTGTGGGAGGAGGCAGAGTGTGTGGATGGGATGATGTACAGACGTGTAGGAGTGTGGGAGGAGGCAGAGTGTGTGGAGAGGAGGATGAGAAGGCGTGTAGGAGTGTAGGAGGAGGCAGAGTGTGTGGAGTGGAGAATGTGCAGGTGTGTAGGAGCATGGGAGGAGGCAGAGTGTGTGGAGTGGAGGATGTGCAGACATGTAGGAGTGTAGGAGGAGGCAGACTCTGTGGAGAGGAGGATGTGCGGACATGTAGGAGTGTGAGAGGAGTCAGAGTGTGTGGAGGGGAGGATGAGAAGATGTGTATGAATGTGGGAGGAGGCTGTGGTTCTCTGTTACTCTGCTTGGCTATGGACGTCAGTCAGACACTGTCATTGGTGCTAATGCTGCTGCCTCCTTCCCCCCCCAACAGCGTTCACTGAACTGCAACAACACATACGCAGAGGAGGGAGCTCTGTACCGCACACCCATCGGGGAATCCACCGCATCCCTGCAGCCCAGCGTCAGGTCAGCCAAGAGCCCGCATGGCTACCTTGCTTATGCGCTCAGGTAACAGGTGATGGGTGCATGGCACTCTTGCTCCTCCACGTTTTGCTTCTCCACCCTTACACACTTCCACCTTCCACTCCTCCAGCCTCCTGCTTCTCTACCCTCCTATTCCTCCACCCTACCACTCCTCCACCTTCAGGTCCTTCATCTTCCACTCCTTTGTCTCCCGCTCCTCCACCTTCTGCCCTCACACTCCTCCATGCAGCTTCACACCTGCTTGTGCACACACACACGCACACGGCAAGAGACTCATGCGGCAGCCCTCTGAGTAAGTGCTCACTTAACCTTATGGCCTAGCACCCCCCTGGCTCAGATGGATGTGGGCCTCTTGGGGTCTGTTCAGTGTTTTACCTCAAGCACAGAGTGCTGAACGAGTACAGGGCTCCCTTGCTTCCTCACACCTCCCCCCCCTCCCCCAGCAGGGATGACTCGGGGCAGAAGGCTAGCGTCTCGTCTGGCACGGCCAAAGCAGCACACCCCGATGGGGACTCCGCTGTCTTCCACCGGAAGGGTGCCAAGGAGGAAGGTAGGTTCTATGGCTGCTGTGTCACAGCGTCGTCGGGCTCCTCACGCGGCGTATCCACTATGCGTCACACTCTGACCCTGTAACCCCGCTCACCCAGACTCGGACTCGGACAGCGAGCTGTCTGCGGACGAGCACAGCAGCTCTTATGCCTCATCACACTCCTCTGACAGTGAGGAGGACCAGCCGGATTCCAAGAATAAGTGGAACCCCAGCACGCCCAAAAACAATGAACGGCAGCCACTTCACAGCACGCCCAAAGGTACCCGACTCCGGGAAAAGGAAAGGGAAAGCCCCTGACCCCGCCCACTCACTGACCCCGCCCACTCACTGACCCCGCCCACTCATTCACTCACTCACTCACTCACTCAGCACTCTTAAAGGTACCTGATCCCAACCCCCCCACCTGCTCACATATTCATTCACTTACTCATTCACTTACTCACTTATTCACTCACTCATTCACCGACCCACCCAGTCATTCATTTACTCATTCATGTATTCACTCACTCATACAAGGAATCACTGATTCACTAGTTCATTCACATATTTACTCACTCATTCTCCTACTCATTCATTCACTAACTCATCTACTCAATCAATCACTCATTCATTCACTCACTCATTCTTTCCTTCATTCTCAAATTCAGTAATTCATTCACTCACTTATTCACTGACTCACTCATTCACTCCCTGGCCCTGTCATCTAGCAGATCCTGTCACCAATCATGTCATGCCGTACTGGCCAACAGAGGCGATGACAGCCAGTGACAGTGAAGAGCTGGGAGGGGTGGAGAACCTGCGAGTGGAGACCAAAGTGAACGTAGAGCTGCACCTGGAGAACAAGCTCAACCACATGAGGGAGCCCACACAGGAGAAGGAGACACTTTGCAAGGAGGCCATAGCGCCCTCTACCCATCCTAACAGCAACCACCAGCCGGAGCAGAGGAGGGGTGAGGGGGATTAAGATTATTGCCTGGGGTACCTACTTTGGGTATTTGGGGTACTTACTGTGTTTCCTGCCTTTTCAGGGATTTTGAAGAACAAGATCAGCCACCCGCCTCCCCTGGCTGACAAGAACATGAAGAACCGCCTGCGGGAGAAGCTCTCCGACTATAATCCCCCCACCATCTCCAGCAGACTGCCGGCGGACACCTCCAAGGAGCATGGGAACAACCACAGCATGATCATCAAGCCCCCGCAGAGGTCCGCTGTTATCCTCAGGGAGCAGGCCAACGGCATTGGCGTGAGTCTGCAGGGCGGCACCATCAACGGCGGTGATGGCACTGACTCCGAGTGAGTGGTCACATGATCTCCTTGTCACTTGATCTGCAGAGACAGATGAAGGCTCTCAGAGTCACGGCCGCATGCTTCCCTGGTGCGATAGCAATACACATTCAGTTGTCAACTTTGAATTTTGATCTGTCCCTGGGCAGCGATATGCTATACAATACTTCCTACTGATGCCAGATGATGGCAGCATCCACCCAGCCCTGCTTCCAGTCTCTGTAGTAACTGCAAACATAAACATCTCATATAGTGTTTAAGGACGTAAGATTCTCAAGGTATTTAACCAAATAAACTTGCATTAATTTGTCTATTTCCATTTATTTACTTTTAAATTACTGGTATTTAATTACATTGATTATTTATTTGCTTATTCAATGACAGTATTTATTTACATTGTTTGTTTATGTTTGTCTTTGTTTATTTATTTATTCATATTCATTTTCGACTTACGATATTTTCCACTTACGGTGGGTTCATCGGAACGTAACCACACCGTACATCGAGGAGCTCCTGTATTTTGTCTGATTTGACTGTGTGCATGTATGTATCTGTTCGCTGACATCTTCCTCACTCTCTCTCTCTCTCTCTCCTTCTCTCTCTCTCTCCCTCCCCCTGTGCAGTGGCAGCAATGAGACTTCAATCTGACTCATGAGGACGCCGATGGAGGTCCTTCACCTGTGAGGGGAGGGTGGCAGGTCTGTGCCCCAGCACCCCCCTGACCTCATGCAAGGACCGGTATGCCTCTCAGCTCCTGTGGAGAACAGTGTTACACAGCCAAAAAGGGAAAGACTGTGAGTGGCTGGCCGTCAGACATGCCTATCTGCTCCGTGCCAAACCTCCATGTGGGGAGAAGAGGGCCTCTCCGACCACAGCCAGGAACATGTGCCTTGTTACACTATACTGTCACTAGGGGGGGCTGCTTCCCACTGCTTCTCATCACCACTTTCAAAAAGATGGCGCTCTGCCACCAGAGAAGAATGCAGTCTGAACAGAATGGCCTTTGTATGTAAAATTAATATGTAGATACTTTTTGAATGGTTTATTTTGTACTTGATTGGTTTTATAGCACAGATGCAGAGGAAAATGCTAATTTGTAAATTGTAATTAGTATTTTTTTACTGATTATCAGCACGAGAGGATCTGCTCTTGACTTAAACTTTACTGCTCTGTAATGTTTAGATTGTACAGTTGTGTCTGATGTTACTGTGACGTGCAGCTGGGTGAAGATCAAAGGCTGCTTGTTCTGGGAACGTGTGGGGAATATACACTATCATTAGAGTCAGGAGATATACTGTATATGGGCGTGGTCTACACTAGTGCCTATTTATGATGCCCTAGTCCACTTACATCATATAAACTGGGAAATGCACTCAGCTCAGATAATGGAGGGACTGATCTTTAGTCTGGGCATGTGGAACAATATGGTTATTGATGTCTGGCTCCATCATAAGCATGGGACTTCAGATGTTCCTGAGAACCTCCGTTCTCTGAGAACTGGCCCTTTCTGCAGTGCTGTGCTTTTCTCAATGCCACACCATCTCACATGTGGTGGGTGAACAACAGCACAGTCGATTCGGGCCAGCATCCAGCTGGAGACGCAACGTTCCTGCTGCTAAGTCCAGCAATAATGAAAGTCTGGAAAGTGTCCCAGTATCTAGGAATGGAGTAACTGGAGAGTGCCACCAAGGTCCAGAATTCACACGCCTCTACGATACAAACAGGCTTGGAAATCTGAGAATTCACCTCCTGGGTGCATCGTTTGGACGTCATCGCTTCATGGAAATGGACGTGTAATCCAAGCCACCTTCCACATCGGGCGAGGCCCGCAATAGTGTCACATAAACCCATTTGTATCACTCGCTGTTGTCATAGTATTATGATCAAAAATGTTGCCATGGAGACAGCATACTGGGAGGAGGGGGGTTGTCCCTGTTTTATTGCCACAGAGCAAAGCTGAAGGACTCTAATTCACATGCACAAGCTCGGCTATGAATGTAGTGTAACTACTTTAACCGGTAGCTCTTGCTCTGTGGAGTGTCCACATTGGCCGCTTGCAGGGTTGATGCCCGCCCCCAACACCCCCCTCATCCAATAAATCTATTTTATCCCCAAAAGTGACCTGGCCTCTCTGTTGTGTTTCTGAAAAGCTGATGATATTTTCATAGACACTGGAATCCTTTTGTAACATACCTGTATTTATTTTTATTGCTTAAGGACACTGGAAAAGAAAACATTCAGATGATAAAAAATAAAATGAAACTAAATTTTTAGACGTCTCCTGTCTTCCTTGAAGTGTTAGGACTGCAGGTGATTGTTAGGGTCTGGTTGTCAGTGTCTCAGTGGCTCTTAGTAACTTCTGGGGAGCTGTTATGAACATAGAATAAGAACTCACCTGGTTCTTCAGCTGTGAATCACTCCTAACAGAAGGCTGGTGACCCTCTGTGAATGGAGATGATTCCCAAAGTTTCCTGTCAGCACACCCCCCCACTGGCCCAGATTTCATGTTTCATGTTAGGGTGCAAGACACCAACCGCCTGCCCCTCACTCCAACCGCCCTCGTTTTCCTTCCTAACCACAAAAAGATCTCGCAGCTCTTCATCTGGGTCCCATGGCAACCATCCGTTCCCTTTATTGCCTTTTTATTTATGAAGGCTGGGAATTTGTCCCCGAGTGAAATTAAGGAGCGAGACAGTTACTGAAATGCTTCAAAGTGCAAATGAAAAGCTGGTTCTTGATGCCTGGAGCTCTAAAGCATTCCAGTGGAGAAGGTGCTTCAGGATGTGCCTTCAGGTAGAGGAGCATTCCAGAGCCAACGTGCTGCAGAGAGCCGCAGCCTGAAGGAAATCCGAAGAGCAAGCCCCAACTTTCATATGAAGGAATGTGTGTGATGACCTGGGCTCTGTCTGTCTGGTCTGTCTGTGTTCTGCTTATCATCACCGGACAACTTAAAGCCTGGTGGGTGGGCATGGACAGCCCGGGACACAGGAATGCAGGTTCTGCCCAGGCTAGACCTCCTCTGCAAGAGGAGTGAAATCACAGAACCCCCTTTCCTGTTTGCGGGGATTTATTATCAGGACCATGAGCAAATTGAGGGAATATGTTTTAACAAGATGAACTCATTTCTGAAGAATGATATTACGAATGCTTCTCTTACGTTAGGCAAAAAAATATGCAACAATAAACTCTCACTGTGTCCCTGGGATTAGAAATAAAAACATACAATCCATTACAACTGACATAATATCACTGGTTTGAATTAGTTTGTATTACTTATCCATTTATTTATCATTTAAGGTGAACTTATCGCCAATGATTACGTCATTGTTGATGGTCAGGGTTAGGCTTATGAGCGTAGCCTGATCCCAGTACTTGGAGGCAGTGTGGTGACAATCTGAAGTTGCAGATGTGGAGATGCAAAGTTCAGAGCGTCTTTTAGGCAGAGCCTGTGGTCATATTCAGCAATACCAAATGTACTCAAGCAGTGGCGGGACGGCATCAAACACTTGCAATCAGAACCAGTTTTTTAACTATGTCTTACTGGCCTGAAATATTTTCAAGTTTACAGACAAATCAAACTTCTCCCGAAGAAGGAGATCCAGTAGTCTGGACGAGCTAAACTGAGAGGCAACACTGCTGGCTCACATGCCCAAGCCTGTGCATTCGAATGCTGCTCCCAATCTGTGTGTGTGGAGATTCCCTCTGTATCATGCAGGTTTCCTCCCACAGTCACATAGCTTGGAAAACCAGTGTCTCTAAATAGCCCCTAGTGTGTGAGTGTGTGCCCTGCAGTGGAGTGACTTCCTGTCCGGGGTGTCCCCTGCTCTGTGCCTTATACTGCTTGGGAAGGGATTCAGGCCCCCCATGACCCTGTACTGGAGCCTGGAAAATGGGTGGAGTTACAGCTACATATTCTGTATGTATTGAACAAAAGCGAGTCAGTGAAAAGAATGGTATTGAAATATATATGCATGATCATATATCCATTCATTTAAGATGAACAACATACTTTGACTATTTATCCAGTTTTATTTTGGATGCAATTTAAATTAAGCGCAACCGTGTCCTGGTGCAATGGCAGCTCAGTAGGAAGTACTTCTGGCTCAGACCTCCAGGGTTGGGGGTTTAATTCCGACCACTGAAATGTGTAAAGTGCAGCTTGCATGTTCTCTCTGTGTCGTATAGCTTTACTCCTGCAGAACCGATACATGCATAAAGGCTAATGGGTGTCTCTAAAATGCCGACAGAGTATGACTGTGTAGATTCGGTTGAAGCCTCACTGTCCAGTACCCATTATCTGAGACAAAATGAAATTGGCATGCAAGTCAGGGCCCCACTTGTGTCGCCTAATGGGTTGACCAGCACTAACTGTATATATTTGCCCTATGATGAGTCGTGTGTCCTGTGCTGCGTGGGATAGACTCCAGACGACCCTGTTCGAAAACGGATGGATAGACAAACGTCCCCATCTAGTGGTGTATGTAGGCATTCTTCAGAATGACGCAGGAGTAACTTTCAACGCGATCCGAAAACATCAAGACGCGTAAAATTGTAATTTCCTGTCTATTCTATGTTCAGTAAAAAACATCTTATTTACTCTCACTTCCTGTCACAAGAACTGGAATGTAGAATTTTCAGTTTACTTTTAGTTGCGTTTTCGGTCCACCTGAAATTTTAACAAACATTTCAAGGCCTTATAGTGTTTTTTTGATGATTAATTCATATGGACTCATTGATAGTAATTTATGAATAGCTGCTATAGGTGAGTCAGCAGCCTCAGGTACGTGCAATGAAATATATTACATAACCAGAGTGGAAAGAGAAGCGGAGCATCCGGACGGCACGCGGCTGTGCGTCCACGCAGAGCGGCGCAGGGGCGACCGCGCGGTCCCTTTAAGATCTGTGCTCACGGTGACGACATTTCCGGGCCGAGGCTCGCTGAGGGAGCCGGACGGGCGGCGTTTCTGACGGGCTCAGGCGCCCAGCGGACACGGCTGGCGGTGCCGCGTTTGCCCATCCGGACCGGGGAGTGGAAAACGGCGGATAAAGCGGAGATCCACGTTGATGAAACTCCACTGCCCTATACGAGCCGGGTAAGAGATTCGAAGAGGCTTGGGGGAGGCGTGTCGGTACCAACGCGACCCCGACCACCCCCTGCGCTCGGTTCCGAGGGGCCGCTGGATCCCTTCAGAGGGGTCGGCGTCTGCCGCCCTGCACAGTCGTGTCTTCCACCTGTCAGAGCTCGGCCTAAGGCCGGACCCTCTGCCTGGTCCGTTACATGGTGTCACAAGTGACTGTCAGTCTGTCACTCAGTCGCACGTTCGCCGCGGCGCCTCTGGACGGGTTTGTTTATCTGTGTGGGTGTGTATCAGTTAATCTGTGTGTTTATCTGCGTGTATGGTTGTATATGCATCTGTATGCGTATTTGTGCGTGCTTGTTTACATCATATCTGTTTATTTAAGAGACATCGGACTGTGGTGGATGTCATGGGTGATTTTCCGGGAGATGATGATGATGATCATGATTATTATTATTATTATTCATTACTGTATTATGGTGTTCTGGCCTGGAGAAGTAAGACTGAATAGGAAATATGGCTTCACCTTCCTCACGACTCTCATTAGTACAGGACCAGCAGTCCATCTCTGCTTACCATCATCCTCAGTTTTTTTGTGAATGTCTTGGAGAATGAACTTTCTGATCTGTGGGTGGGGTAGGAAGCATGGCACCGCCCACTCCACCCTCACAAGGAGGCTCTTTGGATCCAGTGAGCAGTGTGGGGGGCTGGGGGCCGTGTTCTGATCACCCTGCTGTGAGTCTCTCTGATTTCTGGCATTAATGTTACAGGGATTATCAGACTTGGTAAGGTGATGCTGTTTAGGGTCACAAGTATGCTGCCTGACTTGAATGGCAGCCAGCTTGACCTCTGTAAGATCTGCAGATTGCCCTGTAAGTCCAAGCTGTGATCAATGATGGATCGGCAGGGCAAAACGGGGCCATTCATGGTGACTGATGCGAGGCACATTTCACATGCACTGCTTCCACCTGCAGTGAGCGTGTGCTCGCTGTCTGTGTGGGCTGCCTGCTATCCTTCTCTGCCATCTCTAAAAACGGACCTGGGTGGTGTTTCTGCTCTCAGCTCCGTGTCTTGCCTCCTGTCTGGCGTGTGTGCATGAGCCTCCCCCGTGTATGGGGCTGACATGGGAACCAGCCATCTGGCTTAGCCCGCTGGGGCTGTCATAGGACTGTCATGCTGATGGGGATGATGGTGTTGATGAGGAAGAGGAGTTCAAAGACTGTTAAAAACAACCAATAAAGGGACCTTTATTGAGTGTGAGTTAATATTTTATGATTGCTTTCACAGCAAATTATTCTGTTAGAGACATTAACATTTCCATTAATAGCATTAGGGAGGGCTCAGCATGTGTATACGCCTTGTTGGAGATCACTTCCCATCTAGTCCAGAGACCTCAATGCCGTACGGCCACTGGGCATGCAGGTGGTGCTGAAGTGTGACAGGATCTTGTAAATAAAACAGGTTTCCTGTTAGGAGCTACACCCTCGCCAGCTGTTGAAGCATTCATTGTATGGCTGCTCTGTTTACAGTAGAGGTCACTTTGGTTAGGGCTAAAGCTAATGGAATTATGAGGGAACCGTGTGGTGACTCTGCTCCTACACAGGGAGTCCCCTAACACAGCTGAGCCTGGTGCACTGTGACCTGAGGTTTTGTGGTTTTAGATGACTTGTCATGTGCCTTGAAGTGGAGCGATGTGTCATGTTTGCCTGTGGAGCTGGGTGACAGGGCATTGGTGGGGGGTTAAGAGGGGAAATATGAACCTGGTGAGTCGCACCTGAGTACAAGCTGACTTTCGCCACCTGTGGTGGCACTAGAGTGGAGGAAAGCTACCTTTTAGTGGCCTCCTGAGTAGAGCATGGCTCTGAAATTAAGCTCTGTCTTCGACCTCCTCTGTTCACCACTTTGCACTTGGCATTGCTGTTGACCTCCCATTTGATGGCGTAATTAGTTTTTAGTTTTTTTTAAGACCTGTTCTTGTATGAATCATTTTGTAAGTCCTTTTGATGCTGATGGAAGGAATTTGACAACCATGGATAAGCAGTTGTAAAAGATGGATGGATGGATGGGCAGAAGGACTTTGATTCCTTAGTAAGAGGCTGAAGTTGGGCTTTGAAGATGTCAGTGTTGGAAACTCTGCATACAAGCTCTTTGGATAACCTACATTTTCATGTCTGTCTGGGATCCAAAAAAACCACCTCAGTGAAATTACTCATCTACGTTCTTCGCTCATCATAACAAATGACTGCAAATTTCCTGGCTTCTGATCTTGTGTGGAGCATAAAATTCAGAGTAAGTTCAGGGTTATGATTCTGTCGGATGGTTCTGTGACACCAGTAGGATGTTGTGCTTAATGTTAAAGACCTTGAAGCACTGTAGTATGTGTTGAATTCTTCAGACGGGCGGTGACCATCATCCACCTCATCGCTGTATGGAGAGCATGTTCCGTTTCTGTGGAAGGCCTTGTTGGCATTGTGCTCTTGTTGCCACGTGCATTTTGATCTGTAACTGAGCGCTGACAATGTGGTGACATTTATCCTGACTTCAGAGAGCTGTGCTGACCCCATGCTCCGTGTGCATGTGTGGAGTAGGTGCAGGGCCTTGACTTGACAGTTTTCTAAAGACAGCCAACGGGACTTGGTGTCCCCAGTTCCCGGGAGCGGGAGTCATCAGATACTTTCTGTCTCCTTGTGGCTTGAGGCACTGCTTGTTGCCTTTTGTCTTTCGTGTCATTCTGCCGTTTCAGAAGGAGCCTGAAGTTTGTGCCTCTGTCAAGATGGTCGTTTTGGAGAGAGTAAGCCAGGCTTTGAGGGAATCCATGCATCCATCCATTTTCTGTAACTGCTTGTTGTGATGAATGTGGATGAACCTGTGACAGAAATGGAAACCAATTCCAAACCGCAGCTGCCCTGGGCTGTTTACCTGAGCCAGTCATCAGAAATCTCACTTTTTCTAGTGACCTGCTGATTCCAGGCAGCTTGCCACAGCCATGCCCAAAGGGCTGGGGGGGCTGCCACTTGTCCCCAGGGGCACACATTGTCTCCTGTGCACTGTCACAGACTTTGGGGAGGGCAAGTCATGGGGTCTCCATGTCTCTAGCTCACTCTTTGTTGATGGACGGAAGAGCCAAGCAGACCAATTTCTTCAGTGGTTGATGTTACTGACTGAGCTCTTCTGAGAGGTAAGGTCTTTATCGCCCTCTAGGGGCCTTGACTTTGAAAAATGACAAACCAGAAAAAGAGAAACCTATTGGGTTGAGAGTTGTATTAAGTGTCAGTGTTGACCTGTGACCTTTTGATATGCAGCATGATGTCAAAATAGGGGTGAAAATTCATCTTTTGTGTTTCCTGAACTTTAAACGAAGAGTGATATGATCCTCATAATGTCATATTTGATTACCCTGATATAGCAACCTGCAATGACCTCGTGGGATGATTCAGCTTTCAGGTGGAGTGAGTCTCAGCTTTGGTCCTGACTGTAATGAAATGACTTTAAGCTCAGAGACTCAAAGACAGGCTCTTAGCATCAATCCCGCCAATTTCCTCTGACCAGCAGTCAGTAAAGTGAAGATCCACTTCAAGAAGAAAGTTGCTCTTCTTGCAGAGCACAGTAACACCTGGACTCAGCCTACTGTGACCTCCCGTTAGTGAGGACGGTCTGTTTTCATCCTGAGCACCCGGCTGCCAGCTCAAGCTAATTATCACCCTCTTTGAGCTGATTTAGTTTTTTGCCCCAGTAGTGACAGCTCTTTGAAGATCTTTGGGAAGCTCACTTGTACTGTGGGCCTGTAGGATTGGGGAAATTAGCCATGCTTCATGAATCACCGCAAAGGATTGGTACCCTGGGGACTGAGAGCTATGGGATATTCAGTAATTTATGATAAGCAGAGATGTGGTGATGTGCCTTTTGTCCCCACAGGAATGCCATACGCCATGTCAAGATAAAGTCGAAGAACTCTGTTTTGATCATGCTAAAGCGTTTGGACAAAATACGGTTCAGAGGTCAGAAGCGAGATGAATTCCTGGACCTCGCGGAGTCCCCAAACACATCGGACAATGAATGCAGCGATGACGTCCCGGTGAAGCGCCGTCCTTCTTTGAGAGACCCAGAAGACCTGCGCGACTCTGTAAGTGTGGCCCTGTTCTGGGAGAAGTCCAGGTCTGTGGAGTAAGGGTGGTGCAGACCACGGCTCTATTTCTCGTGAGATAATCTCAACCACTTCATTCATTTTGTTGAATGTCTTCTGAAGGTGGTATCAGTGCCTTCAGACTGGACTTCTCTTGGATTAAAAACACTCTAATTTTCCAAACTTCTTTGTTTTGTCATTGCCTCTTGTCATGGTTTGTGATTGTGTGTGAGAGTGCCCTCATGAGCCCCTCTCAGTGCTGCTGTCTCTTAACTGGGCTTCCATTAAACAGTTTCAATATTGTTGCGCCTGTGGTTAGATTTAACATGCAACTCACGGGCAGTTTTGTGGGAAGCCTCAAGCCACTGGCTGTATGTATACAGAAGACCCTTTCCATTTGGTATCCACTGGTGGCCCTGGCATAAACTCCTATTCCCTAAATAATGAGCTGTAGCTGTCCACTGCTTTTCTGTCTTCTGTCTAAATGCACAAAAAAGTTTGCTCCTGGATTGACTTTGTATATTTTTTTAAGACACCATGTTAGGTGGGTCATAATAAGAATTTTGTCATAAAAGTACGTTTTTTATAAGGAGTTTTGTCTAACTTCATATTTAAACAGTGTTTCTATTTCAGCTGCACTGTGTTAGGTCTAAATGTCTCTGCAGGTTTGGCAAGTACAGACACTTCTCACATAACTGAGTTCCGTTCCTACGACTAGGTCGTTAAGCGAATTGGTTGATCAGTGAGGAGCTGCCCCTTACCGATATTTCAAGCATACTGTACTGGTAGTGGGTTTGTGTCAACAATTTTTAGATATTGTTTTAATGTCACCTTTGCAGCATTTATGAATGTTTATACAATAGTGTACTGTATATTGTAATAAACGGAACAGAGGAAATCAGCTGTAATACACATTACTTAGGTTTGCATACTGTAAATACAGGTAATCGTTTTTTTTTTATTCTGAATAATGAAAAGGTCTAAAGGAACATGCTGGTGTAATGAGTACTGAGTGCGTGCGGGAATGAGACACTGAGAAAGGGTGATGCGGGGTGAGATGCTTGGTGCTGAGACATCGCGCTGACCATTTCCACGACCGAATTTCTTGTGCAGCGTACAGTACCAACTGGGAGAGCTGGCCGTAAGTCTGGCCGGTCGTTAAACAGGTAGGTTGTTAAGTGAGGAGTTTCTGTAGTTTATAAACATAGCACCTTGTCCGTCATTTTTTAAGAAATCTGAATAATCTACAAGTCTTGTTCAATGCTAAGAGACCTACCCCAGACTGAGATTGTGTAAACCCTGTGTCCTGATTTGTGGATGGAGGTATTTTGTCTTTGGTTCTGGAAAGCTGAATGTGGCTTTTTCATATCCTGTTCTTGAGCAGGATGTTTCAGACGGAAGTTGATACCCCACAGAAGCTGTTGCTTACTGCTTAATTTAAAATATTTTAAATTATGTCTTTAGTCAAGTGGGATTTATAAGATTAAGATGGACTTTATTGATCCCAGGGGGATACTGTGCTGCATACAGCAGCAAGTACATAGTGCAAACATTTAGTGCCAAACAAACAAGGTGCAAAGACACATAATGCAAATGATGTAAAGGTTGTGCAAACAAATTTTAAAAAGTATACAGTACACAAATAAAATATCCTGGTAAAAAGGATATTGTGATATCACAGAAATATTTAAAGATACGAGTAATAAAGTAGAATAATAAATTAGCAGATGCATGTCTGCAATTAGAACAGACAGCACCGGACTTTTACTGTAATGGGAGAGGACGCTTCCTGTTATGGCTGGGGGTGGGGAATGGCATGTCAGGAGAAGGCATTATGGTGGCAGCAGGCAGGAACAATCCCCAGTATCGTTTTGTAGCACATCGTGGTGGAATGAACTAGTGGCTAAATGTGCTCCAGGATAGCGCCCCCTGAAGTGGATGGGCAGAATTGTTCATTATATTGTCCAAGTTTGCCAGCATTCCCTTCACTACTGCTGCCTCCAGTGGGCCCAGGGTCAGTCCTGTGAAGAGCTGGCCTTCCTGATGAGTTTGTTCAGGGTTTCTCCTGTGAAGAGCTGGCCTTCCTGATGAGTTTGTTCAGGGTCTCTCCTGTGAACAGCTGGCTTTCCTGATGAGTTTGTTCAGGGTCTCTCCTGTGAACAGCTGGCTTTCCTGATGAGTTTGTTCAGGGTCTCTCCTGTGAACAGCTGGCTTTCCTGATGAGTTTGTTCAGGGTCTCTCCTGTGAACAGCTGGC
>JAAGVU020000001.1:8741247-8753394 GCA_011763525.2 Mormyrus iriodes
CAGCTGGCTTTCCTGATGAGTTTGTTCAGGGTCTCTCCTGTGAACAGCTGGCTTTCCTGATGAGTTTGTTCAGGGTCAGTCCTGTGAACAGTTGGCCTTCCTGATGAGTTTGGCCTGGCGTTTGGCATTGCTGGAGCTGACGCCACTTCTCCAGCAGGCACAGTGTAAAAACAAAAAAAAAAACATGCTGGCCACTGTGGACTGATAAAACATGCACAGCAGCTTGCTACACAGGTTAAAAGACCTGAGCTTCCTCAGAAAGTAGTGTCTGCTTTTGCCTTTTATTGTTATACCATCCATATACAGGTACATAGTGACATGAAACGCAGTGTTTCTTGAATGCAGTTTTTTTGGCACAAGGTTTAGCTTCTGCTGGCAGGATTTGACGATTCTGCACAACTTTGTGGGATTATGTGCTTGGAATGACTGAACAGGGTGAAAGGAGGTGTGGATCCACACAGCCAGGGCCAAGAGGCAGGGTGCCCGACCCCCCCCCAAAAGACAGAGGGGGCAGACCAGGGGAGTTTCTAGCTATTGAAAAGATTAGGTGCTAAGTCAAGTTTACCTGGGCTTGACTTCTTTGTTTTTTGAAGGAAGATTGGCATTGGGGCTAAAATACTCGGGGCTATAGCACTGAGAGTTCGGACCTAACGACACCCATGGGGCAAATGTACGCTCGGGACCCAGGGGGTGTGGTTACTGTTTACTCATGTTCACAAGTCTTTCATATGAATCGTCTGTTTTTAAGGTACACATTTTATTTTGGAAGCCAGGAAGCTTTTTGAAATGAGCTGTTTTCATATTTGGATCTGTGACATCATGATATGAGCTGAAGTCAAGCCGGCTTTGTGTCCTGTTACAGTGGGTTCTGTGGTTGCTGGGGGTGGGGGGAGGGCATTCCTCATTGAACACACGTAGGGCGGCTCAGGATGGGGGAGCTGCCGCAGTCTCTCCATGATCAGCCATCTGGATCAGCAGGAGAACCATAAGGTCTCGCTCAGGTTCATTGAGAAGGTGCCCTCCTTCCAGAATGTTCCTCTCTGCATTTGCTGTTGTTTATCATTTTAACTAGGCAAAGACTCGGGAAACTGAGAGCCCTTGTGGGAAATTTTACCCTGCAGATGAGGTTTTGCAGAGGTGTTTCCAGACTGCTTGCTTGAGTTCTGCAGTAGGTGAAGCAGGGTACCCTGTGTGTGCTCAGGAAGGCATGGCTCCTGTGTGGGAGAGACTGGCTTTTAGGGGCCCGACTGGATCGCGGCAGGCAGTGGCGGGAGGAGGTGTCGGGGAGCTGCTGTGCTGCCGCATGGACCTGAGTGGCAGAGATGGCGTGATGAAGGTGAAGAGCAGGTTGGCGAGATCATGTAGGAGGAGATGCGAGTGTCCCAGTAAGGCTGTGGGGGCCACTGCAGGTGACTGGTCAAGTGACTCCCCCTCACGTGTGCCTGCCTTCCTGCCATCATTTGGCCAGGTAAATTAATGTCTAAGTGTGTGAAAGGGTGTGCTCACAGGAAGCCAGGGCGGGATTCCCGCCTGCAGAACCCCTACATGTTAACATGCCGCAGCCGGGTGCTTCTCAGGCACTGCCTGTCTGATTATATTTAACTTCAGCACTACCTGCAGAGCCGCAGTACTGCCCGTACCGGCTTCGGCTGCTTCCACTCCGCGGGGCTCTGATTAATGCTGCTGGCTGATTTCCGTTTGTTCGTTTTTCCTGTCACTGTGTGTGTCTCTGTGTCTGTGTGTGTGGTTATGTATATATTATTGTGGGGACCATATGTCCCCTCTATGTGATTAAAAACCTCTTATTTTGACCTTGTGGGGACATTTTTTTCAGTTTTATAAATGTATGTGAATGCAGTCAAAAAACTATAATAGCCAAAAGTCTTGTATTTTGTTTGGTTACTTATGGTTAAGGTTAGGGCTGGGTAGGGGTTAAAGTTGTAATAGTTAGGTTTAATGTTATGTCCAGACAAATGAATGGAGAGTCCCCAGAAAGATATAGATACTTAATCTGTGTGTGCTTACACGTGTGTGTGTGTCCTTGTTGGTTTCCTAACTTCAGTTTCCCTGCACCTCAGGCATCTTTTTGGCCAGCCTCTGCTTGGGCCCTTTAGGGTGGTCTCCATGGAAACGGGTCTTGCAGCAGCCCAGCTCTGATCTGTTGCTATTTATTGAACAGTGAAGCACAGGATGAATCCCAGCAGAGGCCTGACTACTCTCTCTGCTCTGCCCAGGGCATCTCATGAGCCAGGGACGCTGATGGAGGGGTGCTCTGAAGCTGTTTGCTTCACCCTGCGTGTTGTTCCCCTCTGTTCTGAAGGCCCCTCCCTGCTCTGTTTTCGGGGGCTTGCGCGAAGCACAGCGTGGCTTCAGCTTGCTCTGCATTTGACCTTTCGGGAGAGGCGTGTTTGGCACTGCCACCGAGAGTTGCTGCTTTTTCCACCCCCCTGCTCTCTGGCTGCCTCACTCGCTGTGTTTCAGGGTGGCTCTCACGGGTGGGTGTGTAACCCCGCACTCTTCAAGCTGTATTTAAAATAGCCTGTTTTGTCCCCCCCTCTCATTTGCTCTTCAGCTACCTTAGAGTGAGCAGTGTTGCTGTGCCTCCCTCCCGCTTGTAGGTTTAACTACTCTCTTTCTTCATCTTTCTCTCCCACTCCCTCTCTTTAATCTCTCTCTCTCTCTTTCTCAGAGGGAGCTGAAGGTGTGTTTCACTCAGCCTCTCCCTCTCTCCCTCAGACAGAAAGCAGACGGTGCAGGAATCCCGCCCCCCCATGACGCTTCCTGTCGCAGTCCATGCTGCCTCATGCTTTTCTCTCTTAAAGGGGAAGCCCATTGTGTCTGGGCCTGCAGTATGTCTTTGCAGTGGGGAGGGCATGGAGTCAGGCATTGGAGGGAGTCAGGAACGGTTGGCTTCCCGTGTTCTGACCCCGCCCCCAATGGCAGGAGGCGGCGGAGGCATCCAAGCTGTGAGTTGCTCCAGTGACTCATGTTCGACTAATTCACACACCTGTCTGTGTGTGTGTGTCACTCCCTCCAGGCCAACCCTGCCACTCTCCCCATGGCTGCCACCATACAGGACTTCCAGAGGTCTGAGTCGGACAGGCTCAATGAGGTGAAGGGCCACCTAGAGATCGCCCTGCTGGAGAAGCACTTCCTACGTGAGTATGGCTCTGTGAGCCTCACTGCTCGAACCTCCATGCTCTGAAAGTCAGACCATGGCTGATCATGATGATGATTAAGAGTACAGTTCAGTTCTGCTGACAGGACTCCACCCAGTACCAGCGCTGCTCGCAGTGTGGCTGTTTTGGGTCATGTGATATTCCGGCAAAACGCCCGTCTGAGCGTGGGTCCTTGGTGATGTTGCGGCCCGGCCACCGGTTCAGCCAGGGTCAACTGCTAGGTTTAGCGTGGGTCGTCGTTTTGCGTGTGTGAGTGTGCTACTTAGGAGCATTGGGCCAACTGTGGAATGTGAACCGGTGACATTGTTTTGTTTTGAGACACCAGAAAACAGATATATGAGCTTGCATGAATCCGTTCTGCGATCTCACTTCCATTTTGATAAACAACTGCAGATCTTTTGATAAGACTCAGCACTCTGGCTCGAAGGGCTGGGCCCTTGCAGATAGCACTCCAACTTCCCCCGTGCCACATGATGAGTGAGCTTGGGAGCTGATAGTATCTGCTCGTCTCCCAGTGCAGCCCCGCCATTTTAAAGAGTAACCAGTTTGCACACCGCTGTGCCTTTTGACTTCAGGGTTGGTTGGGAGGCATTAGGTTTCGGCTGTATGTCCCTGAGCTCTGCATGTTGTGAATTGCCTGGGCTTGCCCTGGTAATCTGCTCGACCGGTTTATGTTCTAAACATTGTTTACTGTCACGATTTGACCCTTGGCAGCGGGGAGCATGAGCATTAGCATTGGCCTCCCTCAGGGATAGATGAGCACTCCGTTTAGCCCGATAGCAGAAGCAGTGAGGCCCAGCTGCCCTGAGGAGCTGCTAGGGTGGGGTCTCCATGGTTATGCTTCAGCACTGCCAGTCGATTGGTCTGGGAGCAGAGAGGTGGCACTGATGAGCTGCTCATTTGTGATGCATGGCTAGGCTAAGCTAATGGCCTAAGCTGAGACACAGAGGTCTGTTTGCGTGAGAATATTGCATCTGGATTCTTCCGTAGGTCAACTCAGGGGTTTGTCTCATTTGACTTAAAGCTCTGGGAGCCTGCTGGTGTCTGTCGGTGTCAGTGAGGATCTCCATGGCAAGAGGTCAGAGGGATTCACTCGGGGGGGCTAGCCTGGGGACAGCAGGACGTGGGTAACTTGGTTCAAGGACTGTAGGTGGGTCACATGACCTGTGGTGCTGCTGTCCTTTCCTCACCCTGCTTCCTTATGATGTGTCAGAGTGCTTGCTGTGTCATCAGGCAGTGTCCTGTCAGGTGCACGTGCTGGGACGAGTCCCACAAGGTGACAGACCCCAGCAGTAGACGCCTGATCTCCAGCTTCATTCAGTTTGCAGTGGGGGGTGGGGGTTCTTATAGTAGAAGGTGAACCCTCAACTCACTGTAGCAGTATCTGTCTTCCTGCACTCAGTGCACCCTGCATTAATTAACTATTTAAATGATGTTATATATTTTTTAACATTGATCCCAATGCTCTCCTAATTTAATATAAATTTATGCTCATTTGTCACCAATGGTTAATTGTGGTTGTTGTCACTGGTGATCAGTGGAAATGTTTAACATATGAATCATGTTAATATGGAGAAGCCAGTAACCTTGGGAATGAATCAGCATCTATGTGTGGCCTCCTGTCCTGGGTCCATGCCCATCCCTGTCTAAATGGTACTGGCCGTATGGGTATCATGTTGTGCACTGTCTGTAATTAACACTCTACTGGCTGCTTATTTCTTCTATATTCATTAATGGATCCCAGGTTGGATTCCGGCTGTACTGCTTTAGCACCCTGGTCAAATTCTGGTGGCTCTGTTTGGTTAGACTGGATACTTCTCCCAGTCCGAGCTCTGAGCTCCACGTCGTTTTCCTCTTTCCTGGTGTTTGGAGACATTGTATGAAGACAAAGCTGGGGTTCATCTGTACACGGTTCCCCTCATGGGTTCCGGGGACCGGTGCTACCAGCTCTACCTCCGCTCAGTCTCTCCTGCAAACTGAAAGAACCAGAAGTAACTTCTCGGAAATTATCCCTCAAAACATGCTCACCCACCTACCCCTCATGTGTCCAAGCTCGGGAGGTCAGCTGGATGAGGGGATGAGACAGGCTTCATTCTCCAATGAATAACTCTGCTGGTGTGTTGGACTTTTCAGGGTTAGCTGACCCTCTCTATGATGTCATGGATGAGATGCTGCTGTAGGTTGGTGTTTCTCAACCTCCAGTGTGGCTTTTGGTTATTTGCTTATTAAAGACCAGTATATAGAAATTTGGAGGGAGGGGGGAGATATTTGCTGGGGAGGCAGAAAAGCAGCTGGTCCACTTGTGTGCTTTTTGAGGCGATGGTCCTTTTCATAATAGGCACAATGTCTGGTTTGACTGTAATGGCAGTCAGACATGGGTTTCCTTTCTGGACATGTGCTCTAAGTAAACATGGTGTTTAAAAATAGCTGCTTACATGGCTTTTCCAGCTCAGATGAGAGATTGATGAACGAGTCAATCCACTGCTAATAACCCTCAGCATGGTCTGACAGTGGTGGAACAACATTCAGATTTGACAGGTGTCCCATTGCCATATTCATATACTGCTTTAGTTGTTTCTGAGTCTACTGTGTAATGGTTCGTAGAAAACTCTAGAATCAGTTGTGTTGCCCAAGTCTGTCCCATCTGCCGAGTAATTTACTTCTATTTGCAGTGCTTAATTAGTCAACAGGCAGCAGCACTGCCCTGCGCCAAGTGATATAACCACTTAAGGGTCCTGCCAGAAACGTTCATTTAGGAAACGATCACATGAAACTGTTCAGCAACTCAGAGCTGTTGAAATCTTTTCACTGCTTTGGAGAATGACTCTAGGAACAAGTCTATCCTGGGACCAGATGTTTGCAGAGTGTTTGAGAGCCCATTTTCTTAGGGGAGTATGTGACATCTTCCACATGATATCCCGACTTTTCAAAAAGATTGTCTTTAAAGCAGACCACACAGGTGTATCATTAAGAGTACCAAAGCTTCTACGTGTGAGGTCTGTGATTAAGAGACCTATACATTGTGATATGTGAAATTTCCACGAGTAAAACTGCAATTGTTATAAATCAAAAAAGATGAAATTACCCGAAATAAACTATAGCCAAATAGAACATATTTACCATTAGAGTGTGTCAGATAAGTTGGTGCTGTTGCCACAAATTGTTGAAAGACACAAAGCAATTCTGAAAAATGCAGTGTGATTATTGCACATGCGCGTGATATATTGTGCAAAACTGAAACGATATATTGAGCAACCCTGCCTAAACTTGCATTTATCAGTTTATCAGATGCTTTTGTCCACAGCAACATAAAAGCGAGGCAGATAGTATGTCTCAAGCATATAGCTACCAAGCAGCCATCTAAGCATAAGCATCAAAGTGCACACCTAGTATAGCTAAGGGATAGCAGATGAAGCAAAGCTGGTCAGCTAGTTAGCTGAGCTAGTTCAGGTGTTCCCAGAAAACATTGGTCTAGAGGCATTTCTTGAAAATTTAAGAGGAATTCTTATGACTGGATGTGAGTGGGTAGATTGTTCCACCTTTGAGGGGCCATACACAAGAAACATTTAGATGTGTGATTCATTGGAGATCAAGGCTGTTTCTTTAAGAGTTCTGAAAGCCAGGATCAAAGACTTGAAAATGATACTATCGCTTATAGGGAGCCAGTTAAGTGAGACAAGGAGGGATGTAACAGGAGAAGTATTTTGGCATATTGAATACCAGAAATATTGAATTTGAATCATTTGCATTAGTGAACAAGCTATTTGCCTTATTAGCAAGGAGTTGCCGTAGTCTGGTTGTGAGATGACAAGTGCCTGCACTAGAAGCAGAGCTGCATATTCTGGCAAGGCCTGATCTTCCTGATGTTATACATGGTGAATGTAGAAGACTATGAGATAGCTTTTATGTGCCCAGAAAAGGATAGCTCGTCATCTGTTATTACCCCTAGGATCCTGGCAGACCTTGAAGGAGACCATACTGACTATCCAAGCGGTACAGTGATGTTGTGGTGAATGGCAGGGTTGGCAGGGAAGATGAGAAGCTCAGTCTTAGAGAGTTTCAGCTGGAGGTGTTGACAAAGCACAGACTGCAGTGTCCTCGGGGTGGTCAGGTAGAGCTGAATATCATCAGCATGATAGGAGTGGTAGAAGCAGCCATAGACTGGATTATCAGGCCTACAGAGGTAGTGTACAGGGAGAAGAGGAGGGGACCAAGGAGTTGACCTTGGGGCACACTCGTTGTTACCTGATGTGACTCGGGCACCTCTGCACTACAAGACACTTGGAACGGTCTGCCTGATGGGTGAGAGACAAACCATCCCAGAGTCTTTAGGTTCTGGTGGTTCACTGTGCCAGAAGTTGTGAAAAGGTGTAGCTGGATGAGAACAGATAAATGAAATTCAGCACTTGCAACTCTCAACGCATCATGACAGTCAAAAGTCTCATGGTCTGAGTTGAGTGTTCAATAACCTGAAGGCATACTGGCGAGGGTCCAGGAAGTTCTTGCATGTGAGTCAAATCAGACACTTGATGGAGTTCAGCATGCTCAGAATCAGATAGAAATTAAAGGAGTGAGATTGGTCTGCAGTGATAGGATGAATGAGGGGGTGATGTGTGTGTGTCTGTGTGTGTGGTGGGGGGGTGCGTGGAGGGGTGCTGTGTGTGAGTAGTGGATGAGGGGAACTGGCTTCCAATAGCTGCTACTTTCTCTTTGAAGAAAGTGGCAAAGTCATAAGCAGTCAGGAGAGTGGGTGGAGGGGGCAATGGAGGGTTAGGTTGCTTGTATCTGTGGTGGTGGTGCTCTTATGATAGTAGTTGGTTTTAGCAGCAGTGATGTCAGTTGAAAAAGATAAGTGACTGATACTCAGCAAGGCCCCCCGGAGTTCTGTCATTTCCTCTAAGCCAGTCACAGACAGAACTGGAGAGCCAGGGGTGAGAGGGTTGTGAGCATGCTGGTCTGGAAGAAAGGAGGGAAAGGGGTGTTGAGGCATGAGTTTAGGACAGAGCAGAGTGTCAGAGGCACCTGGAACAGAACTCCTTGGGAGAAGGAAAGGTATAGGAGATAGATGCAGAGAAGCCATTTTGGGAGAGAGTAAAGGGTATGGCAGAAGGAGACTCGAGGAGGAAGGCAGAAAGAGATGAAAGGAATGACAAGGTAAACTGCATGAAGCAGTGATCAGAGACGTGTCAAGGAATGATGAGTACAACATTGCAATGTGGAATAGAAGTTCTAGGAGACGTTACCTTGAGTGGAACTGATCATGGTAGGTAAATGCATGACACTTCCCTGATTGCTCTGCCTTTGTTTTGTGATGCCGTTTACTGGTGCAAGCAGTAAAGGTGTAAAGCTGGGGATGGGAACTTTGGTCCCTGAGGTATTCAACCATTTACCTCTGCAAGATTCTCTGTGTTCATATTTCTATACCACTCTATGGCTGCCCAAAAATGGAATATGAACGTGTCAATGAATAGGTGCTGGTGTTAGGACCGTCAGCATGTTAGAGGCCTGTTTAAAACACATTGTTGAGCCTAAAATATAACCTAAAAGCTGTGATTACATAACAGGTCCTGTCCATGTGACTGTCCCTCTGCTGAAAGAGGATTTATTCAAGATTTATACTGGAAAAATAATTCTCAACCCAAATGAATTTCTGCATACGTATGGAAAAAAACTCCAGGTGCATCAGATCCCATGCCAGTGGTCACCTTGCTGATTGGGGTGTGAGCACCCTTATGCGTTTCAGGGTAAAATGATCTCTGTGACTGTCCCCTCCTCCAGAAACAAGAACAGCAGGCACAGTGTGCTGCTCACTGGTCTGATGAGGGTCCTGAGAATCTAGTGAATGTTCCTCATTGGGGTGCAAATGATGAAGTGACTCCTATTAAGCCATTTCGTTCAGGAAATCATTCAGCCATGTGTGTAATGAGGGGTGTTGTTATATAGTGGCCAGTTTGCTAATGGCTCTTACATGATGGGAGGGGAATAGCCCTTGTCATACATTCAGCCCCCTTTGAAGCCGGAGACCTCGGTTTATGGGGCTGTGTGCATGGCCTGAGCTGCCACATGTGATGCGGGTGGCTGGATATTCCACCCGGAACACCAACGGGAGGACTCGGAACTGACTCACTGCTTATTCACTATCAAAATTGCATCAGTCTGGCTGAAGCTGGCATGGCCTCAGGGGGAATTTCACTGATTTTGTTCCGTAAACAGTCAAACCGCTTTACTGCAGTCTCTGTCTGCTCTCGTGATGAGATTTGCTTCAGTAGATCTCCTGCTTGACAGGCCAGTGACAATAAGACGTGTCTGCTGGGTGCGTGGGTATGGGTAGACCTGCTCCCGTCCTTCCTGTTTGTTGGATTCCTCTGCATATGTTTCTCTCTTATGTTCAGTGCCTGTAATATCTCATCGCATTAAATGGATTATGAGGAGATTAAGGAGGTGCCTGAAGCCAGAGCCTGCCTTTCCCTGCATGTGGCCCAATGCTAGCTGCCTTCTGCTCATTATCTTCACTGTCTCTTAGGATATCAAGGTTATGCTCCCATCAGAAATCACCTGGCCTCTGGCATCTTCTAACCTTCTCAATGGTGCCTACCTCCACCAGCTGGGCAGTGGCACCTTAGTGACAGGAGGGGATGGGGTGATGATATCACAGCCTAGTAAAACACTGATGTCATGGTCACAGGAGGGAGTGAGCCACGTGATGGATGCTGGCGCTGCAGGACCTATAGTGTGCGAGCCCTGTCAGCCTGAAAATAGCTCTTGCCATCTCATTGTGTTTTCATTCCGGTTTGCTCTTATGTGAGTACAAACTGATATTACAGCTTGGTATTTCCATAGCAGCGACTGGCAGCTTCGAAAGCATGAGTGAGCCAGGGTGTCCAGCACACTGTGGTAGGCGGTGGCAGTGCGTCTCTGTTTCTTTGCCTGAAGCATTGCTGAGCTGGGCTGGTCCCTATGGGGAGGCACTCCAGTTGTGGGTAATAGTCAGGCCTTGCTCCACAGGGGGGGCAGGCCTACCCTAAATAATGCTATGGCCCACTCAACATGTCAAAGCTGGAGCTGGTCCTGGTAATAGTGTGGACAGGGAGAAACCAGAGAGTTGTTGGTTCATGCCCAACAAGGTACTTAAGCATGAGAAGTGAAATGTTCAGCTGTGAAAATGAGTCAAAGTGACAAAGTGGGTTTGGGTATAACAGCTAATAACTGATATGGTGATTCAGATTATGTAGATCTTCAGTGAAATAGATCTCATGCTGTAGATATAGGTATGTTTTCAAATGGTATGGGTGTGGTAGTACTGTGCTGTAGATGTAGCTGCTGGTGGAGTAAATGAATCACCATGTTCCCTCAATCAGGTGGCTTGAACCTTTTTAGTTATTTTTCTCACTTGCTGTTGCATGTCCCCTCTTCCCCATTTGGGCTGCTCTCAGGAGAACGAATGGGAAACGTAAAGGTGATTTAAGATAGAGAAGCACCGATCCGATATTTGGATCAATATTGGTGCCGATCCAGGCCAATTTGACGGATCGGATATAGGTCATACGTGTCCGATCCACGTCCGATACTCATGTAGGTATTGGCAGTCTCTTAAAAAATAGCTTCTATTTCGTGTTAGATCTTTGTACAATCAATCGCACGACAGCTCTTTGAGTTGAACACTAATGCTGCCACTCAGTGGGTAGCTGTTGGGCATGGGCATGTCATGGGCAGTACGAGGAGCGAAAGACCATCAGATTAGAGGGTGACGATCTGGACATATTTTACGCTTTTAACAACAACTAGTAGCACAGCGTTTTGCAGTCTTCGTAAAAACAAAGCTTTGAGATGTAACCTTTATTGGAAAATCCCACTAAACAAACCGCACACAATTGTGCGAGGCACACAATATGAAAGTAATGTTAAAAAAGCAATGGATGATTGGGGAGTCGCTAGTTTGGGCTGTTTTGTGGACTTGCTACAGGTTGCGATACGTGAGTATAACAGGGGCGTCGCGTCTGCCTAGCTGCCGTCTACCCCTGGTGTTGCTCTGCGTTGTGTGATGTGCAAATACCCCGGGATCTGGTCAGCAACCGTCCTTTTTATTTATTCACTGTAGCAAAATGAAACAGGCGTGTGGGATTAGGAAGCACATTCACCCCGATAAAGTCCGTCCATGAGCAGGGTTGGGGGAAAAGGGCAAAAATAGATGCGCGGGCCCACACATGACATAAGGCACGGGACAGCTGGAAAATGTGTATAAAAGTACAAATAATACCTGTAGCAAAATGAAACAGGCGTGCGGGATTACGAAGCACATTCGCTCCGATACAGTCCTGCACTCAAACACATAAACACATAGCCCTGTGTACTATCTGCACCGCACACGTGCACACGCCTTATTCACCTGCATATATGAAAAATAAATACATAACAGGTATGATTTAGAGGCAGGGTGCACATACCGTCCATGAACAGGATTTGGGGAAAAGGGGCAAAATGGAGGAGATCATTGACTTAAAAGCATCCTTGTGCGGGGATTAACGAACCAACTGATTCTATTGAACGATTCGATTTAATGTATCAAACGTTAGATGTAAAGAGTCGGTGGAGGAGGGCGGTGCACTTTGTTCAATTACCGTATGGCCCGAGTATAAGACGAACCCCCCCTCACACACACAAACTTTTTGCCAATTCTTTGTGGAAATAAGTTTTTGGAATACCAAATTTTACCTTTATGAAGAAAAATAATTTTATTTGACAAGAACATACAATAAGTTAACCGGCAAAAACAGGTTTAAAAGTAGTTGCTTTTAACCACAGGCAATCGGATTACAATGAGTGTATTAAACAAAAAACATTCCAAAAAACCCCAAATGTATTATGGGGGGGGGGGGGGGGGGGGGAAAAAAAGAATATTAAAAACCCCCCAACCCCTGGGGGCGCCGAATGTTTTTCGTGCAGGAGCCCCCACAGAAGGGGGGTAAAA
>JAAGVU020000001.1:8753404-8765337 GCA_011763525.2 Mormyrus iriodes
AAACAAAACAAGAATGACATATGGTTGTGAAGGGGGGGGGGGGGGGGGGGGGGTGGTGGTAGATAATGAATATTACAAACTCCACAACTCTTGAGGGCGCAGAATGTTTTCGATGCAGCAGACCCACATGAAGAGGGTTAAAAACGTATTGCGCAGAATGGTTGAGCCATATTAATAAATAATATGACAGCTCTTTTAAAATGAACGTTACTATCTTTATTAACAACCACTATCGGTTTAATAATAGGAGCAGCACGGCCAGGGAAGCCAGCAATTTACAGGACACTCGGGGATACACGCTAACTACACCCATTGTAGGGCTGCCAGCTCTCACGCATCTGGCATCACACTCGCGCTTTCAGACTCTCGTGCAAGAAATCTTATGGCAAATCTATGTTACGCTAAGTCAAAACACTTGTATTTGGCGCCATTTATTCCTCCTTATTTTGTCTAGACACTGAATATAAGACGACACCACTTCTTCAGACGTATTTTGAGGAAAAAACACCCGTCTTATATTTGGGGCAACATGGTACTTGTAATGAAACTGCATAACTATTAAAATCTTATTTTCATTAAATTACTGGTCATCTTCAAGTCTGAATGTATGTCAGTCGCCTCAGGTTTAATTAAAGCGAAAAACAATCACGTAAGCAATTTGCAAGCATAGTCTAAAATCTTAAATTAAAGGATAAAAACCTACACCAAAGCCACAATATACAGAATACAACAAACGCTGTTCGCAAAGGCTATTGGGGTCAGCAGAATTAGTAACCGGTTCTTTTGGATTTGAAAACCGGCTGGACAGATTCACTGAAAAGAGCCGGTTCAAAAGAACAATTAGTTTACGAATCGGACATCACTACCCTGTGTTGCAAGTTCACGTCAATAAAACATGTCTGTCTTTTTAAAAGTGTTTTTATTGATGATTATGAAGAATTCGTTTGCATTTAGCTCGACGGTACAACCGATATGTTATTAGTGTATTAATCGATAGTGATGTTTCATAGCGCTCCCCTTCTGCTGCAGTAAGAGTTCACATCAATATACTACATTCACAGATGTTTTTTTAAAGTGTATTTTTATTATTATGAACTCGTTTACATTTAGCTTGATAGTACAACCGACATGTTTTATTAGTTTATTAACGCATGTTTTGCTCGATAGCAATACATTTTACCGATTACAACTGCATATTTAGCTGGATAGCAACATGTTTTATTGGTTATTACTTATGTAGTACGTTTACGGATGTCATTGATAATGATTTCCTAATAATTAATGACAGCACTTTATAAAAAACATTTGTAAACCCATTTTATTCATGAGAACTCTTACAGCGGTAAGGGTAACCTTGAAACTTACGGGGTTCCTTGAAACTGCATCATCGAGATTGCGTCATCGGCCTGAGAGCTGAGCAATACGTCACAGGTGGAAGGTTTTTTGCAGGCAGAAGAAATTTCGCATGACGGCTGTCGTCGCAACGAAGGATCAGTGACGCTGTCGCCAGTGGCAGAACAATTGTGGGGCATTTTAAGATTTTAATCTGTATCTGTATCAGCAGTTGTGTATCGGAATTGGATCAGAACTGAAAAAATGTGGATCAGCCCATCCCTAATTGAAGAAGCCCCACCTGTTGTGTGTTGTCTGCCTGGCATCCCGCCACACTGCACACATGAGCCAAGCCTGCCGGTGGTGCCATGAGCCAGTGCAGTGCATTAAAGTTTAATGACTCCTAACAGGTGCTGCCTGACTGCTTCTTCCCAGACATGTGTCTTGTCACCATGTGTCTCCCAAAGCATGCTTTCTGACCTGCACACGTGTTTAAGAATGTTGTTTGATAAAGGTTAGTTCTGCTGGTCCTTCCAAAGCCAATATGGAAACTTGCTCGTCCCGCTATCTTTGGGGGGGGGGCACGCACTTCAAGACTGACCATCTGCATTTGTCATAGATGTCTGATGTCAGTCAGTACTCTGTGTGGTTCTCTAGTTGGTGAAATGACGGTGTGATTGTCTTTTGGTTTGGATTGTTAGTTTTCAAGTTTGCAGAACTCCCCGTGACAGTGCATTTTATATGATGGGGGTTTCTTGCCATTTAAAATTTTTTTCCAATGTTACAATACGTCTTAGGGATGGGGGTTGGGGTTAGCAGGTTTCCGCATATTCTTTCCTGTGAGAGTTTTTTGCTTCTAGGTAAACAAGCAGCCAGTGTTGAATAAATTTCCTGTGGTGGTCTCATGGCCAATGTGGTAAAGTGTTAATGTCCAGAGTCTGTCAGTCCATTCCTGCAAAGGGCGTGATTACACCTCAGAGCCGAAGTTGAAGTCTCCATGGAAAACACATTGTCAGTACTACTCAGCAGTGCCACCTTCAGTCTGGTGGAGAGCTTATGAGGTGGTCTTTTATATACTTTTTCCTTCTGAAAGGAGCCACTCCTGCTTCTCAAATATTAACTGCGGGCTGAGCAGAACAAAGGGACAGGAGAGAGATGCCATGGTCTGACCTGAAGTCTCCTGCATGGTCTGCAGGCCGAGCGTGCCGCTTACGTCCTAGCTGTAAAACAGCCCTCCTAGGTTTATTGATTGTCTTCTTGGGTCACATTTATGTGGACGTCATGTTTCATACGCACCTTGTGGTGCTTCTGAATCATATGAAATGAGGCAGTGAATCATACCTTTCATGTTAAAGTTCTTACACGTGCCATTAAAAGAGAAAGCTTGTCCATCCGTCTTCTAAATGCTGATATAGATTTTTTTTTCCTTTTCTTTCTTTTTCCCAGAGGAGGAACTGAGAAAATTGCGTGAAGAAACAAACATTGAAACCTTGAAACAGGAGCTTGAAAAAGAGCGAATGAAAAGACAGGACCTTGAGCAGAAAATGAACGAGGTCATTAAAGCGAGGTGAGTCTGTGCTGAGTGTTTGCGCCAGCCCTTCCGGACCTTTCTGTCACTCCCCATGTGAATGTGCCATGTGAGCACATGGCTCTGCCTTGCAGGCTGCGGCAGGGTTGTGCTTCAGCAGGTTTTACCGCAAGCAATGCTTTAAAAATAGTCCCGCCTGCTGGTCGCCCTGGGAGACCGGGGATTCCTCAAGGAGAGGCGGAGACCAGTGTGTAGCTGAACGTGGGCACCGGCACGGGCACAGTGAAGTGTCACACTAAGCACCCTATCTGGGCCGCCATGACTCATAAGCATGAAATGTAATCCTGAGTGACCATGGATCTGGACCCGTTAATCTGTTTACAGTGACAAGCGGTGTTACAGTTTTTCTCAATTGCTTTGGCACATTTCATTAAACATACTTAACATTCTCAAGTCTATAAGAGCATTTCTCAAAACAGTTCATACATATAGCACAACGCTATGGTTTAACTGCAAAAGCTTATAACTTTAACAAACAAAACAATTGTCTCATTTATCAAAAGTAAATAATTCCACCAATGAATTAGTCAGTTCCACCAAAATGAAAAGCACAATCAGCTTCGTTTTTACCATGAGAGTCAAAATGCTTAGCTATATTGTCAGTATGTCAATGTAAGTACGCTCTTGAACTCCATAATTCTGAATAATAGTCGGTTCCCACTTTCTCATTGTCATTGACCGATCATTCTTTTTTGGCAAACTGATACTTATTCATGTCAGACACCTGTCTCAACTTTACGCTCCATATTAAAGTATGTACAGCTCACTGTTCATAGAAAGCACTCACATATATTTTTCAGATTACAAGTCACTGTACAGTAGCAAACAAAAAAGTCTCAGAAGCATTGTGTAACGCAAAAATGGCAATACAAGAACAACAAGATCATGTACTGTGGGAACCGAAATCACAAGAATGCCGTATCACTGCAATTTACGGAATATTTTTAAAAATCATTTTGAAAATTTGGTTCACTGTTTTGCATGTGGTGGCTAACACGATGATCAGTTACATATAAGTGTGGGCAGCGTGCGGCTCAGTGAACTAGCCTCTGTGCCTGTGATCTGAAGGTCACTGGTTTGAGCCCAGCCTTAGCACTGCCGCTGCTATAGGTGGCTGCCCTTCACAGGTGGGGGAGGACCCATGCTGGGGGAGGCATAATTTCCCCACAGGGATCAATAAAAATATCAATAATTATTATATAGTTTTGGGTGTAAACCTATGACAATGGGGAAACTACGTAATCTATTTTGACCAACAAGACTAAAGCAACTGAAAATTGTGCCAAATGATGACAATTGTACAAAACCATTTGCATATATTCAATAAAACATTCGGAAATTTGTGTGAAGCAATGAGAAATGATGTTCTGCTGTGCAGAAGTGACATTATGGTGTGGGGATTACGCTTGTTGTTTTGCAAATGTTAATTATCATTTGAGAAATGCTCCAAAGTAATCTAGAAAAACTGTAATGCATGGTAAACAAATGGTACGACTGCTGTATCATCCTCAGCCTGTCAGGGGCCGATGTGTAGAATCCCAGGGGTTTTATGCATGTCCCTGTTAGCCTGGGACCCCCACTGTCAGTTTTCTACATAACTATCGTAGGCTAGGGTGTTACCCTCTTTGATTGTCTGCCCCTGTAGGTTGGAGGACTCGCCGGCACAGTCCCCTCCTAAGGCGCCACTGCCAGCT
This sequence comes from Mormyrus iriodes, assembly GCA_011763525.2. Taxonomy (NCBI): domain Eukaryota; kingdom Metazoa; phylum Chordata; class Actinopteri; order Osteoglossiformes; family Mormyridae; genus Mormyrus; species Mormyrus iriodes. The sequence goes on from JAAGVU020000001.1 coordinate 8,758,019, forward strand.
GCCAATGGGGCAGGTGAGTCTGGGCCTCGTAGTGTCAGTCTGCCTGACTTTTTTAATATGGCTTCTTTTATAGTTGGTGGCATCATCATTGGAAGATGGTATTAATGTGCAGTTAGCTGTGCTGGTTCCCACTGATTAGCAGGTATCGCGGCACAGAGACGATGAAACGGGCATTTCTGTGACAGGACTGCCAACCTCCCCCAGACAGTACAGCAGCTCTGTGCCCCCTCAGGGGAGATTTCCTGTGAAATTGCTCTTTCTTCCTGACAGCCCACCTTATGTTGCCCCCCCCTCCCCCAGGGTATTCAGTGTTAGAGACTCTGACTGTAGTGGGGATGGATTGGGGGGCTATTCTAGGAAGGAAAAGTGTCACCATGGTTATCTGAGAGGAAGCGAGGAAAGCTGGTTAGAGCATGCTGCACCTCCACACGCACACACACAGGCACAAGGTGGCAGCAGGCAACCCTGCAGATGTGCAGCACCTGCCTCACTCGCATGCACCAGAACTCCAGCATGCCATTTGGCTTCTGGTGAACAGCACATTATTTTGGGAAGTGGGTTAAATGTGTGGATCACATAAATCTAGGGCAAGTGGCCCTGCGGAGAGGAGCTCAGAGAATCCTCTGGATGTGGGACAAGCTGACAGGGGTGGCGCTGTTAGCCTAAACTGGGTCTGTGGGTTACAGGTGTGATGACACAGCGTGGAGTGCCCCCTGCTGGCCTTGCTAACCTTACCTCTTTCACCGCAGATAAAGGCCAGGACACACTGTACTGCCGCCTGCAGAAGTGGCTGTATGACAGGCTGGGCGTTTACATCGAGGACTTCCGCTTTCAGCCCGAGGAGAGAACAGTGGAGGCAGAGGAGCCGCTGAGCGCTAAGAGGTGAGTGAGGAGGCAGAGCACAGCACCCCCTACTGGCTGCAGTACGAATGAAGACGACAGAATTAGACATACAGGACAGGCCCAGCAAGCTGAAGGGAAGTCTGATGGCAGCTGCCTGTGGCCATATTGGTCTCTGCCATGATAATATCACTCCTGAGTCCTTGAACAAGGCCCTCACCCCCTAACACCAGCTCCAGGGGCGCCGGATAAATGGCTGACCATGTGCTGAGACCCCAGGCTTCACTTGCCACTATGTAAGATATGTGAAAATCAAATAATTGCACAAATGGCAAATAAATATCAAAAACACTATTAATTTCATAACATTAGCAGATGGTCACCCTCATTCTGGATTAACAGAAATGTATGACTGCCCATTTAACATGAAACCAGGGCAATGACAGGAGCTAATTGGCCATCATGGCCTGGGGCTCCCATCCGACAGATCGATAATGGAACAGCCTTGTTTCGTGGAGCCTCTGTGAGACACTTCGGCTGTCCGCTGTCAAATTTGGGACGTATTTTGGAACGTGCCAGCATCATGCGTTACTTCACAGGAAAATGCATACATTGTGGACAATATTTATAGGAAGTGACCTGACCTCAACAGGTCGGTGTGGTGTAGTACTGATGCCAAGATTGTCCAGTTTGTCTTGGTCCGTTTCACATGGGTTACGTGTGGAGAGTCACGCTTGCTGAAAGTAAAAATGAAAAGAAACAGCTTTGGTGCCTTTCAGAGCCGCTAGGCACAGGAATCCCCAGTTGATTTTCACCGTCACACACTGTTCCCCTGGCTGGTGCATTGAGAGAAGCAAGATTTTTTGTGCTCTGCTGCCCCCTTCTGTTGCTTGGGCCACAATACAGGCACTCCTGAGCCTCTTAGATACAAAGCTCCCTTGGATGCAGTGAACAGCTGTCTATGCTCCAGTGCTGCGTCAGCACGCACTTGTTTCCTGGCCTCCTGCACTAACGGGTTGCTCCTCTCTCTCTTCTAGGTTAACGGAAAACATGAGGCGACTAAGTAAGTACCATCCTGCGGACCTTGTTGTGCAATATCAGGGACTGTTCTAGAACAGTGCGCTTTAGTGTTAGGTCACATGTTGTTCTCCAGTGGATGTCTGGATTAAAACAGTTCTTCTCTGTGGACAGAGAGAGGAGCCAAACCCGTTACAAGCTTCATGAGGAATCTGTCCGCCTTGTCCAACTGGCACTCTGTATACACGTCAGCCATTGCATTCATTGTAAGTATCAACCTACTCAGTGGGGACAGTGTAAGTTCATAAAATTCATAAAGGCTTCATAGGTGGGTGGTGTGTGTGTTTGTATGTGTGTGGGGGAGGTGGGTGGCGGGAAGTATGTGTATGTGAGTGAATTAGTGTCTCACATGTGTTCTTGGCCACCTCCTCAGATTTACATGAACGCGGCCTGGTATGGCTGGGCTATCCCAATGTTCCTGTTTCTCGCCATTCTGAGGTTGTCTTTGAATTATCTCATCTCCAGGTAGGTGTCTCAGCCCCACACTCAGGTCTTGGGGATGCTCATGCTTCTAGTGGCATCATCTGAGATGGGTGGGAGGCCTCATATGGGGGCATGGGGGGGCTCACAGAGGCTGATGATGCTCATTTGTAACATTTGAATCTTTGTTTGTGTCTTGAGGGGCTGGAGGATTCAGTGGAGCATCGTGCCTGAAGTTTCTGAGCCAGTGGTGAGGACTGCCTATGCTTACTGAGCACTGCCTAGAGAAATCTCAAGGAAGCTGTTAACACTGCCACCGTCGGTCATGTTTCCCCACAGCAGAACGCTGAACATGCTTTTCTGTCACTCAGGAACCCCCGAAGGAGGACTTGACCGTGTCAGAAAAGTTCCAGCTGGTTCTTGATGTGGCACAGAAAGCTCAGGTAATCTGGTGGACATAAGGGTGGCCCTGATTGCTGCCACCGGAAGTCCCAAACCTATGTTAAGCACACCTCTGACCCCTGCAGGATGTTTGACCTTCAGCTCAAATTTGTTTGTTTGTTTGTTTATTTGCCAGAATCTTTTCGGTAAGATGGCAGATGTTTTGGAGAAGATAAAGAAGTGAGTATTTGGGTTGTATCTCTGCTCTATGTCCATCTGTGTGTGAAGAGACTCTTCTTTCTGACAGTTTTCTCTGTGTGTGCCAGCCTGTTCATGTGGGTGCAGCCAGAAATCACCCAGAAGCTCTACGTCGCTCTCTGGCTTGCCTTCATCTCCTCCTGCTTGCTTCCCTACAAGCTCCTAGGCTTCATCATCGGTGAGATCTTCAACTTTCCCATATTTTCCTGCCCCTTTTTTTCTCTTGGCCTACCTGTCTGCAGGGGGCAAGTGTCGCTGACACCCCTCCCAATCCTCCCTGCACCCAGGACTGTATGCCGGCATTAAGTTCTTCATTATCGACTTCATCTTCAAGAGTTGCCCCAAGCTAAGGCGCAAGTACGACACACCCTACATCATCTGGACCAGTCTGCCCACTGACCCGCAGCTGAAGGAGCGCAGCAATGCCGCCGTGACCCGCCGGGTGAGCCCACAGGTGTCACACCCCTGCTATGGGGTACCGTGCCCTCATCGCTTCAGCATGGCGTCTCTGCGATCGGCCAGATGTGTTACACATGCGGACATTTGACTCCCATTATTAATCATTTCCTACGGGCAGCTGTATGTTACCATGCCATCTGTATGATTCCATGTATTTTCTATGCACCCCATTCCTAGTGTGACTCGTCAAACTGCTGACTTGTGGTGTTTGTGTTACTGGAAACCAGTTTGTACTACAACATATCATGGGAGGTTGTACATGCATGTGTGCGTCATGTTGTTCCGGTCCTGGCCATGCTACAGCCTGTGATTTAGGAGCGGTTACATGTGTGTTACATGCGTGTTCTGCTGTCTCTTTCTCTCCCTCTCTCAGCTCTCTGCGTGTGAGAAGGTAGGGTCTGCAGCGTGTCCAAGTCTGCAGTTTAAAAGTGTGCGTGTGTGTGGTTTACAAATGCACTTAGTGCCTCAGCGTGTTTCTGTATACATGGGTCTGAACATGTTTCATCTTAACAACCAGTAAGAAAAACTAAAGCCTGAGCTGTTTAATGGTATAGTCATGGCCTAGTTAAGTGCTGCATCGCTATCCTGGGACGACATGTCAGATCCATGTTCAGGGGTGCGCTCGGCCGTTTGCTGCTCTTGCTGTGTTTAGCTGGATGTGCTCGTAGACGGTGTGGTCTTTTACTGCAGCCCATAGCTCCATGCTGCTTCCGGTACTGATCGTGATGGCCCTCTGCTTTAACCGGCCCCCCCATGGGTCGCCATCGGCTTTTACTGGCCCCTCTGCGGGTCCCATCTGTCTTAACTGGCTCCTCTGTGAGTCAGCACCAGCTATTCTGTGGGTTGCCATCGGCTTTAATTTGCCCCTCTGTGAGTCCCATCTGCCTTAACCCGCTCCCCTGGATCAGCATCTGCTTTAACCAGCCCCACTGCGGGTCGCAGTCTGCCTTAACGGGCCCCATTGCGGGTCGCCTTCTGCCTTAACCGGCCCCACTGCAGGTCGCTGTCTGCCTTAACCGGCCCCCTTGTGGGTCAGCATCTGCTTTAACCAGCCCCTCTGCGGGACCTGTCTACCTTAACCAGCTCCCCTGCAGGTCTGTATCCACTTTAACTGGCCCTTCTTTGCGTCACCGCCTGCCTTAACTGGCCCCACCACGGGTCACTGTCGGCTTTTACTGGCCCCGCTGTGGGTGTCATCTGCCTTAACCAGCTCCCCTGAGTCACCACCTGCCTTAACCGGCCCCTCTGCGGGTTGCTACCCTTAACCGGCTCCTCTGGCGATCACCATCTGCCTTAAATGGCTCCCCTCTGGGTTGCTGTAAGTCTTATCTGGTTGCCCTATGTGTTGGCATCCACTTTAACTGGCTCATCAGTGGGTCACTGTCTCCCTTAACCGGCCTCTCTATGCGTCAACGTCAGCTTTAACTGGCCCCTCTGCGGGTCCCGTCTGCCTTTACCAGCCCCATTGCAGGTTGTTGTCAGCTTTAACCAGCTCCCCTGGGTTGGCATCCGCTTTAACCGGCCCCTCTGCAGGCCACCGTCTACCTTAACTGGCTGCTTTGCGGGTTGCCTTATCCGGCTGCATTGTGGGTCGGTGCCTACCTTAACTGGCTCCTCTGTGGGTTGTTGTCGGCTTTAATTGGCTCCCCTTTGGGTCACCGTCTGCCTTAACCAGCTCCCCTATGGGTCAGCATCCGCTTTAACTGGCCTCTCTGTGGGTCACTGTCTGCCTTAACCGGCCCCTCCTTCGATCGCCATCGGCCTTAACCGGACCCTCGGTGGGTTCCGGAACAACTGGTGCACATGTCTGTCACTGCCAGACCTTGCTAAAACTAAAACTATGACAAGAAAATAACCTTGACGATAGACTGCTAGACAAGCTACGCAATCTCGGCTGGCTACAGGGACCAAGGCCCTCAGACGGTGGTGTCTCCTGATGCTGCTGCCCGGAGGATGGGACATTGCAAGCGGTGCGCGAGGAAGTGGGAATGCAGAAAGCAGGCAGGGGTCCATGCTAGGCTAAAAGCTAATGGTACTCGGCCAGCTATCCCGTCCATCCTACTCGCCAATGTTCACTCGCTGGATAATAAACTGGACTCTATCCGACTCCAGTGAACTACCCAGCGTGAGTTCAGAGACTGATGTATTTTTGTTTTTATGGAGACATGGCTCAGCGATGGCATTCTGGACAACAGAATACAGCTAACCGGCTTGCTAAAATTCCATTTGGATAGAAATGAAGCTCTGTCCGGTGAGACCCGAGGAGGGGGCTTGTGTGTCTACATCAACACAGAATGGTGTAGGAATGCTGTACTGGTCTCTAGTTACTGCTCACCACTGCTGGAATTTATGACCGTTAGATGCAGACCATTTTATTTACCACGCAAATCCACTACCGTGCTCATTATCGCAGTATACATCCCACCCAACGCTAACGCCGACAATGTGCTGGCCAAACTTTATGTAGCCATCAGTCAGCTCCAAAACGAACACCCAGATGGACTGTTTATTGTATCCGGTGATTTCAACCACTCAAATCTTAAGTCAGTTCTCCCTGAACTTCATCAGTATGTGAACTTTGCAGTGAGGGAGGCGAACATTCTGAACCATATTTACACAAACATCGCTGGTGCGTACCGCGCTGAACCTCACCCCAACCTTGGCTACTCAGACCACATCTCTGTTATGCTGATCACAGCATACATACGGCTCATCAAACGTTCCAAGCCCGTTCTGAAGCAGACGAAAACCTAGCCCCCAGGAGCCATCTCTGTACTTCAAAACTGTTTTGAGTACACTGACTTGGACATGTTTAGGGAAGCTGCAACCTAAAGGAATACACGGTATCAGTGGCTGGCTACATCAGCAAGTGCATTGACGATATTACTGTCTCCAGGACCATCATCACACCCCCCCACCAGAAACCATGGATGACTTCAGCGGTGTGTGCGCTGCTGAGAACCCGAGACATTGCCTTCAGATCCGATGATAAGGCTGCCCTGAGAATAGCAAGGGCCAACCTGCTCCAAGCCATCAGAGCAGCAAAGCGTGCACATGTTCAGAGAATCCACAGTCACTTCCAAGACTCTGGGGATGAACGACCTGTGTGACCAGGTATCCAGGCCATCTCCACCTGCCTGTGTTGGAGAGGCCTCCCTTCCAGATGTGCTGAATCACTTCTGTGGATGATTTTAAGCACAGAATGATACAGCAGAGACGAAGACCACCCTGCCCCCCAATGACCAGGTGCTCCGCCTGGCCACGGCTGATGTAAGGAGAACTAAAGCCTAGTTCATACTTCATACTTTTTTCCACATGCACTTTGAGTTGCGGACGAGGGGACGTGACGTAAAAATCGTCAGCAGAGGTGGGCTGCAGTCGATGCGCATGTAACCCAGATTTTTATGTCTAGTGGAAACCTTGCGTGTCGACTGCGCATGTACAAGGTAATTGACTAGGTATATCCAGTAGGTGGCGTGCATGTAAACTTTGTCCTTTCTATTTGTTCAGCTCAAACCAATAAATATGAATAGCTCTGGAAACCACTTCTCATCTATATTTGTTCAAGATTAATGATATATTATTACGGAGCCTCTAAGAGGTGAGGGTGAGAATATTTTTGAAATAGTTTTACATTCCCTCGCAATACTTTTCTGTTACTAATAACAACTGTACCGTGTCCGTTTAAAGTACAAAACATAGAATTAATCGAATAATAAGTATAAACCTAAACGATACAGACATGTCCAGTTAAGTTTGCTTTAAGCATTAAACTTATGGGGGACAATGCACAACATGTAACTTTCGTATATGTGTTTTTATGCATATTTATTATTATTAATAGGGGCACTGTGTCAGCTCACCACCATTAACTGTAAACATGA
>JAAGVU020000001.1:8765437-8789321 GCA_011763525.2 Mormyrus iriodes
GGCTCCGTGTATCCCACCTATGTCTTGTTTATTATTGATTTCTACCCAAAAATCATATTTTATCACAAGAATCGAATTGTACTTTCAATGAGAAACGTGATAGGGCAGAGGTAAATATTAAACATATTTACTGTACAAATTGTTTGTGAGACATCAGTTAAGTAGTTTCACAAAAGAAAGTTATGTTTATAGTTTTAAAAACTTGAAACTTGCAGTTATAAACCATATCTCATCATGCTTTTGGGTAGCTTCATTCATACCTAAGAGACGACATTGCCCTCTGCTGGTCTGGAGGAATATCAGTGCCGTACACATACGCCGACCGCAACCATCCGCATCCACAGTATGAATGCAGACGACCGCCTCCAGACCGGAAGTGCAAGGAAGCGCACGCGGAAAGTGTAAAATATGAACTAGGCTTAAGAGACAACCCACAGAAGGCCGCCAGACCAGACATTGTGTGTTCAGGGGAAGTGTGGACCAGCTAGCAGATGTCCTCATCTCTCTGAGCACTGTTGTTCCACCATACTTAAAAGCTACCACCATCATGCCCATGCCAAAGGACCCTCCAGTGTAATGCTTCATTGATTACTGTCCTGTCGCACTCACACCCATCATCATGAAGTGCTTAGAGAAGCTCGTCATGAGGTACATAAAATCACAGCTGCCCCCTTCACTGGACCCCCTGCAGTTTGCAAATCATCCCAACCACTCAACAGCTGATGCCATCACCACCACCCTTCACCTGGCCCTGACCCACCTGGAAAAAAGGACACTTATGTGAAAACGCTGTTTATAGATTTCAGATTAGTATTCAACACAATTATTCCTCAGCATCTGATAGGAAAGTTGAGACTACTGGGCCTGAACACCTCCCTCTGTCTGATCGTGGACATTCTCACTGGGAGACCTCAGTCAGTCAGGATCAGCAGGAACACCTCCAGTATCATCATGCTGAGCACAGGGCCCCCCCCAGGGCTGTCTGCTCAGCCCTCTGCAGTTCGCACTGATGACCCACGACTGTGCAGCAATGTACAGCTCAAACCACATCATCAAGTTCGCTTGAACTATGGTGGGTCTGATCAGTGGAAAAGATGAGGCAGCGTACGGAGAGGAGGTGCAACGGCTAACAGACTGGTGTGGAACCAACAACCTGCCTCTAAATGTGAACAAGACAAAGGACATGGTTATTGAGTTCAGGAGGGCATGCCGTGACCACTCTCCGCTGAACATCAACGGATCCCCAGTGGAGATCATTTCTTGGTGTTCACATCGCAGAGAACCTCACGTAGACCCTCAAAACCAGCTCCATTGCCAAGAAAGCCCGGCAGCATCTCTATTTCCTGCAGGGAGACTGAGCAGAGCACTCCCCATCCCATCCCATCCCCCCACCAATCCTCTCCACATTCTACAAAGGGACTAATAAGAGTACCTTGTGTAGCTGCACCATGGCTTGGTATAAGAATTACTCCGCTTCGAATGCCTCTCTCTCCTCTGTCGCAGACATTTACACGTCACACTGCATCCGCAAAGCCACCAGCATTGCGGACAATCCCACACTCTCTTCTCCCTCCTGCTTGGAAAAAGGTTCCAGAGCATATAAGCCTTCACTGCCAGGACAGGAAACAGTTTCTTCCCTCAGGCCGTCAGACTCTTGAATCAGAACTGAATCACAAACTGTATTTCATGTACAATTTATTATATACCGCACTCTCTGTCCTGCTGCTAATATTGCTTGTACTTTAATTTATTTACTAATTATTGCCATCTTGCTGCTAAAATACAGTATATGTCATAAATCTGGATCTGCAATAATACTATTTATTCAAATATCCATTCAGACCAGCACGGTTACTGCTGTCGACTGCGCTGTATGTTGTCTTGTCCTGTAAATTGCACTTGTGCAGCCCTGTGTTGTTTCTGTCCTTTTTTTGTGCGCCTTGGTCCTGGAGGAACAATGTTTTGTTTCACTGAAATGACAAATACACCTACTTGACTTGATTTGATATAAACACAGAATGAGGCTGATTATCACTGCACAGAATGAATTATGGATGAAACAGTCCTTTGTAGACGACTGAAAATGACCCAGCCGGTGTTCAGCTGCTTGCTGAATGAGAAGTTGCAGGCTGCCAGGACAAAGAAACCATTTCATAAATAAATGAACGAAAATGATACATGGATTATCTCCCCAAAGTCACAATGTTGTTATGAATCCATCTGCTTTGTTCATTCTTGGATCATTTTACTAAAATTACACAAGTTTGTTTTTTGCCTGGCATGTAATCGTCTCTTCCTTTGGGACTTTTGGTAAGGGGTACACACACACACACACACACACACACACACACACACTGTATAGCTTCTTGTCTTTTCCAGGAGGTGTTGAGTCTCTTTAAGCTCATTGTATATTGTATTTACCTCATCATCCTACACATCTATTATTTTACAAAAATCTGTAGCATTTTCTCAATTTTACTCCCTTAATTTCCTTTCTAGATTATTTTGTTGCTGTATCTCTCTTGTCTTCATGGATGCCTTTTTGGACCACCCCCCCCCCTTATCTGTACTGCTTCTCCATGTTAGGTACCCCCCACTTCCATGTCTGCAGTGAATGAGTGGGTTTTTCCCCCCTTCTGTTTTATGCTAGCTTGTTTTGTTCACTAGACTGCACTCCAGCATTCACTCGGCCGTACTCCAGGGTTTCCTAAACGATCCCTGGCAGTTCTAATTTTACTGTCATGATGAGTTCCTGTAGTTTGTGATCTCATGTGACTTGACTGGCCCTGACTGTTGCCTGACCACCTCCTCGATAGGTGCAGCCGGTGACAACTCGTGGTAACCTAGCGACCAGCATCCCATGTGGTGTCAGCCGTGATGAGGAGAGCACCCGACCACACAGCACCAAGAAGGGTGCCTTCCACGAGATCTTTAACCTGTCTGAGAATGAGCGTCCCTTGCCAGGTACTGTGGTGTGTCCATATCACAGCAGTGTGTGTATATGTGTACCGTGTAGGTCTGTCACGGTGTATGTGCTTATGTGTTGATTCGGTGGCCCATTCCAGTATGTGAGAATGGCTGGAGGTGCTGCCTGATCAACCGGGACAAGAAGATGCCCACTGATTACATCCGCAACGGAGTGCTGTACGTTACCGAGAAGTAAGTCTCCATCACATGTACCCACACCCACACATGCATATGCATGCATGCACATACACATGACTTTACTTGCACTGTCTCTAACCCCACAGCTACTTGTGCTTCGAGAGCTCCAGCTCCCGCTCTGGTTCTTCCAAGAAGAATAAAGTCATCAAACTGGCTGACATCACTGACGTCCAGAAGGTCTGTTTCTGGCCTTGCTTCTACGTGGTGCCTGTCTGGGGACAGTGTGTGACGTGTGACTTGTGACGCGCTGATGTCTCTCACAGTATAAAGTCCTGTCCGTGTTGCCGGGATCCGGAATGGGAATTTCGATCGCCACACCTGCCACGCAGAAGGTAGGGCTCTGATTCAGTACGCATGTTAAAACAGAATGGTGTTAAAACTACCCTTGCTACATCTTCAATGAGGAAATTATTATGGGGAAGCCATCAGTGAAAATTTGTGTGTTTGTATGGATATTTTAGCTTGGAGGTGTGTCTGTGTATGGGGTTTGTCTTTGTGGGTGTGGGGTGTGAGCATGAGAGGTATGTATCTGTGGATGTGTGCGTGTCTGAAGGGTATGTCTGTGTGAAGGTGTGTGTGTAAGGGCATGTCTACTGGGCCGTGTCTGTGTGAGGCTGTGGGCGTAGGGGCATCTGTGTTTCTTTTCTGACTCTCTGCTCCTCGCTGTATCCCCTAGCCCCTTTGCTCCCAGACTGTATCCTTTCTGACTCTCTGCTCCTTGTCGTGTCTCCCAGCCCCTTTGCTCTCAGACTGTATCCTTCCTGACTCTCTGCTCCTTACTGTATGCCCCAGCCCCTTTGCTCCCAGACTGTGTCCTTTCTGACTGTCTGCTTCTTGCGGTGTCCCTCAGCCCACTTGCTCCCAGACTTTGTCCTTTCAGACTCTCTGCTCCCCGTTGTATCCCCCAGTCCCTTTGTGTCCTTTCTGACTCTCTGCTCCTCGCTGTGTCCATCAGCCCCTTTGCTCCCACACTGTGTCGTTTCTGAATGTCTGCTTCTCGCTATATCCCCCAGCCTCTCGTGTTTGGCGCTATGATCCACCGTGATGAGGCCTTCGAGGCAATCTTCACACAGTACATGAAGACTGTGACCAGCAGCAGCCCGGACACCTAGCAGCAGGCAGATGGGCGGCCAGGGAGCTGGGAGGGCGGGGATGAGGGCAGTTTCACCCGGGCTCTACCGGCGACAGCCTGGCCTCTGAGCGACTGTGCTGGTGGAGGGGGGGCCTTGAGCCTCTGGCTGACCTCCCCCTCGTACCCTTTGCTCTCTCCCTCTGGTCATCTGATGTAAGTTTGGCGGTGGGCAGAGGAGCTGGGTATTTCCTTCCTTGTTTTTGCAGAGAGGCCGGGGCTGGGGGGTTCCCTTGGACACTGATGTTTCATGGCGGCGGGGGGGCTGGATCTCCCTACCCACCTGAGGGTACTTCCTGCTACTCAATGGAGATGTATGTTGGATGCTCTGCCTCTTTGGTACTGGCTTGATGAGCTATTTGCTTTGCCTCCTGGTTGTCACCATGACCACCGTTGCCCTGAGAGGGGCTCTGCACCCCACTGATGGAGAGAGGATCACTGGTAACGCTAAACTGTGTCACCAGTTACCGGTAAACTCCTGAGTGACCTGTGCTATTAGTATAACCTGTAAAATATTTTACATATGGCCTTTCCTTTGATTTTTTACTTTTTTTTTTTTTAAACAATCCAAGATCTGAATGTTTTCCTGACTAAAGCACACGTTCTTATGCAGACGAAATTTAAACGAAAGGCTTTTGAATTCCGTACAGAACCATTACTACACAGTATTTATAAATTGTTTATAATTTTGTTTTCAAAAATGTTATACACGTGTAAACTGCTGCATTTCATACGGCGTTTTGACATGCTCAGCCAAATGCACTTCAACCTGCTACGGACGACTTCTTGCACAGTATTTATGTGACAGTCGGTTGTAGGCTGGGCCAACCTTCCACATATTGGTGTATACCGCATGTCCTCTTGGACGTTGTTTATAGGGGCATACATTTGGAGGTGAGGTCATTGATGCAGGCATTAGTCAGGACATTATTTCTTAGCAAAAGAAAGTAAATGGAATGAAAACCGATGCTGATTACCATTAAGGGTAAAAAATTAGCTTAATTAGCTAACATCTGGTTATTACTTATTTGGTCAGTACAGATCATTGCCTTATTTTGTTTCATCTGCTGTAGTTCGAGTTTATCCTCTAAGTGTTATTGTTAAAAGCTGGGCTTTTGAAGGTTTAACATTTCTGAATACAGTGCTAAGCCATGTGCCGACCTTCAGTGTTACCATGGTTACATCTCTCTACCAAATTATATCACGTGCTTCTCGTCAGGTCTGAGGCCCTGAGGTGTCCTGTGATGAACGGCTAGCGGCCTGTGCTGGCCTCCTTTACATTTTATGTGTTTTTATTAACAACAATTTGGTAGCACGGAAAAGCAGGATCCTGACTGTCCCTCGATGTGTGACTGTGATTTCCTCCTGTATCTTTTCATCATCAGAGCTCCATTCTGCCCCCCGCCCAGAGTCCTCACACATTTTTTCATTGACAACAGAGCTTTTGCCAAATGTTAATTTTATCATGACCTTCAGCATGTGCATAGGAGGCCAGTCAGGGTCTGGGTCTAGCTGTGATGGGGTCATGGTTAGGGTGGGATGTGGGTGGGGCATGACTGGTGATGGGGCGTGACCCCTGAACGTGGGGCTGCAGCTTCAGTTTGGCCAGTTACATGACAGTTTCTGCTTGCTCTTGTGGCTGGAGCTTCCAGTGGATTTGTGTTGACATGCGGCTGAATGAACACAGGCGATGACAAAGGAAGTTTTCGTTCTGTTCCCCAGGCGCCTGCTTAACCTTGGGCAGAGGAATCCACATTTTATCTTAGCAGAGCCAAACTTGACCTGGTATTAGGACTTTGCCAGGTCTCTCTGACACCAGAAAGTTTTTTAGTGGAAGATCATGCCCCGAGATAGGGGAGGTGGCGTGTCTCTTCAGATCTTCATATCTTCGGATATGAAAGCATGATATGCTCAAGTGGGATTCTGATGGCTCCCGCTCCTGGACCTAGTTGCAATGCCCATGCTGTGTCCTCACACACTCTGCCTTAGTGTAGCTTTCGGTGTTCATGAATACTCCCTGTAACCCTGTTTAATTGTAACTGTGATTACGAATCTGAGTGTAACTGCACATCTGTTATTGGTGTTACTGGTGTCTGATGACCATGGAAGAATTAATTTATATTTAAAAACCTGTCCTGTTGGGGGGTGGTCTGTAAAGTTTTTAAAAAGAGTATCTATTGTAAAAATGTGATGTATGTTTTTTAAGTAAATGAATTCAAATGACAACTTTCCTCTCTTCATTCTGTGCCTCTCTCCTGTCTCTTTATCATACTGTCATTATGGTGAGTGACTTTTTTCCATATTTACCTGTAATCCAATAAGACATTCGAGTTGTGTGAGGTAGACTCCACTCCCTGTAACCCTAAAAAGGATGGATGGATATGGGGGATGTCATGCTTCTGTACCCCGGCTTGAGTAACATGATGTTTCAGATAGAGCTGTCAAGATTACTCGATTAAACTCGATTACTAAAATGCATCGATTAAATTTTTCCTTCTCAATTACTCAGCAATATGGCGGAAGGGAGACAGTTCATAGCTGATGAAGGTGAAAACAAAGACTGAAAACCATCAGTTGTGTGAAAGCACTTGGTATTAAAAGTGAATGAAAATGCAGTCATCCGTCAGTATTGCGATGCTGAACTGAAATATCACGACAGCTCAACTGCAATGCAAATGCATCTTAAATATGAATTCAGGATTTCGGGAACTCACCCAATATGTGAGGTAAGCCATAGTGTTGAATCACATATAGTAGGGACGAGAATTATTATGATTGTCCAGAGAGCACATACAGAGCTCATGTAAAAGTGGTCAACTTTAGAGACCGTTTAAAAATAACATATACTAGATAATTATAAAAGGGAAATATCTTTAGAATTGCAAAGTTTGCAAATTTCTCTCTCTTTGGATTGACCAAAAATGTTTTAACACAGCGTATTGATGGTTTGAATCCAGCATACCATTGCAGTCCTTGCGATGTCACAATTAAATGTGCATAAAATGCCAATGTCAGTATTAACATTGCACATTGTGAAAGCCTGTTAGGGCTGCACAGTGGAGCAGTGGGAAGTGTTGTTGCTGCACACCTCCGCTTTGTGCGTTTAGAGTTTGTGTGTGTGGAGTTTTGATGGTCTTTGGTTTCCTTCCACTGTCCAGAAACATGCAACTTTAAATGAACTGGAATCCTTAAACTGACCGTATGTGTGACCGTACAATGGTTGGTTGATTCCAGCCTCACTCCAAATGCAATGTATATATTATATAAACGATTACTCAATGAATCGTCAGATTAATTGGTAGATTACTTAATTACTGATTCAATTCAATTCAATTCATTTTTATATAGCACCTTTCACAATAAAGTCCTCAAAGGAGTTTATATGAGTGTGTTGTGATACTCTCTCTCTTAATGATGTTGTAATGTAATACAAAACAGGGAAATGGAAAGAAAGAATTTAAACAAAGCCAGAAGACAAAGAATGCCAGATGACACTGGAGGAGAGCAACCAATAAACCAAACAAAAAAAACAAAAAATCCCAAGTAAGGAGAAAAAAAAAATCTCTGGGGGTCCAAGGTCAACTAGCTACCCAACCCCTATGGTCATGCTAACATTACTGAAAACAGAAAAGAGTGGACTTACTTGCTAAAAGCAAGGTTTAAGCCATAATTAAAGTCAAGCCAAAGTCCATCAATGAGTCTGTTCTCCATGCTGGCTTGTGTAGGGTGGCAGATTGAAGACTGCACCCACAAAGTTACAGTTCGTAAGTCACATAAGGTACACATTTGTAAGTCCCCCTCCAAGGGACTGAACCAGGACTCCAGCTCAGATGGTGCCCACCCCAGGCCCCATATGGACATGTAGGACTGCAGAGAGCATGGATGATCAGAACATGCATTGACACACTGATGGACATGCATAGTAGATAAAAAAAAAATGGCATGTACAGCAGCACCAGCAGCCATAGTTAGTGTATTATGTGTTAGGTTGTGTGTAAGCTAAATCGAAGTAACATGTCTTCAGTTGAAGAAGACGGATGTTTAAGGACATCCCGAACATAACCTGGTAAACCATTCCACAATATAGTGGCCCTGTAGCAGAATGCTTTACCGCCAACTGTCACTTTATTTATATGTTTAACGACTAGGAAATCTGCATTCTGTGATCTGAGTGGACAATGTGGCTTGTAAACTTGAAGTAATTCTGTCAGGTAGGCAGGTGCTAGACCTTTAAGTGCCTTATATGTAAGCATTGAAGTCAGTCCTGAACCTAACAGGATGCCAATTCAGGGAACTAAGAGCAGGGGTTGTGTGTTCAAACTTCCTGCTCCTGATGACAATTTGAGCTGTTGCATTTTGAATACACTGCAAAGTGTTTAATGTGCAGTGTGTGCTCCCAGATAACAGAACATTACAGTAGTCTAACCTACTGTATACAAAGGCATGTATGAATTTCTCTGTGTCTTGAATAGTAAGAAATCATCGAAGTTTGGCAATGTTGCATAGCTGTAGGAAGCATACCTTCGACACTGCATCCACATGCGATTTGAATGAGAGGCTTTTATCTAAGATGACACCTAGGTTATGGGTTGAACTGCTGAGGGAAAAGTTCAGCAATTTGGAGTGGAGTGCAGAGATTTTAGCATTCCTATCTGCAGAATGGCCACCAAACAACAGAACCTCGGTTTTCTGAATATTTAGTGATAAAAAATTTTTCAGTCATCCAGGTCTTGACTTTGTTGAAGCACTTTAACTAAGTGACAATAGATGCGGTGTCATTAGACGTAACAAAGATGTATATTTGGGTGTCATCAGCATAGGAGTGATAATTAACATCATATTTTCTTATTATATTACCTATTGGCAGCATGTAGAGAGAAAATAATAAAGGACCAAGCATTTGACTTCCTTCACCGGCACCTGGAGGATGGGCTCCACCTTTGAGTCTAGTTCCTCCCAAGATTTCTTCCTTCTAGGGAGTTTTTCCTTGCCACTGTCGCCTCTGGTTTGCTCACTGGGGGCTTTGGGCAGGAATAATGTAAAGCGCTTTGAGAGAATGTAATGTGAAAATGCGCTATACAAATAACATTGAATTGACTTGATCCCTGTGGCACTCCATATTTGACTGGTGACACAGACAACAGAGTACAATTATTTGACACTTGAACATATTGATAATGATTAGTCAAATAGAATTTAAACCACTTCAACACCATTCCACGCAACCTGACCTCAAATTTAAGTGTTTGTAATAGGGTAAAATGGTCAACCGCGTCAAAGGCTGCATTAAGGTCGAAAAGCGTTAGTACAGTCACACTGTCAGCATCAGTTGCCATTGTTTTGTCATTTATGACTTTAGTTAAGGCAGTTTCATTGCTGTGTCCCAGACGGAAGCCCAACTGGGAACTATCCAGTATGTTGTATGTCTCCAAGTATGAGTGAAGTTGAGCAGCAACTATCTTCTCCAGAACTTTTTACAAAAATGGATATTGATATAATCAATAGTGACAGCCCTAGTTTACGATATCAGTTGACTGTTATACCTCAGCACTGACAGTTTATCAGTGATTTGCTGGAGGAGGGAGAGACTGTCAAGCGAAAGTGGGTCAGTGAACTATCAGCAAATATATGGGTTTTGCTCATTTGGCCAAGGCTTAGCTAAAATGCCAGCAACTGCTCAGCCATTCAGCTAAACCCCTGGAGACCCCCTCATCTAAAAAGATCAGGTGGTTCCTGGGTCGGTTTGTCCCCATCAAGGTGCCAACGAAGGGGTCGGTCTGGCATAGGCACCCTGCAGGTGCTCCATTTCCCATTTTCTGGTGTGTTAACACTGTGTCATATTCCAGCTCCAGGGGCTGTTGACAATTCATTTCTTCCACCTGTGTGCTTAAAGCAGTGAGCATCCCGCTTAACTTGACAAGGGGGTGCACAATAATGGGGCAAAAGTAAGAATTTCTCAGGCCCAGGCACAGACTCCATGATAAGAAGAGACTTGAAGCGACATCGCTGCTGGGTTGTCTGCCCTGGTTATGCCTCTTGGTTGTATCAGTACCACATGGCTAGACATGAAGGCATGTTTGATGTTTAGTGACCTGGTAACTTGAGCTGACTATAATCCTGACTCTTGTCTTCAAGTCACCTAGCCTGCAGATTACCACATGTCCTGTGGTAGGGAGGTTTCAGAAAAGTTTGGGACGCAACTGTACTTTGATGTAAAATACCAAACTGGATGCAATGGTGTGCCACAAGGGGGCACTAGAGTATAATATAACTACACATTTGTTAGAAGCCGAGCACTGAAAATTTGAATTTATGTGCCCTGAAGAATGGCTCCAAGGGGTGTACATACATTTACATTAAGCTCCTAATCACAGGGGAGCTGTGAGAGATGCGTGGGAGATCTTTGATAACGTTTTGTTGTGTTTTCGAAGCCTTGTAGGCTATGCTTGAGGAAATGTGTACATTAGTAAATTCCACAAAACAGACCTTGTGCCATCCCTATGCAGTAAAACATTTCCCCCCCTTCTTTCAATAAAACCTAAAACTGCAAAGCTTTGGTGACAAGTTTTTGATGAAGTTTGCAATTGTATATTGCATGAATATTGTACACTATATGGACGAAAATATCGGGACACCCTTCTTAATCATTGAATTCAGGCATTTCATTCAGACCCATTGCCATAGTTACATAAAATCAAGCACCTAACCATGCAGTCAAGTTTATAAACATTTGTGAAAGAATGGGTCCATCTGAAGAGCTTAGTAAATTCAAGCGTGGGACTGTTATAGGATGGCACCTTTGCAATAAGTCGGTTAGTGAAATTTCTTCCGTGCTTGATATCCATGGTCAACTGTAAGTGGCACTATTGCAAAATGGAAGCGTTTAGGAACAACAGGAACTCAGCCATGAAGTGGCAGACCACATAAAGTAACAGAGTGGGGTCGCCGAGTACTGAGGTGCATAGTGCGTAAGAGTTGCCAACACTCTGTTGACTCGGTAACTACAGTGGTCCAAGCTTCCCCTGGCATTAACCCCAGCACAAAAACTGTGCGCCGGGAGCTTCATGGAATGGGCCTCCATGACCAAGCAGCTGCATGCAAGCCTCGCATCACCAAGCGAAATGCCAGGTGTCAGATGGAGTAGTGTAAAGCATGCTGATACTGGACTGTGGAGCAGTGGAAATGTATTCTGTAGAGTGATGAATCACCCTTCTTTGTCTGGCAGTCTGATGGACGAGTCTGGGTTTGGCGGATGCCGGAAGAATGTTACCTGACTGACAGCATTGTGTCAACTTTAAAGTTTGGTGGATTGGATGGATAATGGTTGTTTTTCAGGGGTTGGGCTTGGCCCCTTAGTTTCAGTGAAGGGAACTCTTAATGCTTCAGCATACCAAGACATTTTGTAGAATTCTATGCTTACAACTTTGTGTGAAGAATTTTAGGAATGCCCTTTTCTGTTCCAGCATGACTATCACATTGCAAAAAGCAAAGCCATAACATCATGGTTGGGTGAGTTTGGTGTGGAAGAACTTGACTGGCCCATACACAGCCCTGACCTCAACCCAATCAAATGCTTTTGGGATTAACCAGAACGCAGATTATGAGCTAGGCCTTAACGTACAGCATCGGTGCCTTCCTAGAAGAGTTGCAGCAGTTATAACAAAGTGAGAAGCTACTACATATTGATGCCTATGGATTTAGAATGGGATGTCAAAAGTTCCTTTAGCTGTAATGGCCAGGTGTCCCAATACTTTTGCCCATATAGTGTACCTCATGTGATGGACTGGTAACCCATCTGGGTTTTTGAGGGTATGCTGCTCTGTATACCTTGGTTGTAATGACTGGGTATTTGAGTTATGGTTGTCTTTCTATCAGCCTGAACCAGTCTGGCCATTCTTCTCCGACCTCTGCCGGCAACACGGCATTTTCACCCAGAGAACCACCACTCACTGGATGATTTTTTTGCATTTTAGGCCCATCCTTTATAAACTGAGATGGTTGTGCATGAAAATCACAATAGATCAGCACCTTCTGAAAATCAGCTTGTCTGGCACAAACAACCATGCCGTGTTCAAAGTGACTTAAATCACCTTTCTTCCCCATTGTGGACTTTAATGTAACAATCAAGTGAAGCTCCTGACCTGCACCTCCATTACTTTATACATCCTGCTGCTGACATATCTCCATCTACATTAGATATTTGTTTCAATAAGCAGCTGAAAAGGTATACCTAATAAAGTGATCAATGAGTGTATATTAAATCCAGTGCACTAATGATCTACTATCCACGTAGCACACAAATGTCTGACCAGTGTCTGCCCGCCATACACAAGTTACGTCTAACCAATGTAATACTTAACTCGTTTGCTAATTGGCAAGACGTCTATCCGAGGGCAGTTTTTAATCAGTAGTCGGCGCTAATATTAAGTAATTACGACCCGTTCGTAATTACTATTAGCGTCGGCTGAAGTTTAGTATTACATTGTTTAGACATAACTTGTGTACGTCGGGCACGTACCAAAACACCTTTTCCACACTACCATGAATACCACCAGCAACTCATTTTAGAACTGCGGGCCCACACCTAAGAAGCACTGTTTCGTAGGTAAGTAAGTACCGTAAATAAGTCATTCCATCTTAATAGAGAATATAACTGGTTGCGTGCTCGAAATGCCACTGGGGAGCACGACAGCCTCAAACCAACGGCCGCTTCACTCGGAGCCGAGCAAAAAAAAAACATGGCACACTCATACGAACAACGAATGTTGTCCGCCGATGAAGGACGCTTCTAGTAGCCCATCGGTGGATGGTTCTGGAGAATCCCACACCTTCGCCGAACCTCCCAGGAACTATGGCAGGGTCGGTCCGCTGTGGTGGCGAAGTAGTCCTCAACAATGCCGCTCCGGCAGTCTGGCTGTGTTAGCAAGTGGCTGGCAAGCCGACTCACAGTCGCGATTACCTCAGAATGTCACCACTTCTGACCGTTTCGAGGTATTACTTATGTAAAACTTTTCGTTCTCCATAATTCTTGCAGTGTTTCCGCTACATACAGCCATAAAGGAAACATTGCATTGTGAATTGTTGTATTTGCATTAACCATCTGTAATTGATAGTGGTAAGTTTACAACGTTTTTAGCATAAAACAGTATCAAGAGCAGTTATTAACTTTCAGATAAATGTGCTAACCGACATCTCTCTCCTCTCTCGCGCTCCCTCGCGCCCATGAACGGATTTTTGAATAAAAGTTAAGTGGCAAGTTAAATTTTAAATTAAGATACAGCGATTGTATCGGCTGAAAGAGCAACAATCGGCAGATGGTTAATTTAAGAATGAGCCGGTATTTACCGCGGGTAGTTCCCTTTAAAATGGTGACCCATATTGCTTTGCACACCCGCGTACTAAACCGTCAGAAGCATGTCTTGTGTGGAATTATTTTGTTAGCGAAAACGACGTTAGAGATGGATTTCGCAAACATTGCTCTGCTAATATTTCAGGAGGAAGATATACAGGTCAGTCCTGTTACAACGTGGCTAATATGTTTGTGAAAAACCGTTCACTAAAATCGCTTAATAAAATATACACATCCACTGGGAAAAACAGGGTTAGGGGAATGCAACTCCAAAACTTACAAACTTGTGCCAAACAAAATGAATTAAATAATAAAACAGTGGTATCTGTGGTCAGTAATATAATTATATGCAACTTAATAATACATTCATAAATTATATCATTAACAACTTTTATGGGTCTTAAGAGTCTCATGAGAATTGCTTACTAACCGCTTAAATCGAACATGACGAACTCACTAACTTGTCTGTTGTCGGGAATTGGGAGTACTGACGGCCAAAATGATACTTCAGGAAGCATTACTGTATTTGCTGACCCCCACTAGATGGTTGTCTCGGTTTACTTTGGGACATACTTTGAGCCCTTTTTTGAACAGAGAGCACCATCTAGTGGGGTCAGAAAATACCGCAAATGGTTCATGAAGCCTCAATTTGGCCATCATTAGTGAACCATAGCCACCAGAAGGCCCAGCATGCACACAGCACACAAACACTGGATTATGGTATGCGGAGGGGCACTGAAGGCAGCATGGCTACAGACAGTCTAAGAAAAGCAAATGTAAGTAAATTAAATATTGCTGTGTTTTATATGATGATTTGTAAAAGATTTTTAGAATCTAAGACTTTGACCTGTGTATATAAAAAAAAAGTTAGATTGTTTTAGATTTGAAAACTGGTTCATCTGATTCACTGAAAAGAATGAGTTCAAAAGAACAATGTGTTTATGAATGGGGACATCACTATCGTTCACTTGGATAGCTGTTTTTCCATGCAAGTTGTGTTTCTTGCTGACTATATTGTGTTGTAGTTCACATAGTGCTTTTCTCTTCCACTGAAAATTGCACAAATACAAATGCGATTCCACGTTGTATTAAACTTGGATACTAACATATTAATTACATTAGAATAGATTAGCGGTGTGATATCACGCATTATAGCAGGACTGACTCTCCTAAGAAACATTTCAGCACAACAACTTTGATTGCTCACCCTAAGGTGAGACAGGGAAGAATATGAAAAGTCTCTGAAAAACAAATCCATTCGAATAAAGAAGGCTGCAGTACTGCTGAATATTGATAGTCCGTCAGTAACGCAAGCATTTGATAGCAAAAGAAAATTCAGTGCAGATTACTCAGATTCAGGGGATTACTCAGAAAATTAGGGAGTTTATCACACTTAGTGAATCTGAGATCCTGAATTCATCCGGAATCTATGATTCTAAGCTAATGTGAATCCTAAACTTACCCAGAATATGAGATTCTAAACTGACAGATTCTGGGTGAGTTTATGATTTAAGATACCCATTCTTCTGATCATATACATCACTCCCCTCCCCTTCACTATGATCCTCTCACACCGAATCGACATTCTCCTTCCGGTGTATGTCCATCAGTTTTCATTCATGAAGGCGAGTTGTGTGATCCCTGAACATCATCTCAATATGAAGTGCAGGATCTCTGTGTGGTTTGCATTAGAGAGGGTCTTTTTGGTTCTGGACACAGATTCATGTCCCTTGGAGAGGTGGGGTGTCTCACACTGGTACTGGGACCTGGGGGGGGCTTCATGCAGTGTGGGCCTGAAGGGACGTTGTGTCAGGCATGGTAATAAACTTCAGCAAACACTAATGTCCTGCTTACTATGTCCTATCACATCTTTTAGAAGCAGGGCCACTGGGTGGGGGTGTCTGTTTAAATATCATTTCCTCCCCAGACGTTCGCTGGAATTGGGCGCTGTTCCTCTGCTGCTGTAGCAAGGTCTTCTGCAGCCACTCAACATGAATAATTCAGGGAGTCCCCATCCGTAGTGCATAAGTCTATCAGACCGACAGGCTGCAGGCTTCACTCCCAGATGCCAAACCGGGGGCCAGGCTAGACTGCTGTATCTGGTAGTGTCCTGTTTGGATCGGGTTGCAGCAAGGGGGACTGTCAATGGAAGCCCCGTCACTGGACTCTTTCTGAGCGTGGTCAGGAGCCCTGCTACGTAAACGTGGGTCAGCTATTGGCATCTCAGACTGAGGCTAAAATGCAGAAACGCAGACAACACTGCTGTGCTGGTTAAGGAGAGACTGCATTTCTGAGGTCCTGCGTCTGTTCTTCTAATGTCCCCTCTGTAACTGCTGCGCCTGTGATTTAGCTGCTCCCACAGCCCCCCTCCTCCTATTCCGTCATTCAGAGAGGCATCTCTCCGCATGGAGGTTTAACATCTCCTATTCTCATGCCCAGCTTGGCTGCCTAAGTGGGCCTGGCATGAGGGAAACCCCTCTGGCACGATCAGCTGACATTTCCCAGCTAATTACAGCCGGAATCCTGCCCTGATGCCCCAGCTGTGCCTGTTAATTGCTGCGTAATGTGTTCTTAAAGTTCAGTTCACCAGGAGATTACAGAAATTCTCCCATAAAGAGGTGTTTCAGGACCATTAATAAGTGCCCCTGCTAACGGATGGCTAAGCGGGGTCAATGGCTCCAGGCTCCATTTGGATCCTCTCTGCCTGCTTGTAGAAGCTGGAGTGTGTCACATTTTGACACATTTTGTTTACAGGGTCAGCGGTCAACACAGGCGGGTGGAGACTCAAACCTCTGTCGTATACTAAGCATTGCTATTAATAAATGTCTCTGTTTACCTGCCCCACAGGGGACGCTGTTATATGATAAATTGCCACCTCCTCTCCCTATGTGGGCATCCAGCTGGTTGGACTCTGTGCTTCCATTGTAAACCTCACCCCTGCATAAATATGTCGCTAGAGAATGGCTCCCATTTGCATTTGTTATTGGATAGGATGTTGTAGTGTCCCTCCTACCGAGCAGAGAAGGACAATGTTTTGTGCACATGGTCTTTGGCCGACTCCGTTGGCCTCTAAATACTGTTTTCATTGCACTCAGAGGAGACGCTGTCCATAAGAATACCAAACTGCTGAATCCTCCTTGCTGATGGCTGATGTTCTCGGATGCCACAATCATCTCATCCTCAGTTTGCAACAGATGTTCCCCCACCCTCCCCTTCTGTGGTCTAATTATCACATCACATGGGATAGGTGGCACTCTTGAATTATTGGCATTGGCCTTAAGGAACAACATCAGACTGTCTGTTCTAATTAGCCAGCCGATAGAGGAGAGCCTATTGCTGAGTGAAGGTGGAGATGGTGGGTGTGTTTTTAATGATGTCCTTTGGCCAATCAGTGGTCTTTTTTAAGTAGCAGAAGTTAAAATTAGGATAAAAACTGCTAGATTCAGAACAGATCTTTGGAGGGCAGTGGGTTTCTGGACTGCTGTGTAGTTTGTGAACTTGGGAATAGTTCTGAGCGGCATGTAAGGCTCTCTGGGTGACACTGATCACAGTCAGACACTTTATTAATTGAAGGGGAAGTGATAGTGTGTCCAGTGTCACAGCGTGTTGAGCATCACAGGTGCTACATCAATCAGGGAGGGCAGACACCCCCTGACCTGGTCACTCGCCCCGTCTAGGTATTCTGGAATTTACTCTGTTATTTTGTAATAACACTGAGCTGCCGCCACATGTTACCGTGACATCGTGATTCTCCATTGTTTGTCACTTTCTCAATTTCTGCTGTCACCAGGGGGGTATTAGATTCTTAGGGGGATGCACTGGCCAGGCAGCTGTGAGACATGGTGTGTGTCAGAGCTGTCAGTGTCCATCAGTGAAAGCTGCATACTTTCTGGTGAGACGCCCCCTTCAGGCCAAATCTAAAGTGTCTGAAGAAGAGACTGACATCCTTTGTTCTAAATTCTTCTACCTTAAAAACGAATTTGCTGATAACCAGGAGGAGGGACACAGACCCCTCAGAGGGGCCGGGGAGCCAACCCACACGGGAATGGTGGTTCAGACCGCTGCTCCTCTGTGTTCCAGCGCCCACTCCTCTTTGCTTCCCCCAGACTTAACTTAGTGTTGTTGCACT
Organism: Mormyrus iriodes; assembly: GCA_011763525.2. Taxonomy (NCBI): domain Eukaryota; kingdom Metazoa; phylum Chordata; class Actinopteri; order Osteoglossiformes; family Mormyridae; genus Mormyrus; species Mormyrus iriodes. The sequence continues at coordinate 8,783,210 of JAAGVU020000001.1, forward strand.
TGTTGAGTAATATGTATGTGTGTGTGTGTATATATGTATGTCTATGCGGGGGTGGGGTGGGGGTGGGTTTCACTGTTGTTCTCCACACTCCTTAAGAGGACCCAGGGGCACTCCCCAGTGCCACCTCATTCACTGCCCCGCCTTGACCCATCAAATTGCCCTCCAGGGTTTGCCGCTGGCAGTTCAGGGTTGGCTGCCGCGTTCCTCTTACCGTGAAGTGCACCAACGCGGCTTGGGTATGTGGACTGGCTGGCAGTGCCTGGGGGGGCATGGCAGCTGGTGCCCACGGCCCCCACTGGTGTATAGCACACAGCAGAGAACTTCGCAAACCCTGTCCCCCTAGCAGCGACTGATGGTGAGTTATTAGCATGTGTTCAGGGAGCGCTTAGCATCTCGCTGCTCAGGCAGGCCCTGCAGACCCCTGTCTTCCTCTCCTCAGCCTGCTGGATCTGTTCAACTTTTCCTGGGGCTCTGAAGATCTCCTACTTGTGGATAATTGAGGAGCCCTGTCACACATCTGGCCTGACTGAGCCCCACTGGTGTCGTTACCCTGGATGGGGGCAAAATCAATGCTGATGCTGGCTCTGCAGGTGGAGGTTTGCCTGTTCAAGGCTCCTGCTTTGTTAGAAGAACTAAACACCAGCATCACTACTGTAACACAACCATCTGGATGGGCTATAAATGCATGCTGAAGCAGAGCTGCACGGTGTGAGGAGACCACCAGGGATGATAAGGCACAGATAGGAGTGTCTTTGAGTTGCTGTGTGTTTGGGCTTTCTAGATTTCACAGATCTCCTGGTCTGGAATGGTTATTCATTCCATTTTATTTTGTGGAAGGGGGGTTGTTTAAGGGCTGTAGGCTTTGCTGAGGGGTCTGGAGGAGAGATAGGAACCCACCCCTGCAATGGGACTCAAGCTGAACCATGGTCTGCGACAGTGTAGCACAGTGTGGCTTGAACCTGGAGCCCAGCGCAGAAGAAGTTCATGAGTGAGTGATGAACACCTATGGTCTTGCCCTGTATGTACCATCTGGGCATTTTGCCCAAACTATTAATCTCCTCAGCATGGCGGAGTCAGAACCATGTGCTTGGGTACCCCTGTTAAGTGTGACGGAGGGTTTTGAGGGTTGTGTTGGACATGGGGGAACAGCATAGAGTTGTGGGAGTGGGGGAGTGGGAGAGTGTGAGGAGATGGGGCCTTACTGCAGACATGCTAAAAGGTTACAAGAAACCACACCGATCCAGACGTGTGATGCATTCCTGAATCTCGCTGAGCTGCTCTGGTGCTGGTGGGATGACGTCTTCAGTGGAGATCTCTCTCACAATGCAGACAATGTCTCTTAGTGGACATCTGTCTCAGTGCAGACAAAATGTCTCAGTGGGCATCACAGATAACGTCTCTCATAATGCAGACATGTCTGTCTCAGTGGCCATCTCTCAATTAATGGCAGCAATGTCTCTCGCAGTGGACATTTCTTTCATAATGCTGACAATGTCTCTCTAAATGGACATCTTCACAATGCAGACAAAATGTCTTCGGACATCTCATAATGCAGATCTCTCTCAGTGGACATCTCTCTATACTGTGGTCAGGAAGTAAATCAGTGTCAACAAACCAGTTTAATTGTCTGTGCAACAGGAAAACACCAGTGAATAGTGTCCTGGTGAATACTCCCCCCCACACACACATTATAAGTGTGGCCTTCACCTGGACTGTGTAACGCAGCCACAGTTATACTGTTGATGAAGGGGAGAATAGATGGCTTTTGCCTCCCATCCACAAACATGCCATGCTCCTGCCTTTAAAGGGCCACTACACTTTAATTAAATTGATCTTCTGACCTCTCCCTTGTTAGGCATTCATCATGTAATTACTGCCCCCACACCCGATCCCTGTCTCTGTTCGTTCACAGACATGTACCAGCTTTCCACTGGGAGGCAGCCTTGTAGCAAAATACCATCAGGTTCAACAGGGCCAGGGAAATTAAAGCCCAGAACAGTGTGGCGTCCCCTGTCTGTCTGGGAATTTACATTACCATGATGCAGTGACACGGTAATGGTGTCCTTCGTATTTAGCCATAGTGTAATAATTAGCCTGGCACTAACAGGCCCCTGAGTCTGGGCCCACAGTCACTCCATGACTGAGTTTTAAATGAGAGAAAGGAGTCATCTTCTACTTTATTTTAATCTGTGCGTGAAAAGCTTTGAGCTACCACTGGAATCTTAATATCAGAAAAGTTAGAACCCAGTGGAGAAGAACCAATAAGCTACTGAAATTTTTTCACCAGGACGAGGAAGCTAGCTGCCCAGCCCCCAGGACATGTGTGATCTTGACCAGCTGCCCACCATAGATCTTGCCTGGGCCTGTGTGAGAGGCTGGTGCTCTGGGGAGGCCGTGATGAATGTGTCCTGGTCCAGCAGATGTGATGTACTGAAGTTTGCTGAATGCAGCTGCCTGACGGGATTTATTGCTCCGGGGCACGGCTGTTTCGGCGCCCTCTGGTGATAGGTCTGCCGCAAGCCAGCTGGGGCCTCCCACCAAGCCTGCATCACTCACTGACGGCAGGATGAGTAGCTGTTTGTTCGTCTGCTGGAGGCTCCAGTCAGAATGTGTGTGGACCAGAACGGGCCACCAGGAGGCAAGAGGGTCAATCCATTGCGTGTTTCTGGCTGCTCCCCGAAATGCCATCTGGGTGTGATCATAGGGTGACCAGGACTGGATAGACGTCTGTTACAAAAATGGATGTATTTGTTCCCCTGATGGCAATGAGGAACCAGCCTGCCTTTTGGACTTGGTCTGGTGTTCCCTAGAGACCAGTACAGCCTGTGTGGGCTGTGTCCTCACATCTGGGTCGGAACACTTCCTGCAGAGCTGATGACGGCTCTCTGAATTGCAGAAGCGAATAATAAGGTAAAATTAAGGTAGCTGCACTTGATGTGATCTCTCCTCTTGAATTGTTAGGCTTTTTTATGTAGTTTTCCATTTAACACCCCCCCCCAGCTCATTCCTGATTCTAACCTGATCTGCTACGTAAATGGGAAGCAAATCAATTCAGCTTTTCAGTTAAGCAAGGAAGGTTGCCCTACATATGAGCATCAATCAGGCAATTAATTTCATTAAACCTGCAAAATTCATGTAATCTAGAGCTTACATGTCCAGCCCAGGTAGAATTCAGTTTATTCTTATATAGCGCCTTTCACAACAGAGTCATCCCAAGGTGCTTTATATGGGTGTTGTGGTACATTCCTTCATTATTTATGCTGAAGGACACTAGGGACAGATAATGTGTGAGATTAAACTATGATCACTGCTAGGATCTCCTATCTCGCCATCTCACACACAGGGCTGAACATTTAGTACTGTGTGTTTTTCCTCATAGGATTGAGGAAGAGGAGGATTTCACACATGTGTTGTGTTGTTCAAGCAGAACCTCAAGCCGGTCAGCGCGTGCCGTTCTCATGACAACACCAGTAAGATCAACAGCCGTGAGTGGAAATGGATCCAGAGGTTGCCTGTAACCCTTGCGTGAAGCCGATTCCTAAGACAAAGAGGAGGCTGGAATGTTATTACCCAGCAGGCTCTGCATGAGTGGACCTTGTTACCGCAGCAGCGACACCATGCTTGACTGAAACAGATAAATTTCAGGGATAAAGTCCCTCTCGCTGGGTCTCCTCAGTGCAGTGCTGTCTTGATGGATGCTTTGGCTGGGGGGATATTGATCAGTTAGTATGTTACTCTTTGTCTTTGTGCAGAAACATTAAGGTCTTCACCACCTTCACTAGCAGTGCTGAGTAGGTGAAAGTAAATCATCAGTGCATGGAACAGTCCCAAGAACGGCTGTCCTTGTCTGTCCCAGGAACGGCTCTCCCGGTTCCTTGCGTGTCCCAGGAATGGTTCCGAGTCCTCATCTGTTCAAGAAATGGCTCTCCCAAGTCCTTGTGTGTCCCAGGTATGTCCCAAGCTTGGTTCTCCTGGGTTTTTGTCTGTCCGAAGAACGGGTCCTGGCACATCCCAAGAACGACACTTCTGGGTCTGAATTCGTGTCATCCCTTGACCTTTCAGAGGAAACTCTGCGGATGATTGTGGCATGCCTAGTTCCCTGGACTGCTGAGCCATTTGCTGTCCTTGCCAAAAAGACCAATATGCTCCTCACCTAGTGGGACAGGAGCTGTGCCAGACCCAGGGCTACGATGTGCCACCTCCCTACAGGTGTCACTTTTCAGCCAGGTAACTGGAGTCTGGGAGTGACACTGGCATCTGTATCAGCAGAAGCATACGGATGGCAGGCGTGACCTCTGACCCTGAAGCAGGCGACCCGCACACATGGCCACAAGAGAGTGAGGCTCGAGGATGAAGCTGCTGATGGGGGGACGGGGAAGGAAGGACAGATGAAGATGGGCTTTTGATTGTGTGATGGGACGTCAGGCCGTCTGTGTGATGGATGTGGTCATTACAGCTCCTCTCCCCGCCGCGGGGCTGATGTACATACTCGCACCATCGTCCTCCATCTCCTGACCGCCCCCTGAGCACCCGCTGCTGTTTTAAAAAGCCATGCTGCCTCTGTGAGTGTGCTTCTGTAACCCCATCACCAACAGTGTGGCTCAGAGCCGCTGTCTGATCAGCTGTACACAATCCCCTCCATTTTCCAGATCCCGGTCCTCTCATTTCCAAGTCGACGGGGGGCCATGGGGTGGAGGGGAGTTTCTGCTAAAGTATCAGTGATATCTGAGTGCTGATTGGCTCATGCTAATGGTGTTTTAGACTTTACCTTGGTACTCTGTCCTGTCCTGTCCTGCCCTGAATAAGGACATGTTTGTCCATTTTAATGGAAAACTAATGGAATTGTTTGTTTACCTGGGGATAAAAATCTGCACACACATTCACATACAAAAAAATCACGATGGTTAGAAAAGGAAGCTTAAACAAGCTGTCCACAAAGGGGCACTACAAGACAGTATCTCACAGGGAAGGGCCGCCTTGGCTACGTGTGGGTGTGTGTCTCTGTGTCTGTCTTGTTTGTGTGTCCGTACCTCCTCGTCTCCCTGTTTTCCGTGTGTCTGTAGCATCACACCTGCAAGCTTCATCATAGTGGTGACTGTGGGCCTGGTAATACCCATTCCATAAGTATGCCCTTCTGTGAATATACCATCCTGTGAGTATGCCCTTCTGTGAGTACACCCATCCTCATTATATTCATGGCTCCCCAGAATGATGACTGCCTGTTGCAATGGGGCCTCCTGTAAACACCGGTGTCAAGGGGCTGCTGCAGGGGGTGATCAGCAGACTCTATGGTTCATCCATTTTCCCTTTTGGCCTTGTGAAAACATGTGATCATTATTCTCACAGCATAACAAACATCTGTTATCTGGTTATCAATCCAGGACCTCTGAGCATATGAGACCATCAGGTTAGCTACTTTGACGCACAACCAGTACAGTGTGACGCAAGTTAGAGTCTAAGCTCCTCCAAGACCTAGGTTCTGCAAGTTTGCTGTGCCTGGTGCCCTGTTGCACCATGTGATTCCAGTTGCTGTCCACTATTGTAAACCCTAAGTGCTATTGTAAGCATTTTGTAAATATTGATTGATGTTGGTCGGTGTGGGTTGCCGCCTCCTCTCATCAGGATCTCATGTCCAAGTACATAGTTGCCGTTTTCTGAGCCAGACCCGTTTCCTGGTAGATTAGCCGTGGACTCTGTGATGTGAATCTGTCTGGCAGCTCCAGAGTCAGCAAACGTGACACGGTTAATCGTATTGTTTGGCATGAAGTCTCGGAGAGGCTTTGAGCATCAGACTTGGGCTGATGGGTCCCATAGAGGGAGTGTGTAATTAGTCTGAGCATCGTTAGGCATGCAGCTTAACGAGTCTCGTGGGCCAAACGGAGCTCAGTTTTGCCTCTTTAACCCATGTTAGATGACTGGCTGCTCTGTGGAGGCTGATTTGAAATCGGCAGCATCAGTGCCTCCTTTGTAGCAAGTTCTGGGCTGGGATGCCTGAACCATTATCTCAATTCACAGTTTGGTGTAGAACCCCTTTTCATACAGTACTGTGCAAAAGTTTTAGGCAGGTGTGAAAAAATGCTGTAAACAAAGAATGCTTTCAAAAATGGAAGTG
>JAAGVU020000001.1:8795468-8809357 GCA_011763525.2 Mormyrus iriodes
AACTAGTCAATCCAGGGAAATTTGATGAAATGAGACAAGTGTTTCCAGAGGAGGCATTTGAAAGTGTCCTGAAAAGTTATACCCATTTCTTTGACTCGGGGAGACCGATATTTTAACTCCCAAGTACTATATTCAAATTGTGACTGGGTAAGATGTGTGATTTCCTGGTGTCTTTTAAAGACATGGAGTTGGATAGTGCAATGCCTCAGTTATGCAAGCTGTTGTCGTTAGTGGCAACAATTGGCGCTACATCAGCAGGTGTAGAGAGGGGCTTCTCCTGTTTAAAACGGGTCAAGTCATACACCGGCAACACGATGGGCCAAGGTCGTTTAAGCAACCTTGCTCTCCTGGCCAATAAGAGGAAACTGGTTAAGTCCTTGGAAAAGATTGCCAATTGGTACAACAGGGTCACACCATTTTCTGCAAAAGGATCGGAGGGCAGAATTCATGCACAAATAACATAATGAATTTTATGATGTAGGCCTAATATGAGCTTCCCCTGTTTGAAAGACTAGCAGCCACCACTGCAGAGGGTGGAATAACTGAGGATAAGGACCACAGGCAGAGTCATAGAGGTGCGTTTACACGTTCTTTATTTAACCAGTTCAAAAGGACAACACAGGTCAGTCACACAGCCATCCGGAAATCTGCAGGACCCCCCCAAACTTCAGAATGTCAAAAATATACATTTGTATTTTGTTAAGGTGGCATCTAGTGGGGACCAGAAGCAACTGGGTGAGTTGCAGTCTTGCACTGGGTGATGGTGTCACACCAGCTGATGGGTACGGAGAACATCTGGCAGGCCGTGTCTGGGCTTCCCCTGACACCACCCAGCCAGATGTGCTTCTAACAGCAACAGCATCACCCAACCCAGTCCACCCAGCAAGTATGCCACTGGATTTATAAACCACCTCCAATGACCCCTGGGGTCCTGTGACACACGGAAGGCTGACACTGTGACAGTTCTGATCAGCCAGACAGTCTAATTCAGACACCAGCTACTGCTTCATGTTTTCATTACATTGCAAGAATAATTTAAGACATTTGGAGTCATTCATATGTGCAGTGACCTGATACGCCATTCCTGATCTACCTACTGCCAAAATTCAGTGGACTGCTGACAGAAGAAAGCTAACAGAACAGAACAGAAATACAGACACAACAAGCACTACGGAATCCTCCGGAAGAGAAGACTGGTGTTTACATGGTACGACACAGGAAGGGTCAACAAAGAAGCACGACCTGCTGGATTCACATGCCCCTGCTGGCCCCGGATCCCGAGCCCACACGGCTGAGCAGCAACAGGAATACGGGTTTGCGCCCCCAAACTGCAGCCAGTTCACAGTGAGGTTTGACGTTTGCTGTTCAGGAGGGCAAACCCTGCTGGTCATAGCTGCTAGAGCGATGTGCACAGTAGTGAGACTGCAATCGGGGGCGAGGAGGCGTGCGGGACCTAAGGCAGCTGGGAATGTTACTGACGCAACACCGGAATGTCATTCCCCCCCCTCTACGTCTAAATCTGAACTCCAAACCGTGAGCTAAGCTTCCACTACACATGAATGATATTGTTCTTCCTTTTCTCCTGTGGCTGATGTTGGTGGGATGGTATGCTGTGTTCATTTCTTTTGTGTTGCTACTGCTGTATCCCCCTGTAGGGGGTGCTCCAGGGTGAGCGTGTGACAGAGGAACCAGGCCGGTCAGTCTGTCCACAGTAGGCAGGTACAGCTCAACATGTTAATGCTACAGTATATTCAAGCTTACAGCAGATATCCTATCAAGTCAAACAGCTATTTAAAATACGTCTTTGGCATAGCGGCAGTAAATTATATCTTCAAAAGTATTCTGAGATTTAAAAAAAAAAAAAAAAAACATGGAAATGAAACCATGAATGGGCTCCTGTCTGGGTTCTGCTTAGTGGATTTTTTCAAGCTAATGGAGTGAATCTGCAGCAAACACGTTAGATAAATGTTACATGAACGTCAGATACCCGTTACGCCTGCTCTCCGTAGAAAGCATGATGAAAGTGAGGATTATGGCTCTTGCCTCGTCAATCATCATCCAAGACAGCTCAGCAGAACTCCCGGCTGTCTCTATGGAGTGACCCAACCCACTGGGAATGCCCTGTCCAGGCCGGGAAAACGTGCCCGTGATATCCTGCTCGGCGCCGGGCCAAAATCTGGGAGCCGGATCACTGTCGGTCAGTCACTGGCTGGATCCCTGCATCCACTAAATCTACAAGGTCCTCCAACCACAGTAAGACCAGCTTAACTGCTGGGAGGTCACACCTCCTATATCATCTGAATGCTGTGGATGCAGTAACAGCAGTGCAATCCGCCAAATAATGATTAGAAACAGGAACGATGCATAATACCTTCAAATGACAGGGAACCGGCTCACACTCTTCTCTGTAGCTGTGACTCTACAGCTTCCTCTCCTGGCAGAATTTACCGGCACATACAGTCACTGATGCACAACCCCCAGAACAGTTTACATACAGGTAGCATTTTGGCAAAAGTGCATGTAAGACGCCTCAGCAGGGCTGGGTCACAGCGGACCAATGCACGGCAACACACTCACACACGCTCATGCACAGGCTTCCTGACTCATTGCTGCTCGTTTTGCATGTCAGTAAGTGTAACTAAAGGGCTCTGTTTATTCTACAGTACATTATCACCAGCATCAGAGATAAGGTCCAGGTGGGCATGTTAAGGAGTAAGAGTGACCCTTTAACAGTGTTGGGGAAGTTGCTCACAAAAGTAGACCAAGGTTTTGTATCAACCGACCAGTTGAGTACTCTGTGACTCTCTATACTCAACTGGTTTGCACTTTCTGGACCTGAACTTACCACCTCTGTCTGTAATGGATTACTTTTGTAACTTCCACAACATTGCCCTTTATTGAAGAAGCCGTAAGGACAAAAAATACACGCGAACTGAACCTCAGCACCCCTGTCCAAAGATCCTTCACTATCTGAGAACATTCCCACAGAAATTACATTGCCAATGTACCAGACCACTGTCTCTCTGAAAATTCATACTCTCGGTATGGAAAACGCAGGCAGGCAGCAGAATAGCCACCCGAGGCGGGCAGGGGGTGGGTAGCCTCGCTCCAGGCCCCTGGTGTCCAACAGCGATCTGATGGAGACTCGCTCCCTGTGTCACACTGCATTCAGGCCAGACATGTCCTCGTTGATGACCTGCTCCTCAATTCCACGAGCGAACAGCCTGATCAGCTGGCAATGCACCCTGGAGAGACAGAAGGGCGTGCACCGGTTAAAGACCAGCACCCAGGAATGGTTCTGCTGCTGAACCCTTGAGGTCTACATAGCCAACTGTGTTTACATATGTGTGTCATTCAGGATCAGTGTCTCCTGCATAAGTGGCGATTTTACACTTATATTCCAGACGGATAGTTCTGGAAACATGATTGATGAGTCACCTCAGACAGAGCTACTGGAGATAATAAAAATGCACCCAGTGGTCACTGTGTTTAATTAAAAAGAGTCATTAATGCTGGGAAGGAGGTTACGTAGATGAAGGACAATTGTCTGCTTCTGCACCAATGACGGCATGATTCAAGGATTTGCCGCAACGATGCATCAGGCAGTTGAATTTACTGGCAAACCGTTACATAGTGGAGTCATTCTTCACCCACTGATCACGGCATTGCAGAGTATCCAAAGAAATGATGGGGAGTGGGGCTCGCAAAGTGACGCCCTGGGACAGGCTACATTCCCTCCCCCATCAAAGCCACTGTACCTCATTCATTCACACATCTGTCACTTGAACCAAGGTGCCTCTACTTCTCTGTGCCGACGGCCACCTTTGAACCGTGTGTGACATCACCAGCCTGCACTGCCCCATGGGTAACACCAAGGCCATCATCTCCAGATCTCATACTCAGACCTAATCAGGTTCTTTAATGCTACAAGACAGAACCCCGGCGCAGGACCACCAGGACTGTTTGTAAGCACAGGACCTGCAGGTCATGTGACAGGTAATGTGTCAGCAGATGTGTGTGACTGGAGCATGGGGATGGGCAGGGCGGGCGGGCCTACCCGACGTCAATTGCGGCATGCTGCAGGATCTCGCCGTCGCAGTTCCAGCTGCTGTTGAGCGCGGTGCAGCCGCAGGCCGGGTGGTCCCTGCAAATGTGGCCAAACAGTGTCTTGCCATGCTCCTTAAGGTCCAGCTCGCTTTCACAGTGCCTGGGTGTGAAGCGGAAGCGCCGTACGCGGTGCACCTCCACGAAGTCCAGGTCAAACTAAGGAGACCCAGAATGCGATGCTCAGGTTCGGAAAGCATGTCCGTCACATACACACAGCCGCTTGCAACACTCAGGTCCCGTGTCAGAGATGTACCATCTGTATATTTATCAGCAAACCTCCATTCTTCCTCTCTATCTGTCCCTTTCTTTCATCACTTCTTGTCTTCTGCAGCCCCTTGAATACCCTGGGCTCCCCCACCAGCCCTGCGTAACCCCCCCGTCTCCAGGCAACTCCCACCTGGTCATCCTTGCTGGTGTGGCGCACAAGGTGCCGCAGGAAGTTGAGGCGGGAGCACTTGCGGACGAGGATGAGGTCGGTGGTGCCGTCGGCCAGGTGTGCGGCGGGGGACAGGCCCTTGGGGCTGCGAGGGCAGGCACAGCTCATATTGGCTGAATTAATGGCCAGGAACTTTCCCCGGAGCACCTGCCAGCCCCCGCCAGAGCCGTCATCCTCTGTGGGACCCAGCGAAAGAGAGGTGAGCCACCAGCTCCCATCAACACCCCCGGCACAGAGAGGGAGGCGACTGACCCGTCCCCAACATGCAGCAGAAGGTAACCCATCGACCGCTCACGCACACCCCCCGACAAGCTGCTAAGATGAGAGCAGCCCTACCCGTATGAAGTTTGTGCTGCCTGGGACAGGCTCCAGCTCCCCCTGACCCTGACTGAGGCCGGAAATCGGATGAATAAACACACACCAAAGATCAAACAGCCCTGGTCTGAGGTTTCCATGCTAAGTAACGAACGCTCGGATGTGGATGCTGCCAGGGTCACTTTACACGGCATGTCCACTGGCCGGTGTGCGCTCTGACCCAAAAGAAGGGTGCTTGCTAAGCCAGTGGTTTTGAACTGGTTCACCTCGGCACACTGGTTGAAAAACGCTGCCTTATGGAAGGTGTGGCACGGCAGAATAAAGGTTGGGAGACACTGTGGTAAGCTACTGTTGGGGGGGGGGGGTAATTTGTTTTCTGTTCTCTTTTGCCTGGCAATGGGAAACACTAGGCATTTTAACAGCCCCCCTGCGACACACTTTCCCCCGACAGTGTTTGACGCTGTGGGACTGGAAGATAATGTTTTGTTCTGCTTCTGATGAAAAGTAACACCCCCCACATGGGGCCTGCACTTGTTGTCCTGTTAGGAAATGGGGGAGTGTGACTTCTTTCACTGGAGATACTTTGAAGGTGGGGGGTGGTATCATTGCCTGTTCCTCACCTCTGCCTGAGACGTCCACGTCCCCCTCACACACCTGGCTGTCTTGGGAGTGAAGCTGGCCGCTGTGCAGGCACACGTAGCACCTGTGCGGACGAGGGGGGAAAGGTCAGCACCGTCGTGACCCTGTCGTACTGAGGAGCGTTTCCTGAACTGCCCACAGCAGCTGGGCGTATCCCTCCCCCGGCAATGCGATCACCGAGCATAAAACTGGACGACCATCTGCCTCTCCTGGCCTTGTTACCATGGAAACATCCCCCTGAGCTGACTGCGAGGGACTGGGAGCCTCTCGGGGAGTCATTACCCAGCACTGCATCTCGTCTTGTCCCGCGGACTCCCAAGAGTGCTCTGTGCCGGCAGGAACGATACCGTCCCTTCGTAGTAGTTGTGTGTCAGAAATGTCTTGACGCCTGAGACACCAGGGGACAAAGGGAACAGAGGAGACTCTGTCAGTGCTGTGGACAGAGGGAACTCTGTCAGTGCTGCATAATGATGATGTAGAACATGTCTCACACAAGGAATCACCTGAAATATCATATCTAGCTGGCCCCATCCACCGCTTCCTCTCGCTGTCTGCCAGAACGTCGCCATAGAAACCATATCCGAGCAAGGAGATGGAGTACCGAAGGAATGTGTTGTTGTGGTGGACGGAGCAAACGTCCATAGGCTGGGAGTCCCCTGCGGAGCCATTCACAGGCATCAACAGCATTTATCATGGTGACTGTATGACACATGATCTAAATGTACATCGGGGGTGGGGAGGTCATTCTATCTCACTCACCCACGATGATGTGCAGGGCTGATGTGACTGGGTCGTTGATGCCCACCGTTGCGTAGCAAATGCAGTCGGTCGAACCTGTTTTTAAAGTAGTGAATGATACTGAGTCTGCAGATGTGGATTAAATTATACATCACAGGGATGGCCGCTGGGACCCGGTGTTGCCCCAGATGACAGGCCCGGTCCCTGATATCAGCGGCACCCAACCCCCAGCCTCACCTGCAGGTATGATGCCGACCCGCAGAGTGCACGGCACCAGGCTCTCGTCAGCGCAGTTCTGGTCCACGCCGGCATCCCTCTGGGTCCTGCCCAGCAGCCCATGAATGACCTCACTGAACATGCCATCGCCCCCCACACATACCACGCTGGTGAAAGGGGGGGAGGAGAGGGGTCAGAGCTTCTGTTAGGCGCCACCCACCGATCCAGTCCACGAGGTCACTCAAGGTTTAACAACCGCTTTCAAACATGTTTGCATTAATTTCTTTAAATGCTGGTGGTTTAAACTACCTCTTCACATTGGTCAGCACATTTGGAGTGGAAAGGGGATGGAGCAGTCGGCACACCACTGTGATGGTTCCTGGGATAGCCCACTTTGCTCAGCTCCCACAATGCTAGATTAACCCTGACTGAGTGTAGCGTTTTCCCACCCCTAAGCTGCCACCTGATGGCGCCAGCGTGGCCTTACCCACTGTATCTCCTCAGGTCAGCTTCAGTGTTCAGGTGGTCCCTGGCATGATTGGCCCGCTCCGTAACTATGGAAACAGGCTTGTAGTCAGACACGTGCAACTGTCCTGCGGAGCAGTGTTGGGCCCAGCCGCAGGGAGCATGCCCGTGTAGCGCCATCCGTGAGGATGCAGCGTAGCTGTGTGGCAGGGCAGACGAGACGCCAGCAAGCAGAGGCAGCCGGAAGGCTCACGCGGCTGATCGATGCCGAGATTCCTGCATTCACCCAGCATCACGCTTTCTATTATTGCATTTCCGTGACGGATTGTGCAGCAAATAAAAACATATTCCTAGGCAAGTTGGCTGAGCTTGGTCATTCACTTTCCCGGATCGATCTGCATCCATAAAATATCATTGCTCATGGAAATGCTAACCTGCGCCAAGGCGGAAAACTCACCAATCACCTCGGTGGATATGGAGGCCCGTGCAAAAAGGGGGGCCACCTTCTGCTCATAAATCCGCTTCCCCTGCTGCTTTCCGCCGTAAGGATTAATATAGACCAGCAGGCGTTTCGGTCGGCTGGCTGTGAAGACACATGGGTGGGGGGGAGGAGTGGCTCGGTAAACAAGACTGAACCACAGTGGCGCCACGCTTTCCCGAAAATGTCATCGGGCGTACGGATGGGGACAGGGACGTACTCAGAAGAGACAGCTGCTCCTTGATAGCTTGAACCCAGCGCTGACACAGCGCGCCATCCGGGCAGTGGAAGGTTACGTCCGCACACCGCCAGCGGTGCTGACTGCCTCGCTCCACATAGGACACTGCCGTCAAGACAAGGGACATCGCTCATCATTGTTGCTTAAAGAAACGGGCCACAACCCCAAAGAGACCACACCCTCCCATACCTGTGAAAGCACACGGATGGGCCTCTAGGGGCATCTGGGCCATCTTCTGCCATCTTCCATCCTCCTTCAGACAGCTGTCCGGCTCAGTCTCTCGCACGGCTATGATCTCTGACACAGGCACGGAGCGGCTACCTGTTTGAAACAGTACAACTGCATCAGGAAGCCCCTCACGCAAGGTAATTAGTATATAACGACCCGCCTGAGAGAGAGTGGAGAATATTCCAGAAATCAGAATGTGAAATGAGGTTCCTCTAGTTCAGTAGAGCAAGGTAATGGCTGACTGAAGGGGGCGCTATAAGCATAGTAAGACATCTAGTCCACTTCCACAAGGCCTCCTCTCCCTGCTGCAGCCAGGCCCGCTTCTCTCAGCCCTCATGCAAGCTTAACGTACATTTATACCCCATGTCGAGGTAACTGGGAGCGGTTCACATGTTGGCATGGAACCCAAGACACAGGTGTTCCTACGGTAACCCTCACTGTGTGCGTAAGCCATTTCGCAAGCCATCATCCTCCAGCTTGACACGGGACCCGGAGTGCCGAGATCAGATTATCGACCGTGAAGCATCATAATCGCCACAGCTAATGCTGCCCTGGGGGCAAACCGACTGGGCAGGGCATCCGGGGGGACGCTAAACCGTGCTCAAAAAGATGCCAGAGTCCTGTGCCCTGAGAGGGCACAGCGTGATTCCACTCAGCTTCTTGCTCGCTAGATGCTGATTGACATTCTGGAATTTACACAGCTCACTCCAACTGCAAACCAACAGCAAATCAATCATGGCGAATAAAATGTGGCGTTTATGTTTTGATTTACATCAATCGTGCATGTATTATCACAACAAAACCGCAGCATTAGGCTAATGGAAAATGGTAATGTTTTCACGTCTGCAGGGAGGAACCAACGGGACAGAGCAGGAGGGGAAAAAACATCCCATCAGTAGCCAGACGCCAGCTGAACATTAGGGAAATGCCCTGGGACACTGGAGAGGGGACTGATGCCCCAGAGGGGAGCAGCTTTAGCAAACAACTGAAAGCACCGTCTCTAAGATCTGATGTGAGCTTCTGTCTTCTACACACGAGTAACCATGTGTGACAGCTCACATGCTCTGCCACTAATCACGATCCAGGAGCCAAGAACCCTGAAAGGCAGGAAACCGCCTGGAATTTCGCCTTGCTGAACCCTTTGGGTGCACCTTCTCCTGCCTGTGATGGAACATGGAAATTCCACAGGGTCTGTGGGGTCCTCACAAAATCTTATTTTCACAGGCATGGGCAGGAGAAGACAGGAAGTGGAGGCCGGGCGTGTGTGTGGAACACACAGTAAACAGGAAGTGACAATGAACCACATGACCAGAATATGGAGTTTACAGGGTGAAGATTACTGTACATATACTGATTACTCACTTACACAAAACATGAACAGCTACTGCAATCTGCACAGACATACTGACATACTGTGTGACCTTCACTCACCCCTAGGGCCTGCTGTCTTCCTCCATGAGGTTGCTTAATCATGCATAACCTCATACACACACGGTCATGTGACCTGGTTGAGCTCCCAATGTAAACTCCACATTCAAAAGGGAAGCCAATGGCTTAGCTGCTACTACAACTACAGAGAAAGAAAGACAGAGAGAGAGAAAGAGCGAGCACTACAGGAAGCCACAACCACGGCTGTATTTGATGCGAGGCGTCCACATTGTGAACAACCACCCGTCTGATTCAGGGCTTTGCTGGAATGGCTGGAATGCTGTCACCATGAAAGCCTCACTCTGACTGGATCAGTCTGGATCCAGCAATCGAGCGGTGATCAAACGGCCCATCAAATACAGCTGTTGGAGGCAGCGGTCCTCCCCCCGCCGAGGGGGGTGGGTCCTACCTGATGTGTCTCTGTTTCTGTGCAGAACCTTTGCCAGGCAGAACCCTGGAGAGAGACAGCAGGGTTCACTACACCTCGTCAGAGCCCCATTTAAAGGTTAGCATGGCGCGCAGCGGGCAGCAAGCGTATCCGATGCCCAGACAGACACCTTGCCTCCCTGGGCGTGGACCAGTATTAACTGATAAATGCTCCCTTCACAGTAGGAAAACACTGCTTTCAGTTCCCTGGAAGCCAAAGGCTTTATTGTGGGGTAGGGGTGGGAGGAACCAGTCTGTCAGGCAGTGTGCATGACAGCCGTCAGAAAGAACCCCGCACTATTTCTTTCCACGTCGATGGAAAATGAAACACAATAACCTGGGCAATGACAGGCTGTATGGCTGTAAACTTCTGGGCCGCTTGATAAGGTCATTTGCAGGCGTCTGAGATGCCTGTTATCTGGCAGGCTCTCGTTGGGGTTGCCCGATTTCTGAGTTTACCGCTCTTTCAGACATAGATAAGTGAACGCTCCCTTCTATAAATGTAAAAACAATTCAGCTTTTTGAAAGAGCCAGTGTCCTTAAATAGAGCCTAGGTTACTTCAGATGGGAGAGAGATGACAGGGAGTGATGTCAAAGACCACATAACATGCCTGCATTATATGCAGTGAGGGTGATTCCATCTAGAACAATCCATCATTCATGGTGTTCACTCATATTGTTACAGACCTGAATTAATATAACAAGGTTGTTGCACTTGCACTTGCACATGGAATGTGATATCGCGTCAGCACAATCAGACCGACTGCCACACCGGTGACACGCATCCTCTGGACCTTGATCCGAGATCAGAGCAGGAATGATCCTTCACAGACACATTCTTTCCAGCAGCATAGAAACCTGGGCAGTGTGCAGGGTACTTACTAGTGTCCGGCATCACTGGGAAAGCCCAGGGAAACCACTTTGGATGCTACGTTATTACTCCACTTTTGTTCTAACTAATGAAACTTCTCGCAGTTCATTTCATTTCATAACTTTAATCAGACTTAATCTAAACGCAACCTACTTTAAACAGCCTTCGGCAAAGATAAGAACAGTTTCCTTTATGCAGAACTTCAGTATGCATTCTGAAAGTGGCCCTGTTCTTGTTCCATTATGTTAGGAAGGAGCAGAGAGAAGCAGACTTTGAGGTTCTTAAAACACCTTCAAGGGCCATGGGGTCTCCATAATGAGGAACTCGATAATAGTGCTGAACAGGACACATTGAAGACAAACTGAGGAGGCGATGCCGTGCAGCCTTACAATGTGGGAAACTCCCACTGTCCCAGTAAGGAAAAGGCCACATCCCTCTGGAATCAGCCTGCACATTCAAGTGCTCGATCCTTACTGGAAATAAACCAGAAAATGAATCTGAGCTCTGAAAGGCTAAGCTTCACAAGTGCTTCATCTAGCATGAAGTCCACCACGTTCTTAAAACCCTGACAAGCGGAGCTTTGTGTCCGGAGATACAGGCCGCTGACTTGTGAAGGGGTCTTTTTATAGCTGACGGGTAATGTAAGCCTTCAAGGGTACTGGGAAGTCAATCTCCATTAAATGCAAGGCAATGAATACACTAAGGAGGAATTATGTGGTGAATGCCTTTATGCAAAATACCAAATGTCACTTAAGTCAATGAAGGTTTAAATCATCTTTACTGTGCTGGTGTCCTGAAGCCCCAAATCCTGTAAACTTGCTGAGTGGCTGATGGTGCGTTTTAAAAATTCAGTATCAAAATTGTGAGCAGTAATGCCTCTGAGAAACCAGAGAAGACTGTGTCTATTATGGGATGGCACAAGGTGACCGGCAGGAAGGTCCCAGCACAGAGCCAGCTCCGGAGATAGAGGCACACGGCAGTAGGTCCAGCTGGCTGTCCCAACAATCACACCAAGTCCAGTTCATCAGCCTTAATCCACAGCAAGAAGACCTGTAATCCGGCTCTGGAACCACGCCTGTGTCCAGCACCCTGAACTAGGGAGTGTCAGCATAAAGGGACATCCAAAGTCCAACTCTGCTTAAAGCAGTCTCTGACAATGGAAAGTGTATGGCCTTTCTTAAATTCAGGCGTCTAGTTCAAACACAGACGCTAATCTCTTTATCTTGCTTACATCTCCCTCACCTGTGACAGAGTATAAACAGCCCTCTGTGAGAAACGGCAGCCTAGGGACAAGCTGTTTACGCAGTTTTCAGATTACGTGGTTTACCTGGCCCTTCTAAAGTGGTTAATGTTTAATAATGGAGGTTGACCGTTCGTCTTTGAAGTGGAGGTCGGAAGCACTGCATTGTGGGAGCTGAGTTTAGACCCAATCTGTAAGCTGTAAGTTGCAGGCTCAGTGCTGCTGTTTCCTGACTAATGGTGACAGAAAAGGCCACTTCGGTTTTGACGCTTTGCTCAGACCCAGCATACGGTTTATTAAGCTGTTTTTACTGGCTTGCAGTCAACTACCTATAGCCACACCAAATACGGCGCGCTCCATGTAGATATGTTCAATTTTAGGTGGTGACTAGCATTGATATGACATGAATGTTGTTTTTTGGATAATAACTACGTCACCTCTTCAAGGACAAGGGTGCTGGTTTTACAAAATATGTATAGAAAAAGAATGATGTGCGGCGTTTCTGGAAAAGTCAGAGGCTTCCTCTATTAATGCACGGCATGCTATTATGGACACTGTTCTAGTTAAATGGCATAATAGAAGATAAAAAGAGGTAAACAATATATCAGCCATGAAGACCCTGCATCTGATCTGGCGGCAGAGACTGGGGGACATCATACTGCAGACGCGCACAGTGACACTGCACCAGTGTAACCCTACCTGCTCCCCTGCACCTCTGATACCCCTGTTAGATATTCATTAAAGTCACCCTTAAGGAAACGCCATCGGCCTGCTGTTGGGGCCATAACGCGCCATCTTTAAACACCATACTGTCCTCTTTGGTTTGGCTTTACTCAGTCTCAAAGTCACTGATTAGGCGACACATTCCATACATTTAAAGGGACTGCGCCCCCCATCGGCCTCATGGAGAATCGCAGTCTATGACTTTGTATAACAAAACTCACTGTTAGACTCGTTATGTGGTTAAAAATATTTTCCGTGCGCACACACCGAGAGTTCGCATCGCGATGATAGGTACCGGGCTCTGTATGTGCCAGTAGCGGTATCGAAAGCGAGGCTGCGGCGGTTGGCTGCAGGCGGCGGAGCCCCTCATCCGAAGGGGTGAAGGGGCGCCGGGTGGCCTTGGGCTCTCGTCGTACTCACCGGCTCTCAGGGCGTCCCTGACGCCCCCCGAGATGCGCGTCCTCCGCACCAGCTCCCTCCAGGACAGCTGGCCGCGGTCTAAGGCCACTTCAATCACCCTGTTCTTCACCAGAAGCTGGGACGACAATACCCGCGGCTGCTTCTCCATCTTCCTCCTCCGAAATAATAAATAGAAAGCGATCCCAGCTATCGGCTTGCGGCGGGTTATCTAATCCCGGACATGGCGATGAAGCGGCGATGCTGGGCGGGGGCCGGGACCGAGCCGGGGAGTGCGGGGTACGGGGCTCCGGGCTCCCATCTGTGGCGGCTCAGCTGCGTAGCGGTTTCCTCTTTGCGGAGGGGGAGATGGAAGGGGGGGGGCTCTGCGCGTGTCGTCAGCGCGCACGCGGATCCGGTCGGTCACGCGGGCGGGGGGATTCTCCCATTACCTCAAACACAAAAGCCTTCCGGCACCCTGCGCCTCGGGAAGCGGTGAAACATATACATACAGATGCAGCGCTTCTGGGCTTGTTTTATGGAAACATACTGAATAGTGCAGCATACCGGCAGAGGGGTCCGCGCAGTGTTCTCACCGCCTGGTGGCTGGTCCTGGAAGGTTCCAAGGGACAGATCGAAGCACATCTCCTGTTCCTAATCTACGTGGGGTATGGCGCCTTGAAAACCAACTCTCAGTGGCTTATTTTACATTAAACCCAAGCCTGGTCACCAGAGGCAAAGTCCTGCCCATGACAGTGGGTGTCGTAGGCTCAGTCACATCTTGCCAGAAAGAGACTCAAGACACTTTTCAGCTGGCATGGCGGTCGGACCTAAGATCAATTCTGGATGAATATCTACAGATCAAGGATGCTTATGATGAGATCGCAACAAGAGCACACCGCTTTAACACATACGAGCACTTCTAAAATGTGAATGCTTCCCCCT
>JAAGVU020000001.1:8809457-8846431 GCA_011763525.2 Mormyrus iriodes
GCCCGCGGGCGGCGGGGGGGGGGAGGCAGCATGGGTCACTATTTCGGCGCAGTCACACGACAGACAGCCCTGCCCAGGACATTAAGCTTTTACATTTGTTTAATGCCGCTTTCAGTTTTCACCCATTTGTCCAGCTGGATATTTATACAGAAGTAATTCATGTTGAGTTTCTTGTTCAGAAAAGCGAAGTGGTAGATTTATTTTAATTACTTAGGCAAAATGAGCTTTTAAATTAAAAATAGCACACCTGTAGAGGTTTAATGTGTCTGCTACAATGGGCACCATTGGTAAATGTCTTATATTAATAATTTAATATGTTTTCACAGCCATTCAGCACTGTAATATTGTCAGAGGGTTAATTTGATCTTTATCTGTTTCCATAAGTTTAAATTAAATTCTTTTCCCTTTTCAACCCTAGATATTATCATTTAAGTCTCTAGCAGGTCAATATAGAGTTAGATGAAATGTAGTGCTGACCTTGATTAAATGTTAAATTTGAATCAGAATTCTTTATTGTCATTGCACGAATGTACATACCATGACAAACTATTTGGCTCACTCCCAATAGCAGCATCAATAAACAAACAAGGACAGTTACGGAAACAATAAGTAAACAGTAAATAATAATTAACAAGGCCAGGATTTACAGTAATACATAAGGTCACAATATACATATATAAAGCGCCCAGCGTGTCAACAACGTGACAAGCGTAAAACAACAGTTCATAGTAGCAGCGTTAATAATAGATAACCTCCATGAAAAACACTAAAGCCTTAATAACATAAATATCACTTTTCTTGATTTTATAGGATTGCAATATGAAATAAATACTATGTATTATTTAATGTGATGTGTATGTTCCAATGTGTAGTCTTTTGGCTATATCAGTGCAGATTTTTTGTGGGGTTTTAATGTAAAATTCTGTGGTTTAATCGAGTTCAATCTGTCAATCATTCATAAAGCGCCCGGCTACACATATTCCAATATCAGAAAAGCAAATCATCGCACAACAAAACTTAATGACGCTGAACACACATACGTTAGAATATACAGAGTAGCGTACAACTCCCGATTTAATGCAAAATATGTACTCATTAGTTCATTTATAAAAAAAATTAAAACTACAATATCTAAAAATCCACACAGATTCTGCTCCAGGACGGCAGGGATATTCAGGTAGTGACACGCTTCATTAGTCCTTGCGTCTACGTAATAGGACACGCACGCCCGACGTTTCTTTTTATTGGAGCTTATCGTTGCGGAACTAGCGAATCCGGTGGCTGGTTTCTCCGAAGAGGGATCAGTCAGGTTGGAGGTTACAGGTATCATTAATCTCTTGTTCTTTTGCACAGTAGATATAACATGCCAACTGCTCCTGGAAACGCTAACGCAGGCCTGGTCCTCACTAGGTCTGTGGCGTGTTTTAGCTCTTCCGTGTCGCTGACATGGTAATACGGAGCTAAATAGCGCAGAAGCCTGCAGTGATATCCAGGCGTGCAAATGTACCGTTTACTGTAATGATAACACTGTTTACTGTTATTACATAAACATAAAATTTTAGGTATACTGCGAACTATGCTGGTGCCATATTCGTGGCAGCAACAAAGCTGCTTGGTTCGTACGTGAGAGAGTTCACAGTCCACACACACCATCAGACCTCCCCCCCCCCCACACACACACACACACAAACATTACACATATACTTTACCCAGGTATTAATTTTAGTTTTTAAATTGCTCTCTGCCTTATATCCTAATGCATTAAACATTAAAATGGTTCATGTATTGCATTCCAGTGCTTCCCGTAACCAAACTGAAACTGTCGAGCGCTTCTGATGACGTCCTGTTACGGTGGCCTTTGGGTGGGACGCAGTGGCCTGTGTCTGTCACCCTGCTCTTCCCCCCCGCGCCGGGCTTCCGTGAGCCCTCCCCAAAGAGCTCAGCACAGAGGAAGCTTGGTCCTCCCTCGGGCATACTGGTGCGTGACTTTCAGAAACGGTACATTTGGTTTGCGTCAGTTTGGTAACTGCAGCTCTTACTGATTTTGGGGCCTGTGGCTGAAAGAAATAAAAAGAAAATAGAAAGAAAAAAAACCTCATTCGCCTCTTTAAAACAAATGGTTACTTATTAAGTTGGGGAAGCTTCTTTAAAATTTTGAATGGTACCATTTTTAATTTTAAAGATGGAAAAATACGTGAAACTTATGGTTTTGCTTTTAAACAGAATTCTCCAACTTGACCCTGTTTAATGATTAGCAGCCCTAGGACTTGGGACACTATTGTGCCAATACAATATATATTTTCCTGAAATTTCTTATAGCCAGTGTGATTTGGAGAAGTCCTGTTCTATCACATTTACCAATCAATGTGGGCCAAAAGAGGCTTTAGATTTTGATTTTTCTGGAAAGGAACTTTCAAATAAAAAATGCAAAGACCTTCTTTATTCTCTATGCTGTCCCAAGGCAGTCTGTTTTTGAATCCTTTCATTTTCTCACTATCCATTCAGCTTTATTGTCAACGTTTATAATAAATTGGATTTTCTTTTCACCTGTTTAATGACTTTTTTAATATATGAGGAAATCTAATCACAAAGGGCAATTAGATTATATATCCCAGCTAGATAGCCAGTTTCTTTACCTGCCTATTCAACTATTGGTTGAAAGTCTCTCATTATGCTAATTTTGGTTTAGGAAATAAACCTTTTCGTTGCTCTTCAATTTTATGGAATATAATGGGGTATCCTGGACCCACTGGAGACAAAAAAAAACTTTTATTTGCTTTGTGTTCATATTATGGAAGTTCTTTCCTCTACCCAACAGAAATTTAAAATAGATTTTTTTATTTACACAGGACTCCAGACTAACTTTTTCCACTAGTAGCACTGGTACTGCTTACTGAAAATTTTAGGCGCGCCTGCACAAAATTTAGGCGCACCTCTTAAATCAACATGCAACACAACATATTCATATTTTTGTTTGGTAACAAGCATAACATTTACAGAAATAGCAATGTGAAATTTTATTTTAAAGGAAAAAGTCACAGAGTGACGTATGCTTTAAGAAAAAAAAATGTTCAACGGTGCTTTTTTTAAACATAAACACTAAGTTTGGTTGGTTTCATTGTGTCTAAAGGGCCAAGTGAGAGCAAGAGTACTTATGGACCGGACACAGGTAGATGACATTGTGCGCAGAATTGTCCCCAACCCGCTTTGTTATGATGACAAACGTCTCGCGTTAGCTCTCCACTCTCATCACTCTCTCCCTCACACACCCCAACAGGGTTGAGTATCACTTAGGATTTTACTGATTCCAAATCTGATTCTGGTTCTGCTTACCCAATCCAGTTCTTATCGATTCTTGCTTCCGATTATAATACGGTAAAAAAATTGTCAAAATATTTCAATAATAAAACACTACATTTATTCTCTTTGAAGAGTTCGGCTTTTGAAGCAGTTATGTCATTTCCTTATTTTATTAATACAAGAACAAGGTGTTTCAAGATAATTAAGGTTAACAACCTCACTCTGAATCTTGGATGTCATACTTTACATTGGATGTAATATTTTACATTTCTGTTTAATCTGCCTAATCCGATTTTAATAATCGGTAAACTGTAAATGAGTTGGGTTTTATGCATAATGCAGCTTAATACCAGGGGGTACATAAGGCTAAATTAATGATTCAATGGCTGAATGAAAACTTAGTCACACTCTCTCCAAAAATGGTCACAAAATGCACATAAGTGGTCCTGTCAGCCACAGAAAATGTGACTAAATTGTCACTATCTGAAGCACTGTTACAGATACAGACCTCTTTAAAAAATTGTCCTATTTGGTTTTGAAATGCCCCTTGACTTTGTACAGTGTATATCAAGGTCTTAACTCCTGAGTGTAAATAATGTACCAGAATAATTTTTGGTATGTAGCTAGTACGTGGTGCTTTGCACATCAAAATATCGACGGAAAATGGTAATCTTAGTGTTTATAAGTGGCCTCTTCTCTATTTAATTTCATAGCTGATGCTTTGATCTGAAAGTATTTTTCATTATCTGCTGTCATTTGTGTGACTGTTTCATTGGAGTAATTCAGGATAAGTTTTTTAAAGGTCCTTCTGATGGGATTCTGGTGTCCAGGCCCTAAACCACAGTGCTACCTTTTGCCCTTGAACAATGCTGGGAAAGGCAGATGGTGTCAGTCTTCTTGGAGTACTTTTTGCCTCCTAGTTGTCTGACCATTGGGTAAATGTGCCTGCATTTAGAGCACAGTCACATTGAGAAAGCCCCATGGATACCGTGGTCAGCATTGTTGTCCTTTTTGCATGGAGCTCGGGCCACTCACACCTGGCTGAAAGCATTTTCACTTCGGGAAGACTGAATCATATCAAATTCCATCATTGAGCACAAAGTGCCGAAACGATGAGGAAAGGAGGACTCTGCTGTCCCTAACCAAGCTGTTGGGCTTATCGCAGAATGCTCCACACCTTTTAGGCAGATCACCCTCGAACCTGCAGTCCTCAGGGGCTCAGGCCCCTCCTGACCCAAAAAGTCTCCTTTAAAGGCTAGCATCTTGCGTGTCATCGCATCCAAAGTGTGTCTTCACCATTCTCAGTTCATCCCAGTCAATGGAAGTGAAAATCTTTCACTCTTTTGTTATACAGGCTGTCATTCACAGTTTCACTATTGGTTACCCATTCAATTATTGATAAGAGGTTATCAGTGTTTGTCTCAAGGCAACGCAGATGTCTTCTTTTGTTATGTGCGTGTATCGTAATCTTTCCTAGCACATCCTCAGTGGACCCTTGCTTGATCAGTTGCTCATTGCGTTCTGTGAGATTTCCACTGAAAGATGTGTCCAATATTAAAATACTTCTGCATTCCCCCCCCCCCCAAAAAAAATGCCTGAAAACATTGTAGCGTGCTACTCCCACGCCAGTGAGGCGCCAGGTTCCCGTGCGGCTGCTTGGTGTCCGTGAGCCCTTAGGATGTTATCATTCTGTCTGCTGCTAACAGGCCCAGACTATGTGCTTCAAGTGGCCCGTATCGATGTTCACCGCACGCGAGTTCCTTCATTGCAGCCTGCAGCACCCTGCATACAAACGATCCGGTTTACTGCAGCATAAAGCCTAATACCGTTTCGTTGAAGGAACCCATTATGCTGTGTGTGTGAGGGCTGTGTGGAGCTGTGACGCATGTGATTCTGCCCTAGTCCCTTTCAGTTTGAGTTAGCGTTTACCCTGTTAAGCATTGTACACTCAGACTCCTGTATACACACACTCCTTTGTTTTGTGCTGCTGTTCTTGGTCTTATTCAGTCATGGAAATGAAAACAGCGTGATGCTGGTAATTTCGGTCCCTGTGAGAATATGGTGCTCGGCAGGCAGTTGATCCCTGATGTTGAATGCAATGTAAGAGTGCTTAGCCTTAATATAATGGAGCTCACGGCTAAGCGGACTCTGAAGGGGGCGCTGTGGCAGAGGGAGACATGGGGTGTCCGTGTGCTGCGGATGTGGCTTGCGGAGACTCTGGGCTGGCGGTAATTCGTGAAGTGTCATTTCCCATTATGGCGGAAGGCTGTGAGAGGCCATCGAAATGTGGTTGTTGACAGTTTATTAAATGCACACCCTGGCTGCCAGAAAAAAAGCAGGCTTAATTACATGTATGTCATTAAGCTAGTGTGAGGGGGCATGACAGAGATGAATGTGTCCGCCGTTATGATTTTCTGATTCTGGTGGCAGGCTCATCTAAATGCTGCTCTCCCTGAACATAATTAAACACTGGCTATGTATTTAGCTGCCATTGTCTTTTAATAATCCCCCATATACCTTGCTTGAAATAGAGCAGAGTGTAGAATACTGCCCCCTAGTGTGTCCTGTGAGCCCTGCCGCTTCTGGACTGAACTCTAAATGAAGACTTGTGCTGGAGCTCAGCAGTGGAACCTTTCAAAACTGTAAAAGCTGAAGTGTTCTTGCAGTGGGTCTAAACTGTAAATTAAAGATTAAAAGCCATTCTTTTCTGGTAAGTCGATAACTCTGTAATGCATTTGGTCAATTACAATGTAACTAACATCATAACAAGATGGCTAAATTTCATACTTAAAAAAAAAACATTGTTGGCAGTTGTACATTAAGATGCCATTTAAAGGAGGGAGAGGGGCTGGCGCCACCTGCTGGCTTGTCAGTTGATGGCCCCTCATTTTCGCTGTAAAATAAAATTGGGGTAGTGTCTGTGTGTGTGGGTGTGTGTAGGGGGGGTGTAGTATTAACCACGTTGTGGGGACCAAATGCCGCCACAATGTGCTGCATCCTGTTACTTTTTAGCTTGTGGGGACATTTTTTTAAATAGAAATCTGTGAATGCAATAAAAAACTAAAATAGCCAAAGGTCTTGTGTTTTGTTTGGTTACTTATGGTTAAGGTTAGGAATGGGTAAGGGTTAGTGTTATCATTATCATAGTTAGGATTATGATCCGTAGAAATGAATGGAGAGCCCTCACAGTGATAGGAATATATGAACTGTGTGAGTGAGATGGAAGATGGGATGCCTGTAATGGCCACACTGCTCCGGGTATCACCTGCAGATGGGTTTATTCCTGAACGTTTCTGTACTCTGACTGGATAAGCGACTATGGAAGGTGGATGGCTTTTAAACACTTTTGCACACAATTGTAGTGCTTTGGCAATACTAATGTTATGTCAATAAGGACAGATGGAAGGTGTGAATGAGGGTGGGCAGTGAATGATGCATTGTGGGAATGCCCCTCCTTGGGCCCTGTAGACAAACTGGTGCGTGTTTGCCAGTGAGCTTCTTTGGGAGTGGAGTGGTTTATTTATGTCCAGGCAGCAGGCCATGTGATACCTGGTTTATTGTGCTGAGGGGTTTTTGTTTGTGTGTGTGGTGCCCTGTTGTAGTGACAGTCACCGACTGCCAAATCGATGCTGCAGAGTCCCGTGGTTGGGTGGCTTCTTTAATTACAGCTGAGTGCTAATTCCATAACCTTTTGCATTTTCACCGAAGCAGGTAAAACAGTTTGTTATCAGTTGTCCGTTGTCTCAGAGTGATGCAGTCGTTGGCTGGACAGCTGGACGGACGCGGAGCAGGACGACTTCCTTGGCTTCTTTACCGGAGGCATTTAAGTGCTCCCAGGCCTCAGCTGAGCTGCAGGCGGAACCAAAGGTCGAAATTCTTACCTTATTTTAGTAACGGAAGTGGAAATACCCGCCCGCTGTCAGTTGTTGGTGGCAGTTGTGCTGCCGTTGCCATGACAACTGGGAATCCCTGCCTCGCTCTCTGCGCTACTGCTGGGGGAGCTGCTGGTCTACTCAAAGCCTCCTGGCCTGGCTTTAAGTCCCCATGCTGATCCCCTCAGTCTCCTGCTACATGCCGTTTCTGACATGATTCCCGGCTTAATGACTGACAGTGGGGCACAGTTCTGCAGTGTACTTCTGTTTTGCACAATACTGATGCATTTGAAGAAGTTTGTG
The DNA here is from genome assembly GCA_011763525.2 of Mormyrus iriodes. NCBI lineage: Eukaryota > Metazoa > Chordata > Actinopteri > Osteoglossiformes > Mormyridae > Mormyrus > Mormyrus iriodes. The sequence goes on from JAAGVU020000001.1 coordinate 8,816,933, forward strand.
AAAACACAGGATATTTTGGTCACCTTGTGTGCTTGGGGAAAACGTCAGAATTGACCAGGATGCCCAAACTGGGGCGTGTGTGGTATCTGCACTGTGTTGCTTGTTCATATCGTAATAGCTGATGGGACTAACTCCAATACCAGGGTGTAGTGCGTGTGAATCCGCTGGTGATGCAAAATCAAGAATGCGCTTGAAATCAAACCAGTATCCAATTTCTGTGCTGGCTTTAATGATTTTGGGCAACTCTTTATCCATTTATTATATCCATTAACTCTTTAGCCATTTATTTCAAACTATCAAGCTCAGTCAGTATTTTTCCTCTTTTCCTGAAACGGGCAGTTTGCTGGAGGTGAAGATTAATGATTCGTTGTAGTCTGGTGCCGTACACCTCGCACAGAGGTCGATGGCAAGGCTAAGCAACTCATGACCCTTGAGGTCTGAGCCCCGCTGATTTTCCAGCCTTCCTTCACCTGTGAGCCAGGTGTGAAGCCTCTGGCCAATCAGAATCAGTAATTATTAAGCTAACTCCCTGGGGGAACTAAAAACACAGTCTGGATTTGTTCCAGAGTTGAATACCCCTGGTCTATGGTGTCTGTAGGAAACAGGAAGATGATCTTTGACAAGCAGCGTGAGGTCCTAGGGTCTGAAACTCCAACTTCTTTTGTTCTTCAAATACCTTGTTTGTTTGCTGCATTCCATGTGACCCTGACCATATAGATATTATAGGACGGATGTAAGCCATGTGTGTTTGATGCAGATCCGTGTGGGGGCGCGTTTGAGTGACTGTGAACATGCCCCTGCCCCTTGCCTCTCTTTGGCAAGTGGTGTGTCAGAAGCCCCCGACCTGTTTGTCCCCCCTTTCGAGACTCTGTCCCAGCTCGCTTACCCGTCTGCCAGTTGCATGCAAGATTGCATGCTGATTTCCACGCACCAGCACCTGCACCCTGAACCTGGCTACTGAAATCTTTATGGCCAGGCTTTTTTGGTTTCCGGGTGTGTCAATTTTGGCAGTGTCATGTGGTCCTGTCCCAGAATGCACCTCTCTCCTCCCAGCATAACGGCCTTCACTGGGCTCTGTCGTCATGCAGGAATAACGTTTGAATAGTTCATGGCTCCGGCCTGTCACCTCTTTTGCTTCGGCTCAGTGCCCCATACCACACTCATCCTCACACGTGTGAGTGTGACTGACAGCTCACTGTGTGCCCACACCTGGATGGTGATGTTATCTACCCCCTCCTTACCCTCTCACCCGCTTGGAGGAATTTCTGTCCTCCATCTGCACTGCGTCTGTCAGAAAATCACATCCCCGAGACTTTTTGGGTCAGGAGGGGCCTGAGCCCCTGAGGACTGCAGGTTCGAGGGTGATCTGCCTAAAAGGTGTGGAGCAGGAAAGGTTTGCGGTTCGGTGTGCCCAGCGAGGAGAGCTGAAGGTGACTGAGGAGGCAGTGTGAAGGTGGAATGCGCTCACCGTAAGATGTAAACGAGAACGGGGTGTCCTCCTGACAAAGCTCCTGGAGTATAAGCACAGTCATGCATCCATCACAGAGGCCTGCTGGGCACCACCGAGAAGTTCTGCTTATCCTGGTGTCTAAGTGATTCATTATTGCAAATAAAAATTTAACTTAAGCTTTTGTAGAAACCTAAAGCAGAATCAGTCTAAACTAGAGTTCAGGACGATTGTGGGGAAAAGGTGGAGATCTCTAACGAGCAGGTAGATCCTGAAGGAATCATATAGAACTGTCTCTGGGGTTATGGAATGCTCGTGATGACTTTGTCCAGAGGGATGTGGGCGGCCCATGAGAACTTCCCAGGCTTCTCTTCCCTACCTTCTTAGATGCTAAGTGCTGTTTTCTTGTCTGTGTTCTAGTAGCACGTTCCACAATCAAACTTGGTATCTTTAAATGGTGGTGGTGAAAAGCAACTGTTAGCTGTAGATGGAGGTGGAGCAGCTGAGCTTGAGGGGGGTCCATTGGGTTGAAGCCCAGACTCTTTATGCATCAAATATAAAACTGCAGAAGTCAGTCACCATTCCGCAGATAGCTGCAGATGCCAACCTAATGCATCAGAGACCTTGCGGGAATTTACACTTTCAAAGACAGCAAAATGTTGACTGATGTTACTGTGTTGCACGGAGGTCCGAAATGACGATCCTGAATGAATTTTGGTGTTTCAAATCAGCCCCTGTTTGCTTTTGAGGGACCGCACTTTTTCCCCCTCTTTCAAATATGTCAGTCGAATTCATTACGGTCTTTTTTTCTATTTAAATCTCACAGGGTTTCGTTCTTTTGTCCGCTATATCTGCAGTGTGTTATTTGAATATATATTCCAGGAAAAACAATTTGTTGTGGGAAATGAGATGGTCGGTGCTAATAAATAGATACATATCATGCAGCAGGCCGCTTCGCATAATGCGATTTGTAACTTTTCATCACAGCCCAAATAGAATTTCTACTTAGATAAATTATTCATTTGTAGGACATAAGAAGCCGTTTCTGCCTCCTTTAAATGTTACCTATTTTTAGATTTAATCAATGTGGCGGCATTGAGCGGAATTAAGTCGCACGTTTCCTGGAAACTCGACAGATGGATGCAGATTCATCCGGCTGAAGGAGTAAACAAAGTGGTTGGGATGCGGATGCGTCTGGGAAGTGCCGCTCGGCGCTCCCCGTGCTGATGGTCTCCGCTCTGGCTCTGTCCCTTTAGCTCTGCTTTGAATTGCTTCCTTCAAACAGTTCGCATGTTTCGTGGCCTGTTTTCTCCTCTGTCTGTGGGGGGGAAAGAAGCAGCATTTCCAGCTTCACAGGCTCGCTTTGAATATACAACAGCATGGCCACCATCAGACCTGTCAGCGAATGTTGCGGAAAGCTGGCAAACCACCGTTCGTCGTGTATTTTCCAGCTCGTACCGTGTGCTGATTTCGGGTTAAATATGAGCCAGCTGTCTCAGCGTGTGTTTCAGCCTTTTGCCGCCTTTCTTCCGGCGTGTTTAGCCAACCTGGGTCCGAAGAACCTCAGTCGCTTGTGCGTTCATCCTGTTTCAGTGGGCTGGCCTGGTGCCACCGCTAAAGGTATCGCCACCAGGCGTTTGGCTGCAGGGAGGCCAAGATGGCCCCCGATCCCACTGCCTTTGGACTGTGCATACCTGGATCTGAGGGCCACGCTCCCTAAGCTAAGCCTCACCGGCCTCGGCAGAGTCCTGTGGGTCTCAGTGATGGTCTCTCAAAGGTATCATGTGGGTGTGCTGTGGAAGCATCCCCAGGTGACCCGATGTGAGTACCTGCTAGTGATCACACCCACAAGGCCGCTGCCTGCTTTGACCTGTGCAGGCTTTACTCATAGATCTGAACTTACTCGAGTTGTGTGATCTGGACCAGCCACCTACACAGTAATAGATAAATGGATAAGAACCAGCCTGTGTCTGGTTAGCAGGTCCAGGTGAGCCCTATAGCTAAAGAATGGATGCCTCCTTCTGGATGAGGGCGGTGGTAGGCTGGGACTGAGAGGAATAGCCCCCCTCCAGGCAGGCCAGCAAACCAGTGCAATTGCAGGGGTTGGGATTTGTGATCACTCTTCCTGAGGGCCATGTGAGGTGGGGGCGTGGGGGGAGGATGTAAGTTTGTGTCTAACTCCTCCTACTGGGAGATTAATGTCATGGGGGGAGATATAACAGTTTAATTAAAGCGCTGGGACACAAGATTCATCGACTAATTTCTTCAGCTGACAGCACAAAGGAGAGTTTAAAGCAGCAGGCTGAGCATAAGCGCTCGTGCGTGGCTCCACGTTTAATGGCTTGGATTTACCTGAGCGTGTTTGCTGCGCTCGCCCGAGGTTAAAACGGCCAGGAAACGTACCTGACGTGCCTCCCTCTGGTCAAGGGGGTCGGTCACAGACTGGTGAGCTCTGTTTTGTGGCTTTTATGTGCTGGTATAATCTTTGGAGGGTTGTTTGCACGGCCTCGCTGTCTCGTACCCAAGCTGCTGAGGAGTATAGATGATTACCTCCATCCTTGTCTTAAACAGCCCCATAATCTCAGCACCCTGCGGTGCCACATTATTTAGGTACCCCCTATTCCCCGTGTAGGTTTAATTGCGTTCGATTAGTGCCAGTGCAGGGTGCAGTGGTGCGGGTCGCTCTGTGGGTATGGGAGGAAAATGTCAGGTGCCCAGTGTAACTGTCACACCAATGTGGGAGGGGCATGCAAACGAATCACCCAGGGCGGGTGCAGCATCAGTCTTGTGTGTCACGTGTCACATGGTGACATAACTGCAAAGGACCATAGGTCCATTTCTCCAGGATTGTCAGTGTCTGTACCAGGGTGTTCCTCTCACAAGAATCGGTGAGACCACAACACACATACATGACAAATAACAGTAGTTTTAAGTCCTGGAGGCTTGTCAGATTTCTCCTATCTTGCTTTATTAACAATCGCAGCATGCAGCCTGAAGCTCACGAGGTACACACTTTGCAAAGGGTGTAATTCAATGGGTGAGCAGGAGTGAAGTGGGCTTGACATTGTTTTGCTTCACGGCATTCTGCTAACACTGACGACCTGCAGTCATTATTGTTAGAGGTCTGCGAACCCTAACGATCTTCGCTTGTCACGGTTAGCATTTCGCTAATGCTAACAGCCTGCTGGCGTTACGCTTAGCATCCTGCTAGCACAACTTTAAACCTAGCAGTCGTATAGTAAGCACTAGTTAGCAGGGAATGCAAAATAAGGTAAATGTGAGGTGCGGGTAGGACGTATATTTCAGGGTGGTAGGTTGAGTGCTAAGAAAAGCGTGTTCGATTGAAAACATGTACATGTAGAGCAAAGCTAAAGCTCACCATTAGGTGTTCTATTGATGCCCCATGATGAGTAGGTGAATTGTGGCTGAAAGAGCCACTAAACTAGGGTATGTCTCCGGAGGACACATGTGTCAGGCCACATGATGTTCAGACTAGTAGGATCTCAAATTCTGGGGCTCGGTTGTGGGGTCCTTACTGCATGGTGCGGTGGGGTGGGCTCTACAAGCTTCCTCTCTCTGGTCTCCTGTCCCTCGCTGCCACTGGAGCTCGTCTGGGACCCGGGTCTCTCTTCTCTCTCTGGTCCCCTGTCCCCCGCTGCCACTGGAGCTCGTCTGGGACTTTGGGTCTCTCTTCTCTCTCTGGTCTCCTGTCCCTCGCTGCCACTGGAGCTCGTCTGGGACCCGGGTCTCTCTTCTCTCTCTGGTCTCCTGTTCCCCGCTGCAATTGGAGCGCGTTTGGGACCCAGATCTCTCTTCTATGTCTGGCCTCTGGCTTCATGCTGCTGTTAGATCTCTTCTGGGACCCCGGTCTCTCTCTCTCTCCAACTCTCGTCTTTCCAGCTGCAGACGCTGACCCAGTCTGGGGTTCCGCTGAGGCCTCGTCCAATCATCTGAAGGCTTCTTTCTACAAGTCACCCCCCAGGCCTGTGCGACTGTCATTTTAATGAACACGTTCATGGTGTGTATGGTCTCTTAAGTGATTTGTGAAAAGGTACACTGTTCTCCCTGTCTACACCCCATAAAATATTTATTGTAACGTGCAGGTAATTTATTTATGGAGCTGCAGGCTTTATTCATTAGGTTGTAGCTTTTGTTTATTCTGTCCTTGCTTCTTCTGCCTCTGATAGCCACCCGCTTCTTCCTTAGACAGCCGCTGGTCTGTCTTTAACCCTTTCATCATTGACGAGGTTTGTTAGGAGTTTTGTCCAGTTCCATCATGAGCAGGTCAGATCTCCTAGGACCCACCAAGCAAAGGGCTCGCCTCAGTCGTCTCTCTCTTGAATCATCTCCACTCCGACAGGTCAGTAGCAGTGTAATCATGGTATTCTTCAGCTTACCTGTCTTATCAGCGGAAAACGCCCAACGTGTGGCTGAGCGCTATGCAGCTGATGGATAAGCTGTTACCTTCAGAAACTTTCCTTCACCTAAGATAAGGCCGTCAAAACGTGTGGGATGTTCTCTGTGAAGGTGAAGGCTCTCTGGTAATGCTTCGCTTGATCATGCCTCTCTAGATTGCGACATGTTTAGCATGGAGGTGAGATTAGGACCGCCTTTCTCACGGCCCCGGGTTGTAATACATCAAGTTGAGAGGAACGATATGCAAGAAGGCTGGCGTTTTGTGACACAGTGTGCTCGCCGGGGGAGTTAGGGGGACATATTTTTAGCTGGTTGGGTAAAATAAATGTGTTATCCCTGAAAACAGCCAAGGTTGTACATTCCCAGGAAGCTATGCTGTCACTTCGTCAGATGTTAGCGATTGGCTGCACTTGGCATTCATTTTAAGAGGGAGGCAATGTGTTGATGTGTTGGGCCACCTTGGTTTTAAAGTGTGGGCTGTAACATTAGGTCGCCAGGTGGACAGTCAGCAGGTCTGGCCCCTTATTTCTGTCTCTGGAGAACTTGTCCTGATGCACTCGCTGCCCTTCTCTAACCCTTCCCACATCCGTACCCGGCTGCTGGGCCTGTAGCTCTTCATAACCTGGCACCTGGTTATTGTACTCTGTCTGAATAGCTCACAGTTATTCTGGTGAAAGATCAGTATCTAAATCTTACCCATCCAAGCTCTTTGACCTCTTATGGTGATTACACACACTGCCAAACAGATGAGACAAAGAGCAACTGATTTGGATCTGGATGATCGCGAAAAGTTGACCACTGCTGCTCAAAATTTTTCAGATAGAAATTTGTTGCCTGTCATATCAATGGGAAAGAGACCAAGCAACATTCTTCAGCAACATTGCTCAAGTCGTTGCCCTGTGGATTGTCACTCTGTGTGTTCTTCGTAAGAACAGGGGAGCTCCGTAGACATTGCCTGAGATTCTGTGTGACACTGAGAGCTTGCATCAATAACCCTGCGCAGGTAGAAGGTGTGAAAAATGTTTGCTCTGAAATGTGATGAAAGGCACAGGAAGAGTTTGTGTTCAGTGAATTTTGAGTCATGGAGGCCGTGCTGTGATGTTTCTCCAGACTTTCTTTTGTTCAGAATTGTCCCTCCTCTCTTTCATTTGTTTTCTCTGATGTCTGCTTAACAGTGCTGATAGAGGCTATTTCTCACACTTTTGTTCACCAGTTCCTTCTATTTTAACTGAGCTAGAATCAAAGTTTAATTTGGAAGTAGTGTTCACTGGTAATGCCTCCTGGGGAAAGCTTTTTGGCTCGTCAGAATGTTCCTCAGGAAAAGCTCTAACTTTAGCTGTGAGTTTCATTAATGTAGCTTGCCTGTTCATCCATTGTCCCAACACTGGGGACGGGTCCTGAGAAGGTCCCAGACAGCACGGAGTGTAAGTCAAGGGTATATCCTAGGCAGGATACCATTTAATTTCAGGGAGCGCACACACACACACATTTGTATTCATATCTTTGTGGGGACCGTTCGTTCATTTCTATGGGAAAAACCCTAATACGAACAATTACCTTAATCCCCACCCAGCCCTAACCTTAACTAAAAATAACCAAAAAAATTCAAGACATTCGACATTTTTAGGTTTTTGATTGCAGTCACAGATTTTTATAAAATTGAGTTTCCCATTGTGGGGACCAAAAAAATGGTCAACACGAGGTCAAAATAACAGGTTTTTATCACATTGTGGAGACATTTGGTTTATTTAAGCAATTTAGCTGACCCTACTGTCTCCTCTATGCCAGTTTCATGAGGTGGCCTCCTGGGATACTTTTCCAGCTGTCCTGAAGGAGTTCCCACATATTCTGAGCACTTATTGGCTACTTGTCCTTCACTCTCTGGTCAAACTCCCCCCCAACCATCTGTACTGTATTTACATCAGGTGGCTAGGTCATGTGATACATTATTCTCCTTTGTAGGCAGCTTGGCATGTCCACACTTTTGACTGGTACTGTATACATGACCACACACAGACACACACACTGGCAACACCTATTAACCTATCCACACGTCTGTGGACTACAGGAGGGACCTGGAATATTTGAAAGGTGGGATTTCAGCCCCAACACTGGAAGTGAAGCAACAGCACCATCAACTGAACCTCTGCCTTCCCCCAGTGTGGTTTGTGAAGATGTTTAGCATAAAACCATGTACCAATTCTGACATTTGCATCCTATTATCTATTATTATATGAACCTTCCAGCTGCTTGCTGGTGGTGGTTTTGAAGGTGGGCACTTTGGGCTCGGTTCTGATCGGCTGAAACTTGCTGCAAGGTAACTCGAATTAAGGGAGTTGAGCCAGAAGGAATTGTGCATCGCAGTACTTGAGCGTGTAGCGCTGTTGAGGATGAAGATGCTGGCAGGGACAGGGGTGATGCGTTGGGTTTATTTCAGGGCTAGTAGGGAGGGGGGCGAGAGGCATCTGATGAGGACTGAGTGTCCAACCTTTTCTCCTTTGAGTGCCTGCAGTACCACCCTCTGCCAGCACCCTCCCCTGCTTGGAGGTACGTTGGGTGGATTGCGGTAGTGAATCAGGAGAGTGGGACTGCATGTGATGTTCAGTAAGGTTACTGCTCTGCCAGAGCCCGAGTTTTAAGGCACAATCAATTCTCTCATCCTGCTGACTTGACACAACTGTGGAAAGTCTGACCACAGAATCACACACAAACGCTCGGCTAAGTAGAAATCATTTCTGTTGTCACTTCCTCGCTACAAAATAAAGATTTCATTTACTCCGAAAATTGATTCCCTAAGCTTCTTTTTAAACAGTAGAACAGAAAAAAAGCGAGATGTTTACTGTTTACTTCAGCATCTATTAGTGTAGAAGACAAGAAGGCAGGAGGCCTTCGGAAATGAGCCGTGAGGCTCCGAGGAGCAGCCGCCGCTTGGGATTCCTGGGCTCACTGTGCTTCCCTATTCGCTCTGGAGCCAGTATCTTGTGAGAAGCTCAGGAGGCCCTCACAGGGCTATAAAGCCTGCTTCTCTGCATCTGACTTCCCTGGTAACCTTTTCATGATGCAGGCTGAAGACCAACCTCATCACTTATGCCACTGTTCATTTAAAAAGCTGTAAAAATGATTGATTTCAGAAATAACTGCATGTTAATTGATTGAAGGATTGCGGGTGAGTCACAGACGCATTCGGAGGCAGTGATGCGGTCGCGGCCAAGCTGGACGACGCTGAACCTGACTCACAGCTTTTCTTTTGGTGAAGTAGGAAGGTCCAGCATCACTGTGATTTGTGGGGCCTGGTGTCATTTGGCCAGAAACTGAGATGAGAAATTAACTGCCCAGTGAAATGTGACCCTTCAGCTCTTTAAGTACAATGTCGTCCATTTTTTTTAGTTTAACAGTGTGAGTGAACTTAACTTCTACTATCCTTGTAGTTCTGTTTTGTGTTCATTTAAAAATCTCTAACATAGCCGTTAAAAGAACAGGTCTGTTTTTCTTGCAGATACATTTATTGAGCAAAGGATCTATCAAAAAAAATTTCACGACAAGAACTTCTTAAGAAGGAGAGCTTTTATGAAGATGATGTTCTTCATAGGTTTCCAAAATGTTTTAAATACATTCCATGTTGAGATTGTTGTTCCGAATCCGTGCTGTATTCTTCTGATAAGAGTGGTTCCATTCTTCCTGGCCCTTCCCTTCATCTGCGTGGGACATCCCATCTCCATCGTCATGCAGGTGACTCAGTGTGTCCTCTGGATGCCCGGCTCCATATTTGCATCAAAGCCAAGTTCTCCCACTCCGGCAGTGAGCTACACGCAAGCAAAGGTCCCGCTGAAACCGTCCCATGTCTTAGCTATGCAAAGGGATTCTTAAAGCCCCTCATTTGCATTCAGGTGAGGGTGGAGTGTGTGCCGGTACGGAGCTGAGAATGTTCTGCATTCAGAGCTCTCTTTATCAAACTGTGACGAAGAAAGAGGGCTTTGTGTGAGTCTTTGTTTTTCCTGCTGTTGGAGAACATCAGCCTTCTTGATCACATCTGTGCATTACATAGATAGCTGTGGTGCTCTTCTACACATCCTCCCCTAGGGGGCTCCTCCGGGGCAGATCTCTGCGCTGAAACGACAGCTGTCCTTCTTCTCAGTCTGTTCCCTGTTAAATCTAGACTTTTCCTGCTGGCGATGGGATGCTGAGCTTCCCCGTCCGTGCCCTCAGCAGTATACCGGTCTTTTGACATCAGGAACTTGCTGAAGGTGACCGGCTCTACTTTAGAAGTCTCCACCTGCCACCACACTCTGTGCCTGCAGAGCCATAGAATGCATTACCGATTAGGGTTAATTATGCCAGCATATGTTAATCGGTCCTCTTTCTGGTGGAACAGGGGCCTTGCTTCAGCACATACATCTTGTTTAAAGGCTGTCTGAGCGAGGGTGTAAAAAAATAGTTGCACAGAAAGCGACTTCACTGATTAATGGATTGCTGTGGTGGTAAATTTGGCTGTAATCAATTATGGCGTCACGTGGCCGCCGTCTTGTACGGACATCTGCTCCGCATTTCAGTAGCACATTAGTGGTCCTCTGCTCGTCACCGGCAGAGCGAGCTTTGATGATGAGGAGGGTCTCCTCTGGAGTACTGAAAACCTGCTCGCACAGGTCTGACTCTGCCTCATTCAGAAATCGAATGATGAGCTTCCAAACTTGATGGTGCCCATATCCGTCGATTTGTGTGCAGGACCCACTTGTCCTGTTTGGGCCTCGGCTGTGCCGTTTGGGATGCACCCTGCTCTTTGATGGGAACACTATTACATCCTGCCAAGCTCCGTGGCCTGACTTCCAAAATCAGACAGGCGAGTGCTGGTTGTATGAGGTTTTACATCGCACAGAGAATGGCCGCAGCTCTTATTGACAGGTTGGGGGTTTGACTTTCAGAGTTATAGTGACCTCTCATGTTTGGGCCATGCTGGTGAAAACTGGCTTGCGATGGTCATCTTCTGCAGAGACAAAGGTGGCGTGTTAACATCCATGGTGGATGGAAAGGCCTTTCGCCGACGTGCTGCCCTGTGCCCCTGACCTCCTGTCCCAGCATCCATGCCACAGACAGACTTGCTTCCTTTGGGTACCTGAACAAGCTTGGCAGTCCCGGTTCCTTTGAAATCTTCTTTGAAACATTCTGTAAGCTGATTTATTTTTTTTTGACGGAAATTTAGTGCCTGTGACACTAATACTGGATTCCACTCAAGGGAATGTGTTTTATGTTACAAGAGCAGCCTGCATTAAAATGTCGAGAGCACGTTTCTGTGGAAACATGTCTGAGAGCGTGAGGTGATCTCTGTAGCTCCCAGCACGATGTACCTGGATTTGGGAATATCTGCCCACTCCTTCTTGGGAAGTGGTTCAAGCTCTGGTCTGTCTCAGACTATCAGTGGTCTGGCCTTGTCACATCACGTCACAGGTTTTCACAGGCAGGATCTAGGAGGTGAGGTGCCCCATGTGGAGGTGATATATTTTTCTGTGGCTTTAGGCAATTGTGCTTCAAAGATCTGAAAATTCCATGTTTCTCCTTGTCTCTTTTCCAAAATGCCTCCCCCCCAATACTGAAGGAGTTACAGATCTAGCTGCCTTTATTCAAGACCAGTCTCAGTCGTTAGAGCTTAACACAATTAGATTCCTGTGTCATCTGGAAGATCGTGCCTGAGCTTATTAAAATGCCCTGTTATTGTAGTATATTTTACCCACTGAGGTTTCTCAGTTTAAGATTTTGGTTTGTTTTCTCCTTGTCCTGGCTTCCGTCTTGCACGCGAACATTTTTCACGGTGTTAAATATGCTTGCTCTCTGTCAGCTCCCAGCAGTTTAATGTACTTTCTGATTTTTGGTTTACGTGGATGACATTTCATTTAGAGTGTTACATGGAAACCTACCCCCGCCCTCACCCCCACCTTGCACTCATCCTTTTTAAAGTTCTAGTCCACTCCGTGGGAATGCCGAGTCCGTTTCAGGAGATGAAGGGCAAAGACTGTGATTGGCCGACCTCTGAGGAAGAGCACCTTCATCACACGTCGGCCCTTGATGACCTGGGTCTTCACCTGGTGTTTCTGCAGAGCTGCGGTTTCCACTTTGCCATGAGGTGGATGTCTGTTTGAGTGTCAGCTCTGATGTTGACCTGCTGCGTTTTAACCATGCTGAGTAACGCGTCTTGGTGTCTCTCCAGTTTCCCCTTGGCTTTGGCTGCTGCGTGTAGGTGTTGTGAGGCTGAGGCTGCATACTAATTAACACGGCTTTAGCAGCAGTCTTAACGAGCTGGGGAGATGTCCCCAGCTGCAGCACGCCTGGCGTTCCGTCGCGCTAATGAGAAACTGGTACAGGAAATGAGGCCCAGAGTGACTTTTGTGAAATTAATGAATGGCTGGATTAGGCAAGGAGGCTGGGGAGAACCAGTGCTTAGTGTTCGGCTTCAGTGCGGAGTGTCTGGAGCTGCACCCTCGTCACTCTGGCTCACGGCAGCCGTGACGTTATGTTTGCATCTGCAGCATACGATTCCTCCGGGCTCGTCGGCTCCCCCTGCTGGGGCTAATTAACATCAAAACTGCCAAAAAAAAAACACCTAAATGACATCTGAACAAAATATAACTTCTTATTTTGTAATTTTACAGGAAATGAATAAAAAACATGAGTGGTGCACATTTTTCTATGTCCCCCTGTCTTTGATTCTTTTAAGTAAGAGTCTTTCTAAGACCTGAATATTTCAGGACAGCCACTGCGCCCCAGGACGCTTGACCGGTTTATTTCTGCCAATATTGACATTATACGGCTTTGGGCAGTTCACTGAGATCCTTAATCCCATTGATCCTTCAGATATAAGAATGATGAGCAGGGGCAGGAGGCCTTTTGTGGGGCGTTTGACGGGACACCTGCAGAAGGTGCCTCTTTGGTTCAGTGATGGATTTCCGTAGCCTGTTTTAGCGCCTCGTTTCCACCGTCTAATGGCGGATCGGAGTGAAAGCTCCGGCCTTGAATTCCCCCGGGCCCCAGGTTGCGCCGAACACAAAGCATTAGTGTGGTGCCCCCCGGTGATGATAAATGTGACTTTGACGATGGAGAGAGCTTGGTGCCAGGCTGATGTGAATGCCATATGGATGGACAGAAAGGAGGCAGCTTAAGCATGCTGGAGAGTTGGCTGTTTTCAGGAGGAGCGGCAAAGCTGTGTTACACAGAAGGTCGGGCGGGAGGAGGCGTGATGGGACGGACCCTGTTTCTGCATGAGATTTAGGAGGAACCTCAAACTGCTTTTAATATGGGTCCACTGGGAGCCGGAGAGTCTGCTTTAATGACGATGCAATGCTTTCTGTGCTATGCGGAATGCAGAACGAGGCGGCGGCTGCAGAAAGACGAGCTGAGCGGCCAGGACAGGTCGAGCGTGAAAGGTGCCTCTTATTTTCTGTAGGTAAAAGGGTACCTTTATCACGACCCACATACTAAATGCATTCTGCTTACTATCAGGGCAGATAAGACCAACAGACACACTCACTGCGCTGTCCTCTTGGTCTGCTGTCTTAACCTGGCCTTACCGGTCATTCCCAAAGTCCCTGGACACCATGGATATTTTTGGGACGTTTCCTCAGTGTGAAGGAACCCGTATAGCAGGAAACCCGATGTGCCACATAAGGTCATGCATTCCTAATCACTCAGTGTATTTCAAACAGTATCTGTTTGTCTGTAGGAAGTTTTGCTTGGAGTGCAGGCAGTAAATGAACTAGAAAATGAAAAGGAAATGAGCTGTTTTGTTATTGGTTTGCTCTTTTTACGTTTTGCGTTTTTTGCCGACACCTGCTTCTTGATATGTGTTCTCTTTGCAGGTAACACGGCATTTACAGAGAGCCTATGGCTGTGTCACAAAAAGGCCCGCCAGGCTCCGGTGCTCCGGCTTTCTCTAGAATGGCTCTGCCTCTCCTTCGGGCTCTGGTGCTCCCGCTTTCCCTAGAACGACTCTGCCTCTCCTTCGGGCTCTGGTGCACCTGCTTTCTCTAGAACGGCTCTGCCGCTCCTTCGGGCTCCGGTGCTCCTGCTTTCTCTGGAACGGCTCTGCCGCTCCTTCGGGTTCCGGTGCTCCCGCTTTCTCTAGAACAGCTCTGCTGCTCCTTCGGGCTCTGGTGCTCCCGCTTTCTCTAGAACAGCTCTGCCACTCCTTCAGGTTCCGGTGCTCCCGCTTTCTCTAGAACAACTCCGCCGCTCCTTCGGGCTCCGGTGCTCCCGCTTTCTCTAGAACAGCTCTGCCGCTCCTTCGGGTTCCGGTGCTCCTGCTTTCTCTAGAATGACTCTGCCTCTCCTTCGGGCTCTGGTGCTCCCGCTTCCTCTAAAACAACTCTGCCGCTCCTTCGGGTTCCGGTGCTCCTGCTTTCTCTAGAACAGTTCTGCCACTTCTTTGGGCTCCGGTGCTCCCGCTTTCTCTAGAACAGCTCTACCGCTGCTTCGGGTTCCGGTGCTCCCGCTTTCTCTAGAACAACTCTGCTGCTCCTTCGGGCTCTGGTGCTCCCGCTTTCTCTAGAACGGCTCTGCTGCTCCTTCGGGTACCGGTGCTCCCGCTTTCTCTAGAATGGCTCTGGTGCTCCTTCGGGCTTTGGTGCTCCGGCTTTCTGTCGACTGGGTCTACCGCTCCTTCAGGCTCCGGTGGTCCTGCTTTCAGGTGACCTGCTCTGCTTTTTTTTTCTTCTTCACATACCTAAAACACCCTGAGTAAGAGGTGCCAGCAGGTGATGGCCTTGTCTTTCAGCCATGCTACAGAGTCCATACCATTAATTTGTCCCCATTGCTTGGCTCCTCCTCTCTGCTCTCTCTCCTCTATCACAGGACGCCTGCCTCCCATGGCACCTGGCGAGGAACATTGTTCACAGTCTTAATGTCGACAGGCTGTGCGGAAGGCTGCCTCTCGCTGGCTTAATTGAAAATTAATTGGGCAAATTAAAGTCTGAGGAGCTGCCTGAGTCATGTGCTCTTTGTGATCGCTGCCGTCTGACATTTTCACCCTCAGGATGGCAGTTGCGAAATCGTGTGTTACCAGGGCTGCTGATTTGCCTGCCTTGTTACCGAACAGGGAGTGGAATTTTCCAGGAAGTTTCTTCTGGCTCAGCCTCTCTCTGTTCCTCAAAGGCTCTACACTCATCTCACTTAGTTTCTGATTTGGTAAGTTCAGAAAGTCCTAAGAAGCAATAGAATATGATCCTTAGCCTGCTTTGAGATTTTTTGGCACATGTCATATGATGCACCTGACAATGTGGGGTTCACATCTTGAAGAATCTGATTGGCAGCAATGGGGATAGGATTGTCCTTAAAACCATCTCTATGCGAGCTGGGTCTCTCTTCAGGTCTCAGCCGTGACCACATTTCCCAAGCTGTCTAATGGCTTGTTCTCGAGCAGTATGGTTCACTTCATCCTATTTACCTTATGAGACTTAGACCACACAAGATGCACATGGACTTGTATGTAATTAACTTTTATTTACTGGGTTGGTGTACAGGGGGACTACTGTGTATTATATAGTCTTTGTGGCGCATTAAGGTTTTTAAACGAACATTGCCCAGGGTTCCTACAAAAATTCTTAATAAAACAAATAAATCCCAAAAGATGAAGCTGGGCTTTCTGACATGTCCTCTGTGATTACACAGAATTATGTGGGTAATCGTGACCAAACACTCCGAAAATTCCAAACACTGTGCCGGAAAGAAGCACCACGAATAGGTGGGAATTTGGTGGTTTCCTCCACATTTGAGCTCCTAAAAGATTTTGATAATATCTGGAGCTCTTGTGGTTTGGACAAGATCTACCTTGTGTTTGGTCATGAGAGGGCATGTATTGGGAATGGAGAGGGCACTAGGACATGGCATGATTAATGGCAATGTTCTGTGAGGGTCTCTGAGGGTGCAGATAGCAGATGAATGGTGTGAGAGCACTGCGGTGAATGGGTGACTGTTGTGTGATGGGGAGCTGGTGCAGCCCGGTTGACCCTAATATCCTGCATTACTGGAAGGGGCACAGTGCCCATGTTTAACAGGAGGACAGATCTTAGGCTGCCAGCCAAGGGAGAAGCAACTACCCAAGGGACCACCGGGGGCAGCAGTGCATGTGATCTGTCATTAAGCCTATAGCAGCACTGCAGGAAGTCTCACCCCTGGTCCAATCATGGAGGTGTAAATGAGGGCAAGAGTGACAGCTGGGGGTGGGTAACGGAATTCTCTGTGATAAACTGATGAAGGTCTCATCTGGAGAGCTGTTAGATCAGCACAATCAGAAAGCTTTTATCGTCTGTCTGTTTACCGCTGCATCAGCCCAAACAACGAACACACATGCGGCGTGATGCACCGCCGGTAAAGACGCTGTTCCATAGACATTTCAAGCAGATGTACAGCACCTTCCAGGAGGATCCTTGTATTGCTGCTGTGACACCAGTGAAGGACTTTTTAAACTGGGTAATAATGGAAGGGTGTAAAACCTATTTCAGCTGTTTAGCTTGGAGACTAAACAAATGACTTTAAAATGACCTACTTTACTAACTTTGCAGATGCCTCCAAACCAGATTGCAGGATTTCATGCTGGCTCTCAGAGATGGCCTTTTATGTAAATAATCAGCACAAATTGTTTAGACACTTTCTGACTCACTGTGTTCATCAACAATAACCCAGTGAATGGGTACGTGTGGAATTCTGCCTTCCTTCATGGCCCTTCAGTGTTCAGATTTCGGGCTTGTGGCCTTCACGCCTTCTGCCATGAAGAGTCTGAGGTCCATGTTCGGAACTCGGGCATGTGGCCTTCACGCCTTCTGCCGTGAGGAGTCTGTAGTCCGTGTTCGGCAACAGGGACGGTGCTCAGGGAAGAAGCAGTGTCGACTAAACAGTTTTGAACTGCAGCCAGAGGTCCTTCCTTCCACAGGTGTCAGAGTCTAGGAGTTATGAAGGGCTTAAAAAGCTAATTGCAATTAATGTAATTATGAGGGAGGAATGTGCTCTGACGGAAGGCCCTGTGGGCAGCACTGGAGTGAGCACGGCCCTCTGCACCCTGCTGATAGCCGCTGTGCGGTAATTACGGCTCCTCATTTGGCCCTGTCCATGCATCCCTCGCAGATGGTGGTTGTCCTAACAGCACCTCCATCAGCAGATGCACTGAGGAGCTACTGGCCCAATTAGGGAGATGCGGGACAAGCAGGAAGCTTCGAAGGAGCAATGTTTTTAGGAGGCCTTATCTTCATGCCTTTAGAAAGGGCCGCTCTTTATACACGTGCTACTAAATTGGTAGCAAGGATTTAAATCATACTTAAATGTGTGTCGGACATTGCTGTGATAATGTCTAGCTCTCTCACTGGGAATTACAGGAATTAGGAGTCTGGATCCTGTGTGGTGTAAGTCTTGCGGTCCTAATACCAGTTTTAAAGTAAGACATGACGTTTGGATCTAAAATGTAAGATGGGGGGTGGCATGGTTAGGGCACAGACAGGCTCCAGTTAGGACCACCCGTGGCTCGTTCGCAGGTTCTGTTGGACTTCCTGCCTGGAGCACATCTTGCATGCTGTAGATAATGCGCTCCTTGGGTGGGCATCAGTGTGCGCTGTGGTGATATCTCTGAGCGCAGTCGAGTGAGCAACGTGTCTCTGTGAAAAGCCGTACTGCCGTATGACCGCCAGCGAGCTCAGCGGGGGTGGCTGGGCAGTGACCCCTGGTGTGTGAGTTGTGGCTCGGGAGAGCGGGGTCCCCATCCAAGGTGTTCTTTTTTTCCCTCAGCAAGCCGCAGTCAGCACCTTATCAGCCTTCTGTCCCATGCCCACCCCGGTTCCGCCTCCTCTGTGCCAACACTGGTAGTTTTTGGCTTTCCTTGGCCCGTGTGTGGTGGGCACCGGGCAGCTAAAGCTTTGGTGCCCCCGGTACGGCAAGGGGTAGGGGCAGTCTGAGGATTTGTGGGCTTTAATGCAGCTGGCAGAACGTGGAGAAGCGATGCTCACGTACACCCTGCTGAAGGACTAAAGGAACCCACAAGTGTCTGATTAAAAAATGAACAGGCTTTTATTTATTATACATCTGTAACTGTCAAATTGGAATCTGACACACCAGGACACGCAAATTATGGTTTGATTACTTAGATATTTAATTATATCACTCCACTTCATGTATCTTCTTTTATGCTATATTACAATGTAATGCAGAGCAGAAATTAATAGAGAAATTGTCACAAAATCATACTTTTCTTTGACTAATCACAGCTATTAAATATTTTGGGCACTGGTTAATTACTCTGCTATAAAAAGCCATAAATTGAATTTCAGCATAGATTTAATGCATTGAAAAATTGTACTCTACCAATTTGCATACAACGTATATCATCTGTGACCTAATGAAATTTATAACAATTAAATAAGTCATGTTTTTATGAACTTGGACCCTTTCATCTGTTTGTCAGTTAGTTGCCAGCTTAAGTATATTTGTGATAGTGCAAAATATCCGGTTATGTGTTTGTTAATTTGAACCCACTGAAACTCTGCTTCTCCCGCTGGTCGGGATCTATATCCCCACTTTCCCATTATATCTAATGATGTGGGTGATAGCAGATTACCACAAATTAATTCTTTAATGGACAGATCTTTTCTCATATTTCACACTCAGTCCTCCCCTCCGCATAGAAGTTAATTTCAAACTGCAATTCCTCTTTTCTGAAAGTTTTCTCCTCCCCAAGGCATGTTTTTGGTGACCAGTGGAGATCCAGTTTTGTATCCCAGTTGGAAATGTCACCCTGGGATACGGGGAGACCCAGCGTTGTTGCCCAGTTGGGAATGTCACCCTGAAATACCAGAGATCTGGCTTTGTAGCCCGGTTGGGAATGTCATCCCAAGATATGGCGAGACTCTGCGTTGTAACCCGTTTGGAAATGTCACTCTGCGATATCGCAGATCTGGCTGTGTAGCCGAGTTGGGAATGTCACCCCAAGATATGGTAAATCCTGGCTTTGTAGCCCAGTTGGAAATGTCACTGTGAAATACAGGGGATCCAGCTTAGTAGCCCAGTTGGGTATGCCACCCTAAGATATGGGAAGTCCTGGCTTTGTAGCCTGGCTGGGAACAGCACCGTGATATATGGGGGGACATCCAGCTTAGTGAGGAGGGCCTGCGGTCGGATTGGCGACCTGGAAGTGTGAGAAGGTCTCTGGCTGAATGTGAAGACCCAGCGGGAGGTGAAAAGTCCGGTCTGCGTGATGGTGGGAGCCCAACATTACCATCTTCAGGGGCTGGCCCACCGCTCGCTGCTCTTTTGATGTGTAGATGAGAGCAGGTGCCCAAGAGATGTTGATTCCACACACCGGCACCCATCCGGGACTAAGCTCCCAGCACGGCACGGTTTACCGCGGACAGAGCCTGGTACTTTGCTCCCGGTTATAATGGGATTTATAGCTCAGACTTAAGCCATGGCCTGCTGGAGTTTGTGGATTTGACGTCATCCGCACCTGTGGCATTTTCATACTGATATATTAAATAGAGTCATAAATAGTCAATATCCCGCTGCCCGCCCTGCCTACTCCCCCAGGTTTTCGTCTGGCTCTGGGGGGTCAGCACGGCCGTAACAGCAGGGGCTGGGGGGGATTAGGTTCCTCCTTCCCCATCCCCCCCGTCTTCTGGCTCATTTCCTATTTTTTTTAAATCATAGCTTCACTTAGTGCATTTGCTCTCATTAATTAAGTGCCATTCCAATTATATCTTTGTGAAATTCAATTAAAGCTCGTTAAACAGGTCTGGGAATGTTCACTTTTGTCTTATTAGATGATTTTAGTGAGAATAAATATCCCAGTGCCCAAGGTGATGCATTCTGTCTTTCTTTGACCTCTGTGTCAGTCTGAAGGTCGTCTCCAGGCCCTGGTCAGCTTTTCCAGTGCCTTAGTGAGCCCCCTTGCCCCCCTGTGCCACGCTGGTCGGGGTGGTGGTCTGCCAGACGGCTCATGTCTCTCCTGAGTCACCAGCTAGGGGTCCCATGGGAGCTGTGCAGGAATCTAGTAGCTGGTCACGAACATGGGACATGAATGTGCGGGGGGGGGGGGGGGCTTGTCGCTGTGTTAATTTATACTCTCTTTATGCGTGTTAGTCATACTGAGGTGTAGCGGGTTCGCACATTTCTATGTCTGATCCTGGCAGCACATGTGTGTAGGAGCAGAAGGGGATGTCGTACATGTCCTTTTATGTCTGTAGGTGGCAGGGGTAATCAGGGGGTGTGGCCTCTAATATCCTCCTGGGTAATTTAGCCCCGCAGTGCTGCAACATGCTGAGTGCCTGATGCATGACTGTCACACGGCAAGTTCCTCTGCTGCACGGGTGCCCCGATTCACACCGCTGCATGAGTGTACCAGCACAGGCTGGACCTGGCCTAGCCTGCTGAGGCTCACAGGCCGTCCTGAATGAGGAGGGGGTGAAAAAACGACAGGAGAAAGACATCCCAAAACAGGGAAGGAACCCAATAATAATGTGGTCAGTAACGGTGCTGCTTTTATTAGCATATTAGTGTATGTTTTGTATATATATGTGTTTGTCAAACCCATCACACTGCTAGTCTGGTGTGACCACAATATGTGCTTACAGAGTGTCAGGTTTGACCATAGCATGTGCTTACAGTGTACAGAACCATGTGAACATGTCTGTCTATCACGCAGACATTAACACGCTACACTGAACAGCTGGGTTGCACCTTTGCGGACTGCCTCTGCCGCAGATTTGTACCCGCGGCTCTCACTGAGTTTCGCCATGTTTGTACAGATGGCGTGATGCTGCCCTTCCCACAGAGAGCTGGGGCACAGAGACAGGATGCTGGCACCTAGGGATTATGGGAACCTTTTTTATGGATGGTCACCATCTTGTTTTTCTGTGGACCCAGTCATTTTTAAGTGGCTCTGCTCCTGGTACTGACCTGCCTCTATTCTCATTTGTCAGGGGGACCAGCCTCTTGCTTGTGCTCAGAATCAGAACACTCAGCTGTGACCTTAAGGATCTGGTTTCAGCAGGGTCTCTAATCTCATGTTTCCGGGCAGGGTTCACTACCTGATTAGGTTACACCCCCTAATCTGGATTCAAGTATCAGATAACCAGCCAAATAAGTAGGTACATGAATATTATACCCACTTGTGAAAATCATGCCGTGTGTACTTCTCCATGTGACCACAGGAGGCACTGTGAATCCTCATTATAAACTTCTCTCTGGCTGCTGCCTGTGGGCCTCTCTTTGTGAGGTTAAGCACTGTTCCGAGATCAACTGTGCGCTGTGCTTCGTCTCCACCAGTCCTTGTGTCTCCAGGATGGTGACCATTGGACACTCAAAGCTGCAATGGGCTACCAGTAGACCTCAGGACATGGTAAAGGGCCTGGGTATCTAGGACCAGCCTCTGTGGATCTGTCGCACGCATGTTTGCTTTCAGTAACTATCATTTCTAACGACTGGCCTGCAGAGCTGGATAGTTCAACCAACCAGTTGAATACTCTGTGACCGTGACTCTTTATACTCAACTGGTTGGTTGAAACAAAATCTTGGACTGGATTTTTACTTTCTGCACCTGAACTATGCATCTCTGCCAGCCTGTAAGAATGTAAATGTGGGGCCCGTGTTTCCATCACACCTCATTTCCGGTCTAGCACGCTCACGGTGTTTTCTGTGCTAGCTGCTTTTGGCCGTGCCTTTGAGTTCTGGGGGGGGGGAGGGGCGGGTGTTCTGAGGGAGCAGCGGGGCAGGCGTGACTCCCCCCATACCTCCCCCATATTGTCGCCAAGAAAGTGCTTCCAGGTCCTGCTTATGTCACACAACAGGAACCAACTGCTCGGAAATGCTGAATTTTCATCCACATGCAGTACATTCTGTAGCCAGGAATGAAAGCAAAGTGTGAGCATTACAGCACATATTTAGCTATGCGGTTGATGTGAACAGCTTCCTTATTTGAGACTACAGGGGTGCTGGATGCTGGCTGACCCTGTGCTGCAACTCCCCAAGCTTGTTTTCACCTGTATGTGTGTGTCTGTGTGTCTCATAGAGAGCGAGATGGCACAGGCAAAAAGACTATTTCCCCATGGGGATGAATAAAGTGTCTATTCTATTCTATTCTATTCTATTCTATTGTTGCTCTGTCAGACGGCTGGGGACACACTCTTTCAGAGGTGTTATTTACACTCGATTTTCAGGATGTGCACGGCATCCAGAAGACTGATAACCCCAGACAGTTAACGGGCTGTGTATATTAATACAGGCGCTGCCGAAAAGGATGGTAGCGGGCTGGCTTTTATCATGTAGCATGACCCTTGGGATTAATCCCCTCTTCTGGAAAGGACAGCTGTTTTCCTCTCCCCTATGCAGTTTGTCCGCATTGACCCTCCCCCACTTTTTTTTTCTGTGGTCCCAGCAGAGGAGGAGCCGGAACATTCCGATATTTCCAGCGTGCAGGAGGAAGTCCTCTGGAACATGCGGGGTGATGGTTCGCGCTGCTCAAGTGGGCCGCTGGATGGTATTCAGGTAAATTGATTTCCCGTCCACGGGCGGCACGCGGCCTGATTAATTTCACGGCCGTGTCTGGGGACCCCTGGGGAGGCCAGGAGAGTGAGCAAGTGAGAGGAGAGTGCACGAGTGTTCGGGAGTCTCATTCCTCCTTCTTCTCCCTTTCTCCAGGAGTAAGAGCGATGATGAATATGCCCTCCCGCTGTGGTGTGAGATGCAGCCTCGTTACCCAGGAGGCCTGGCGGCGTGCGGTCGCCCCTGGAGGGAAGCTCCGCAGTGCACTGGTGTCTCCTCCTCTTGTTCCATCTCTAATTGATTGAGAGCAACGGAGGCAGGAGTGCTGGTGTGGTCGCCTTTGTCTGCCGGGCCCCAGGGAGCCGCAGGGGAGATGGTGTTGCCAAGTCGGCGGTTAGCCGGGGCTAAAGCGCCCAGCCTGGCATGCTCCCCAGGGGCCGGTGCTCACATCTGCCACCTCGCACATCTCTCCTCCCTTTTTTACATGCCAGGCCTCGGCTGGACCGTCGAGTCAGGGTCCAGGCTGGCTGGCATGCGGATTTCACACATGTCCTGCATAGACTCACATAGCTAGACATAGGTGGCGCCACTCATCCACTCCTATGGGTATTCTGGGATTTGCCTCTTCCCCCAGAGACCTGTTTAAAATGCATGGGTTGGAGAACCTTCTGTTGTGCTTTGTACTTAATTGCTGTAGTAATTTGAGTGCTCAAGGCCAATTGTGACCGACGGGCAATTTTCAGGGCGTCCTTTCCCCACTATCTCGCAGAACCCATGACGCCAAGAGCATTTATCCAGGGCGTGTTCTGTCCCCCCCCCCAAGACGGCATACCTTCATAATGACTATGGCTGCGTGCCTTCGGCTCGATCTTCTGTTCGCTGGGCTAATAATCGAGTTTTCATTTAAAAAGTTCCCATTCATTGTCTGCTAAGGAGCAGAGTTTCCTTTTCAGGAGTCTTAATGGCCACATTAAGGGATTCCGGGCAGGAAGAGTGGCCCCCGCAGGCCGTGCTGTGTTGTCCCCATGCCCCCCACAACCCCCCCACCTCTTCAGAGAAGCAGCCCTGAGACGGGGACCCTGGATGACTTCTCCTCAAAGACCTTTTTTCTGCTTGTCTGGACCATTAGGGTAGACAGGCATGAATCCATCTGTATATTTCCTGCCTGAGGTGGAAATGAAAAATGTATGTAACCATAGCAGTTCAAAACAGCAGCGATTACCTGAGATTTCTGTCCCTGGAGCGACAACATGACAGGAAGGGGGCCTTGAAGATCACCATAGGAGTATGAGAGCGGGGGGAAGCAATCGGCACAGCCTGTGTGGGGCTGCCTCTCTGTGTGGCCCGGCAGCACACGGCCAAACGATACCGCTGCACCCGTTTGACTCTGCTGGCAGAGGCATCATCTCTGGGGTGGGTCTTATTAGAGGAGCTTCAGCCCAGAATCCCGCTACCCTCTACCCACAGGCTAGGCCAGCTCTCCTGCATAATGACACCAAAGAATTGGACCTAGTCTGTTTGGGCCACAAAGCTAAACCTTTTCTGGACCTGGACCTCTGGTTTTCTTTCGCACAGATGGTCATTTTGCACTGTCTGAACTTTAATTTGGCCATCGCATCCCTGTCATCTGTCTAAATGACTGAGGCAAACCTGAGAGAGGAAAGCTTCATGGAGCATATGCAGTGTGGTTCTCTGTCAGAGATTGATCCGACTTTCCTGGCCAGCGTGTCAGGATTGATGGGTGGGCCCTATACCACCTGATCCTCCCTCTGAAGATAGACAATACCCCTGGATGTACAACAGGAGCTCTGTGATGCGCCTTTTTGATAATGACAGTCTCATCCACAGAGACCCATGCATGACAGAATGGCGACCCTTAGTGATGCGTGTTATTGTTTGCATTGTGTTTGCACATTAATGTGCGTGTGTGCATGTGTGTGTGTTTGTGTGTGTGTGTATTTAATGTATTCATACGTATTATACACAAAGAGTGTTACTGCCTGGCCTCCTAAGCAGGTAATGGTTTATTTTTCAGTTAATCCTTTTGAAAAATTGGGGGACTGTTTTTTGTAAGTTGTGAAACCAGTGTGATCATCTGCTCTGTCAGACTCGGGTCATTGATCCATGATGATGTTTGTTGCACTGATGTGGTTAAACACACATATGACTAAAGGAGTCTGCTAAGCGACCCCTGCAATCTCAGATGTCTGATTACCATGCTCATAAGTCCAGTCTGTTGGATCTTAATGTTCTGGTGGGGTCCCACTCTATTTTCTCTTTCCTCACCACTCACTTGTCCTCGGTTTCTATTCTCCATCTGTTCCGTCCTCCCTCTCTGTCCTCCCTTACTTGTTTTCATTCTCTTGCCCTCCTTCTCTGTCCATCCACTTCTTCTCTCTCTCTGTCCTCCCTTACTTGTTTTCACTCACTTGCCCTCCTTCTCTGTCCCCCCTTGTCCTCTCTCTCTCTGTCCTCCCTCACTCATCCTCTCTCCCTGTTCTCTCTCTCTCCTCTCTCACTTGTCCTGATGACTCTGTCATCCGTTACTTGTCCTCACTCACTTGTCCTCCCTCTATCATCCTCCCTCCCCCATCTTCCATCTCTGTTTTCTCTCTGTAAGGAGTTTACACCTCTAGAGATCATTTAAGGAGCTCTCTGAAAGTCTACCAGGAGTAGAGAAGACCTTTGGCTTTACTGGTGGGTTCCCTCCTGGGTACACGGCTAGAGATGTTGAATATAAAGTTTCATGCAGGCAACTACTTAGACCAGCGCCAGAGGACACATTTATTGGCAAACTCACTAAGGCACGGTCAATTTGCAGAACAGAAATGAGTTTTTCTGTGAACATCGCTGGTAAACATTACTAGCATACTCCAGAAAGCAGAAGCTGAAGCTCTTTAATGACTGACATTTTTCTCTGCACTTGTTTTGCTTCTGAGGCCTGCAGTGACCTTGCTCTTATCATGACAAGCACAAAGGCCTAACCCTTTCATTTCTGCGCATGGAATGGATACCTGCTTCATACGGCACACTGTGTGGGCTGGTTAGTGGTCTTGACCGTGAACCCTGTGCATTTCCCGTCCGTCTTGCAACCTGGCCACCTGAGTGTATTGTCTTGCTGTCTCCTCACACTCATGGAGCTGCTGTGTGTATGTATCCATTCCACTCTAATTTCTCCACCTCCCCTGTAGTAATCGTCATTATGTGGTCACGTGTCGCAAATCACCCCTGTGCCTGAGCCACTCTGCCGACGCCCTGTTTATCTGGATTCATTATTAATTACATCATTAATGCGAGACATGCACATCAGCACGGTTAACCGGTTGAGTGGTCCGAGCCCTCTGGTCCTGGTGTGTCCGTTATCTTGAGCTCAGCATAGTTCTCGTTCGCAAAGCTGTATTTTTATCTTTCGGGACCCCGTGTGCCCTCTTTTCATGGGCCACCGATCCTGCACTGAACTGTGCTCCTGTTACAGGAGGCAGCCGGCCAGAGTTACCCAGAATGCATTGCAGGAGTGTGGAGCCAGTCCTCCGGCTGTGTCAGTAAGATTAACGGTCCTGCAGGAAGCCCCCCCGCCACACCACCGCTGGCTGAGGGATCGGGGCGGGGCACAGAAGGGGCCACGGGATCACAAACTAATTAAGGTCATAATGGAGCTCAAGACTGTTCAAATTGTTTATAAATCATTAGGGGGAAACGCAGTTCCCCGGTGTCCTGCGCGTAATTAGCCAGAGCCAAGGTCAGGATAACAGGGCAGGCTTCCCCGCGCGGAGCAGAATGGGCCGGCACAGAACCACGGGCGGCTCGGGGGCACAGTGCTGGCTTTGTGCTGCGTGCCTTATTTTCCGGAAAACAGCTACACTCTCTCAGGCCTATCGGGCTGTGAAACACACTTTCTCTGATATTAATGAGCTATTCACTCCTTTTTTTTTACCCTATTTATTATCTGCTAACTAAACGAAAAGGAAGCCATTTACAATATCGCCCGAGGTGTGATTTTTAAATGTCATTGACTGTTTGGTATAAACAGTGCAGTTGTGATTCTAATATCTGCATTTTACAGGTTTAGCTTGCTTTCATTTATCAGGGCTGCAGAGTGCAGGATGCAGATGGGTCATGCTGGAGGCCACATCACAGGTACAACACCCCCCCCCCATAACTAGTAGAGGGGACTGGACTGACAAAGATTTCGGAGCACTAGTGTTGGGATTCAGCACTGGTAGGATCAGGTTGGTTTGAGTAGGCTGGGATTTATAATCAGTGGGATTAGGTTGGGTAGATCAGGAGGGTATTTTTAAAAGGTGGCATCTGATTGAATGGATCCCAGTGGCATTTCTGACTATTGGCATCATGTTAGGTGGATCAAGGTAGGATTTCTTCTATGGTGTATCTGGATGGCGTTTCAGTTATTTCTGCTGTTTGCTGGTTCCATCAGACACCATCCGGTCATCATTCCTGGTATCACCTGGTTCCATCATAGACCTTGCAGTTGTCGTTCCAGGTGTCGCCTGGTTCCATCGGAGACCTTCCTGTTGTCGCTCCTGGGGTCGCCTGGTTCCATCGGAGACCTTCCTGTTGTCATTCCTGGGGTCGCCTGGTTCCATCGGAGACCTTCCTGTTGTCGCTCCTGGGGTCACCTGGTTCCATCGGAGACCTTCCTGTTGTCATTCCTGGGGTCGCCTGGTTCCATCGGAGACCTTCCTGTTGTCATTCCTGCTGTCTCCTTTCTTTTGCTTCTAGTCACAACCTCAAGGCGAGAGATCAAATTCTGCATCTGTGAACTCATTAAATAACACACATTAACGTCTTAATGAATTAACGATTGATTAGAATTCTGAGTTAAGGATTTAGACAAGAGGGGAATAAAAACTCCCCAGAGTGGTAGACAGTCAAATACGAGTCTACTGGTTGGCATCATTGCCATGGAAACTGACCTTCAGCATGTACCTTTTGCAGTGAGGTAGTTTACCACCGGAGTTCATTAAACCAGAGGACCAATTTCCAGAGCAGCTTTAATAATGCAGATGTAATTAAAGAAGCTGCTGTGAGGCTTAATGCACATTTAAGGCTGACCCTGTTCTGTAAGCTAGCAGGGAGTTGAGACCTACAGAAGGAGAGGCAGAGTGAGGAAAGCAGAGCCAGGTAGAAGCCAGTGTGTCACCTGAAGATCACAAGGACAAAATGCACCATCCAAACATACTGAAAACGGTCATAATGTCACCTGATCACCTGAAGTTCTCAGACATGGACACATCATCTGATCACCTGACAGGCTCACAAGGGCACGTCACCTGATCGGCTCAAGGTCTTAAATGGTGGATCGTCATCTGATCACCTGAAGGTTACAAACATGGACACGTCACCTGATCTCCTGATGACTACAACCATGGAGACGTCACTTGATCATCTGAAGGTCCTGAACCTGCACACTGGCCCAGGGCATCACAGCAGACATCTGTCCCAGAAATGAAGGAACCCACAAAAAGTGCGATTAGAAATGGGAAAAGGAGGCTGTGGGGACCCACAATGAATGGGATGGTCGTGTGCAGATTGCTCACCCACTTTTCTTTGGTTGCTAGTTTCTTTTGGTTACCTTAAGTTAAGCTGGCAGTGCCTGACCCCACATTTTCCCATCAGGCACTAAGCTGCTGAATGGGTCCTTCAGCTCCTCAGCGTTTTTTGATGGTGCTCTTTGTCTGGCCGGGAGGCGCCTGTGAGGCTAAGTGTGGAGCCCCAGGTGCCTACTCATGTATTCATTTGCTCCACCTGCTTTCACCTTGACGTTCAGGTTGAGCTTGAGGGATGGAGGATTAATGAGTCCCCTTCTGAAGGTAGCTCCCAAAGCACATCTGTGGTCTGGCGTTGCCACGGCCAGATAAAAGCAGATCCGTTCAAAATGGGCAAAGCTCTGTGATTTGATTTTTGGTTTCGTGTTGCATGTGAGAAGGACTACTTTGCGGAGCTGCGGTAAATCGCCGTGTTTCTGTCCTAATGCATGCCGGCCTTTTTAAACACGCTTGGACATCTGGTCTCTCACCGCGAAATTCCTTGGTTTCGAATGATCCTTCCTCCTCTGCAGCCTGTTCCTGTCTCAGGAAAGTGGCCCATCCTGGGTTTAATCTGCACCTCCAGAGCCTTCCTCATTTTGCTTACCTGCAGTGTTCTTCTGCCACCCTTCTGTCCCGCCTTCTGCTGTACAGGTAGCTCAGCATTTTCCAAACTGTACAGTAATGGAGCCACTGGTAGCAACATTAGCCACTCTGGTGTGACTTATCTCCTGATAACTACAACCATGGACACGTCACTTGATCATCTGAAGGTCCTGAACCTGCACACTGGCCCAGGGCATCACAGCAGACCTCTATCCCTGAAATGAAGGAACCCACAAAAAGTACGATTAGAAACGGAAAAAGGAAGCCGTGGGGAACCTCCTCTCCAGGGAGCCAGTGGTCAAGCACTGGGGCTGAGGTAGCATTAGCTGGCTGGACACTGGGAGACCAACAGAGAGCGAGATCAGTGTAGTAACTATTGGTGAGTTCCATTTGAACTGGGAATTCGGAATTTCCGAGTTCTTTGTTGGAAATTTCACCTGGAATGCCTCCTGAAGTCGGAATTCTGACTTGGAAAGTTGGAGGAACCTCTGCGACCGTGGCCTCAGAATTCAAGATGGCTGCGCCTTATCCCCAGAAGTGAAAGCTGTAGATATATACTGTTTATCAGCACTTATGTTTTATTCGTGTTTCATTAAATCTGTCATGCACAAAGTACCACCCAGTCTCTATCTGTGGGCATGTTACTACCATGGAATTGCGTTATCAACTGCTATTGCTAACATTGGCTAACAATGAACGCGGTTAAATCAGGTGTGACGTCATGCCTAACTCCAGCTTCCAACCGTCGAGATAAATGGAACGCAGCATAAGTCAGGCTCAGAATAACGAGGCAGGATGGTGATCACAAGCATGGACGGGTTTAGGAAATGTAACCTTTGCCATGTCTTAACTGTGTATGTTTCTGCTCTATGTATGAGAGCCACTGACAACCAGAGAAAAATTCCTGGTGTGTGTGTGTGTGTGTGTGTGTGTGTGTGTGTGTGTGTGTGTGTGTGTGTGTGCGTGTGTGTGTGTGTGTGTGTG
>JAAGVU020000001.1:8886846-8898410 GCA_011763525.2 Mormyrus iriodes
GTAGGAACTGTCCTAACTGGTAATAGTTCACAGGTAACATCCTGATGGATACCGGTTCACGGCTACTGTCCTGATGGTTACCAGTTCGTAGGAACTGTCCTAACTGGTAATAGTTCACAGGTAACATCCTGATGGATACCGGTTCACGGCTACTGTCCTGATGGATATCGGCTCGTAAGGATTTTCCACTGAGACAGGCAGCCGCCTACCTGTCCCGAACTCACTGAAGGTCCTTTTTGGTGGGATTGTAGAAGCGTGAATGTGAGTGAGCATAGCTTTGATGACCATCTCTGAGCAACTGCAAGCAGCTCCTGTGTTTGATCTGCAAACTCCTCTCCTAGAGGCTTCTTTGTGGGAAGAACATTCCTGCTTTGCATGTAAACATTCTTCCTGCCTCTGCTCATTTCATGGATGCTGGATAGATCTAAGAACCCTTATCTACAGTGTAGTCTGTGTCTGTCCAAAGCCTGTAATGTTGGCGGCTTTTATTAATGGGTGAGTGCTTTATTCAGAAGGGATTAGCACTTTTTGGAAGCCTCTTTTGTCTGCCTCCGTTTTCATTCAAAAGTCCTGTAGACAGTATTAAAATTGTTCAAACTGCAGAATTGCAACTTTATACAGATCAGACAGTCAGTACAGTCAGCTTTAAACTGTGACTACTCAGCCTGTTTACTATGCAAATGTCAGCTGCATTATAACACTATAACATAATCCTGTTATTCAGTTCTGCTATATTTATGTACAATATTCATCACTTGTTAAATTGTTTTAAATTATTATTGTTGTTAATTATTATCATAATATCTTTTTAACAGATTAAATGGCAATATTTCAGGACAAATGATGCAGCAATGTGATTATTTCAAGTTGGAAAATTGATTCAGGTGGATGTCAAGACAGAGACCACGTCAGCCCAGTCATTCGGGTTAGGAGGATGGGACAGAGACCGCCATCAGCCTGGGCAGTCGGGTCAGGAGGATGGGACAGAGACCTCTGTCAGCCCGAGTGGTCGGGTCAGGAGGACAGGGGAGAGACCACCGTCAGGTCAGGAGGACAGGGGAGAGACCACCGTCAGGTCAGGAGGACAGGGGAGAGACCACCGTCAGGTCAGGAGGACAGGGGAGAGACCACCGTCAGCCTGGGCAGTTGGGTCAGGAGGATAGAGCAGAGATCACTGTCAGCTATGTGTTCTTTCTTGACATTGGCTCCTCTAATGCCAAAAAAGACACTCATTCTCAAAGAAAGTCCCCCTTTCTCCCATCCAGCCCCCCGTCACGGTCCATAAACGAACCTTATGCCCAATATGGTCCTTTTCCTCACCATCATGGTCCTCGGGATCAGCATTGAGCAGGAGACAGCAGGCCTAGCAATAAGGATGTCAAATCTCTGTCCTCTTTTCTGCAAGAGAAAGAGTGTAACCATCAGCCTGTCAACGTCTTTCTGGTTAACAGCAAACTGATAACGTCTGAAATAAAGTTTCTTCTGGCTAGCAGGACACTCATGCTGCAGGATTGGACAGTTATAGACCTCCGTTATTAAGATGACTAATAATGCTTGCTGAAATATTCAAAGAGTAAGGAGTTTATATAATGAAGAATGTTCCTTAGCTCATTGTAACATGGTTTCATTTACATATCTGGTGCTGTTCTGGCTCCATAGGAGGGCAGTTAGCTAGTTACCACCTAAGGGCAGAAGCACAAATATCCTGAATAAGGAAAAACCTGAAGTCAGCTGGACAGGAGAACTCGGGGGAATTTAAAATGTCCGATGAAAGTATGCAAGGCTGTAGGCAAGCTAACCTGCTCCTCTGAGCTCTGTCTTGTGATTTCTCAATATTCTATCCATAGTAAAAAATAAGGCATTGCTCAAAATCTCTCTTTTCTCCTTTCACAGTTAGGTACTTACAGAACACCTGGAAGCCATTTTTTTTGTGTGGTAGGAAAAGGAAGAAAATTTATGTGATTAATTAAAAAAAAACACACACATGCTATCAGTTCAACGCTCAGTGAAAACCTGATGTGTAGTCGAAGTGAGCTCTTGTTTTAAGTTCTGTTTCATCGTTGATGCTGTGGGATCTGCGGGTAGGTGGATCAGGCTGGAATGTTCCAGACTGCTGGCCTGCGCAGCGTCAGTGGAACCCTCCTGTCAGCCTGGAAGATATCTCTGAGTGCTTTATGGGTGCCATTCGCAGGGGTGTCCCTGTGTTCATGGTCACACCAGCGGTGTGCGATATAACTGTATTTGAATTATTAATTGCGTTGCACCACATGCACACAAAGGGTTCATGGGCTCCTGCGGTCTCCTCACAATGCGGTAAAGAGCATAGCGCTCATAGTGTCTCTATCATCCCTGCCTTTCATCCTGTCCTCGTACTGCAATGGCAAGCTTTGATTAACTGCCATCCTGACCTTTCTCTAAAGATGGTCGCTACTGTATTAGTCTCTCATTGTGCTGTGGCCACCCAGGCCGCCGCCGGTCCTGATGATACTGTGAATGTGTCCGTGCTTTTTAGAAACATTATTGAGAGATGTCACGCAGAGATGACTCAGGGTTGGGGGGGGGGGGTTATAAACCACATGCTGTGTTCAACAGTGTAGCCCCTTAGCAGTGCAGCACATACCGGCCACACGGCTTGTTTGTTGGTCTGCTGGCTGCAGATAGAGTCTCTCTTGACCAGAGTCTTTAAAAGATGAGCACTTTCACCACTTTCCTCCCCCAGGGATGCTTCCATTTCTTTCTCAGTGTTTTCAATGAAAGGTATTACCCACTGTCTCTGCGGATTCGGGGATCAAGACCTACTGACAAGGATGTAAGCTGTTCGTCTTGGTCTTTGGTGCTGCGTTTGCTTCTGGAGTTTGGGTTGGGGTTAGGGGTAGGGGATGGGGATTGGAGTTAGGGTTAGGGTTAGGGAGGTGCTGTCAGTGGTTCCCCTGGGGAAGCTGTCTTTTAGCTGAGGTTTTTTCTCAGTCACAGTCATGGTGCCTCTAAGACTTGCCCCAGGCAGATAGTGAACAGACCAGTGTGAAATAAGGTAAAGGAGTGTCATTTTCACCAGAGTTTGACCTGCCCTGGGACAGTCTGCCCTACCCCCACCACCCGGCTCATTCCAGAGTATCTATATAACGACTCTAAATGATTCTAATATACTGTGCAAGGAATAGCAATTAATAGCATCAAAAGATTAGAATGATTAGATCCACAGCTGAAGTGCCTTGCAGATAATGTGATTTTCTTTCAGTAATATTTATGATAGATCATTACTCTTTCATTAACTTATGCTTTTATGCAAAGTGCCTTGCGAATAATGGAAACCATTTATACCACTTGGATTTTACTATTCATTTAGTAAAAGCACGGTCTGCTTCCAATGTGCACATCTCTCTTTGACCTGTGCACAAGCTCACGACCCTGTAATGGCAGCAGCTCGTGCAGAGTGCTGCTTGCCTTTAGAGAACTTCCTCCATACCTGCGTGCATAAGTGCCAGTGCTTCTAATAATGCTGCCTTTCGAAGGCTCGTGTGAATAGCAGCTTGGTCCTGAAATATCGAATCAATTTGTAGTGAAATGTTTCAGCAGGATTTCGGCTGGTTTTCCAGCGGACTGCTTCTGGTGAATAGCAAAAAGTACCTTCGATTCTTGAATAATTCTCTTTAAAATGTGGCTTAGTGATGCTGGTTGTCTAAGATGTGCTTTTAACATTGTCATACCTAAAGGTCACTGGAACTATCATTTGTCATTCAGGCTGTAGAAGGTTAGTACTGTGGGGGTCTTGGATACCTTCACCTCCATTTGCTCCATCTGTAGCTGTTTTACTGTTGACAGGATGTCTCCCTTTCCTCCATATCTCTAATACCTTCTTCTCCATCTGCTCCATCTGTAGCTGTGTTCCTGTTCACAGGATGTCTCTCTTTGCTCCATATCTCTCACACCTTCTCCTCCATCTCCTCCATCTGTAGCTGTGTTACTGTTGACAGGATGTCTCTCTCTCCTCCATATCTTTCATACCGTCTCCACATCCTACCATCCTTTGCCTTTAGTTATGTTATTGCAGTTTATTTTGAGACTTCAGGAATGGAGTATAATTTCTTATTTGTCAAATGGGGCATGTTTGCCAATAATATTGTTTCTATTTTAGCAAGGCAAACTGAATGCAAAATTTGACATTTTCTCCAGAAAGGCTGCACCATCTCCAGAATTCATATCAGCCAAGGACAAGGGCGCAAAAATTATTGCTGTTAGGTTGAGATTTCAGCATTTAGCTAGCTGAGGTAATGTGACAGTAATCTTTGATGAAATCATCCATCTTTAACTTTGTTTCAGAGGTGAGCTCATTGCTGAGATGTTCTGCTCAGCCTGAGCAAATGCTGGAATTTCTTTCTAATGGGGTTTATTGAGCTTTATGAAATCTTCTGCCCTCCCTGTGTAGACTCAATGCTGATCATCATGTTTGGAGTCTTGCTTCTCAAAGACTTTCATCTAAATCATTTGTCATCAGCCAGTTGGGGGCTCAGGCTGAAGACATGGCAAAATGTGGTGGACAGATGTAGACCTGGGTGGTACCCTGCCAGATGCCACTGTAGAAAATGTCCACCTTTCATCGTCACCTAATTTCATTTGTTACTTGATGCAGCTTAAGGACATGGCTTTTGTGAAGGTGGCATTTGATTGGAATTACGAAGATAAACTAATTAGGTGATATGGAAGTCGGTGTTGCAGGGGATCAGGCTCACAGCACTAGTATATTGTCTGTGAAGGGATTATCTGGTATGTTTATACAGCATTAATGTGGATTATAAGCACATTCAGCAAGTTGTGCAAAAATTTAATGTCTGGTGTCAAAAAAGGATGTCTGCCAGGAATATAGGCTTTCTGATTTTTTGTTTGGGAGATGCTGCACAGCCTTAAAAATGAATGAACAGCTCAAAATGACAATTTTATTTTAAAATGCTTCATTTTCAGTGCAGTGCAGAAAATCTGAGCAATTGCACCCACAGTGTGCAGTATGTGGTGTGCAGTGAAATCTGGCAATAGCATCAACATTGTGCAGTATTTGGTGTGTAATTGATACAGGCAGTTACATTTGCATTGTGCCGTATGTTGCGTGCAGTGGATCTGAGCAATCGCACTCGCAGTGTGCAGTATGCAGTACAGATTTAAGAATAGTCGAGGACTACCGAGCACTGTTGTACGTCGCTCTGGACAAGAGCGTCTGCTAAATGCCGTAAATGTGGTGTGCAGTGAATTGGAGCAATTGCGTTTCAGTGTGCAGTATATGGTTGACAGTGAATCTGAGCAATCACATCCACAGTGTGCATTATAAGGTGTTCAGTGAAAATGAGCAATTGCATCCACAGTGTGCAGTACGTGGTGTGCAGGTCACGTACCAGTCTCCGTAAATGCTTCCTGAATTTGTGACTGGTAGCTCATCTGTGTGACTCAGTTAGATAATAAACACCTGATGATGACCTATCTGTGACATTCACAGGCTGACAGGCATCTCCACACCACCCTGTGCTGGAGAACACAGACACATCAACTGAGCGGACCATCAGAGAACTCAAACCCAAGATGGATACTCAGTGTTCCTCGAAGGTCAGATGCTGGGATTGGCTTTGTGCCATTTGACCTCAGAATATCGGCAAATGGCAGCCTCTGGAATGTTCGGGAGGACAGGTATGTGGCTGGTATCAGCGCTGTGTCCTGGGAACCTGCATCTTTGGCTAGGCTGTGGCTTCTCCGGTGCCTTTGGGGGGTTTTCCTACAGAAGACGGATCGATTTGTCTCTGGGTCCGGTGCTCCGGCTTGCTGGACCGTGTCCGGCTTCTGATCGCCTTGCTGGCTTTCCCTCCATCAATCTCCTCCTCTGTCTGTCGCTAAAAAGGCCAGATTTAAGTAAAGCATGCTCTGTAGCTCCTTAAAGAGCGTCAAAATGTCAGGGTCGCTTTAGAAGGAATATAAAACGAACGCAGGCTCAGTCCTCTGTTCCACCGAAAGGCCGCTTCATTACTGTATCCCCAAGCCATTATAATAACACGGTTTGGAAATTCCTGCAACTAAATGGGTTTCCGCTGATAGTTACT
The DNA here is from genome assembly GCA_011763525.2 of Mormyrus iriodes. Classification (NCBI taxonomy): domain Eukaryota; kingdom Metazoa; phylum Chordata; class Actinopteri; order Osteoglossiformes; family Mormyridae; genus Mormyrus; species Mormyrus iriodes. Next base: position 8,892,927 of record JAAGVU020000001.1, read on the forward strand.
CAATGCTGGGTCTAAATAGAAGATTAAGGAAAAATTAAATGCCTCATAGTGAAACCAGGAACTCTTAATAATAACACAGATCAAATAATAAAATCTGTTATTATGCCTTTAATGCATTTTTAAACTTTAAACCTTTGAAAAAGGTTTTTGTGGTGACCCAGAGGGAAAACACTCTCATCTCCATTTCCCAGCATGCTTTGGGGTACCTGGGTCTCATTTACCCCTCAGACTCAGGCTCACATTGACGTTTCTCAAAAGGCATGAATGATGCTTTTTATTCTTCATTGGGGGGGGGCATGCAGGCAGCGGCTGTGAGAGGCACAGACCCGACTTCACAGCTCGCTCCCGGCTGGCATTCAGCAGGTGTCAAAACACCATCAGGACACAGCGATAGCATCATGACCATTAAGCTGGCGTGCAGAAAAGTGGTGGGTGCATCAGCTCCAGAAGCACCTCTGTTCCACATCAAATCGAATCCCTCACCCCATCCATCTTCTTCATCTTGTAATGCTCCCTCACATATCCGAGAATGATTTACAGTGTCGTCTCTGTGAACACCTTGGACCTTAACGGTGGTGAAGCTCTTGAGAACTTTTCACTGGCTAAAATTGATGCCAAATAGGGCTGCACCTCTTTAAGACAATAATGCATGTGGAACAGAAAGCCAGGTCACATGATGATGTATTTCGTTGTATATTAGTTTGAGAGACTTGGTCTGAGATGTCACAGGGGAATTCTGCATTCATGGAGCAATGTTTCATTTTATATCGTGAGTGACATCTTCACATTTTCAGTACCACCAGTGGTTCTATTTCTTTGGTCCCATTTGACTTATTTAGTTAGTTGCTTCAGAAATGTGTAATTGTATCAGTAATGTTTTCATAGGGAACGTGTTATTTTCTGTGTGTAATCCTGTAATGAGGCTGCTGTCTGTCAAACTCTATGTCACGCCCTCGGAGTGAGGAGATGAATATGGGTTCAGAAGTTCAGTAGGCACAGGAACAGCTCTACTTTAATTTGGTCATGCTTCCCTGGATCACACTCACAGCTCCCAGTGTCCCCAGTAAAACCCTACTCGGGGATTACAGCACGGAGGAACGTTTATGTGTAAAGACGAGCCAGGGCAGAGTGGGGCCTGGTGGAGTCTCGTATCTGTGTCTGCTGGCTTGTTGATTCTGGACGTGATTCATGGGCTGGCAGTCAGAATACGGGATAGTCCCACTATTCCATTCAAAACCACCGACGCGCTTTTACAAGTCAAAAAGTCAATTGCAAAGAGAATGAAAAAGCAGCTGTATGCACTGGGTTTGCGACTGTATACAGAGTCTCTATGACTGAATACATACTGGCTCTGTGACTGTATACATACCAGCTCTGCGACTGTATGTGCTGTCTCTGTGACTGTATACATACCAGCTCTGCGACTGTATGTGCCGTCTCTGTGACTGTACACATACCAGCTCTGCGACTGTATGTGCCGTCTCTGTGATTGTACACATTTATACATGCATACAAAATTATTTCAAAGGGGCCCCCTTGCAAAAGGATCCCACCCAGATGCTGGGCCTTCATACTGGCTTTACAACTGTACGCACTGATTCTGTGGCTGACTCAGTACGGTGGTCGTTCTAGCTGGAAGGGGAAGTGTATGGCCCGACACTGAGAGCTTAAAGGGTTTGACAGTAAGAAATTGGCATCCCCTCTGGCCACAAACCTCTTCATATTTTATGCATGAAAGTCATGAAAAGTAGTTTAAAATTGTGATATCCCAAATATTCTAGGCAGATATTCCAGAGATTCTACACAGATTGTAACAAACGAAAGATGAGTTGTGGAAGAAATCATAGCTATGACAGTGATCTCCGTAGGGCTGTTGGCTGTTTTAATGTTGGATTGTGTGCAGTGAAGATGAAACCAGAGGACCCTGGAAACATCTCCACCTCACTGGTGAATGGAGGCTGATCATTGATTCAGTTTCTTCGATTTTTGTATTTAAGCCACAGACATCTTGTGCAGTAATAAAAGGAGTTGGCTTCAATTTAATTGAGCTTGAGTCAGATTTACGTCTAAACAAAGTAAAGCTGTATTTCCCCATCTGCTGCAGGCAGCCTATTCCAAGCACTGCTGTCAGATTGGTCCGTCTGACATTTCTGCTTCTCCACTTTCCGTTTCCTGCTTCCCCCCGAACTTGCTGGATGATTCCAGACACAGAGATCCCTTCATTAAGCCTGATAATGCTGCTGTTCCTCTCAGTAATGCTTCTCAGAAACTCAGGATCTCCTGTGGAAAAATACCTCTGTGCATCAGGACCGTCAGACCTCTCGGTATGAGTCTATCTGCATGAAAGTCCATGAACATCTTGTTTGGGAAGCCATGAGTAACTAACCTTTTCATTCTTGTGAGGTTTTCCAATTAATCTGAGGAGATCTTTTCTAGTTTTATGAAATTGTTGCAAATATCTGTTTGAATAATGTTTTTGGAAGGTACCAGGAAGTCTTGGAGGGCCCCAAGTTCATTAATCAAGTTTGGCTCAGGCACAGATAATCAGGTTGCGTTGAGTGGGGGGGGGCGTGGATGGGTGACAGGCAGCCTGGGGTAGGGGTGGCCTTAGGGCCCATGTGGCCTGAGGGTTTGCTGATTCCACTGGTGAATGGAATGGGACTCCTATCCCAGAATGCTTAGCTCCTCTGGGCTCTCAGTCACATTCAGCCACTATTGCCAATTGTAATTAATGGGTAGAAAAGTCTTGTGGCAAGAAGGCCATCCCTTGATCGTCTGTATCTCTGGGAAAACGTGGCTTGACGAAGATGTTCCAGCCGACTGGCATCATCACCCATCATCCTGTTTCTGTGCTTTGCAGAGAAATGGGGTGTTTCTCCCCACCATTACGGTTATTTGGCACACTAACACACCACATCGTACTTATGTAAGAGCAGCGTTTAAGCTTCTGTTCCCTGCGCCATATTCAGCGGTGACAGTTGTCACGGGTACACGCCGGCCGCCTTCTTATCTGTCAAGAGACAACGCTATGGGGCAACGAAAATGAAAGGTCCCCCTTCCTGCTGGAGTCTCCCAGAAATGAGAGGACTAACAGCAAACACAGAGACATGCCAGCTGGGGGTGCTGGGGGTGTGACCACATGCTGAAGGGGTCAGGTGACTGGGATCATCCTTATCCCATTGTCTGTCAGTATACAGGTCACATGACCACAGATGTGCAAGCACCCTTCCCAGGAGCGATATCTGAAAACAGCTGTGAGACTGGACTGGCTGTCTGGTTTGATGCAAGGAGCATTTGAGACACTGGCTGTAGGTCACAAGGGGCTCTCTGGGGAGGTGCTGGAATAGATCCCAAAGCATGTGCTGTCTGTTCCCCAGAAACAAGTTACAATTACAACACATAAAAGCTGCTCCCTGTGAGCCAAGCTGACGTCAAACCCCGGGGGTGACTAGAATCTTAATAGTAAAAAAAAGTCTCATAAACATGAACTGTAAAAATGTGTCTGCCTGGGAATGTGTTTATGTGTTCTTCTCAAAGGTGCGTTTTTGAGCAGGAATCCACTGCTGTCAGAGCGCAGCTTCCTGGAAATCAAGCACAGAATGACAAGCATTTGCAGATATTTATTATCTCACAGTACAAATACACCTTTTAATTAGAAATAAGAAAGTTAATTATTAACTGCCAGTCTGCAGTAGCAGGTAGTTTATGTTTTGACACCGAAAAGTGTCAAGTGCAAAAAATTCTTTTTGAGGGTCTTATCTTGTTTTGGGAACATCTCTGTCTTACAGGGCTGGTGCATTTCTGCCATTTGTACCACCCCTGCATGCATAACGCTCACATGGCCACTGCATGGCTGCATTCTGGCATTGGCCTTGTCAGGGGTCAAAGGTCACTCACTCTCACCCTGACCTCTGAGCAGAAGCCACCCGATACTGCGGTGACCAGGTCTCAGGGGTGATTCCAGAGATGAGGCACCTGCAGATACCTGATTATGGCCATCACATCTTTCTGGAACCACCACATACCGATTCAGAAATGTCCAGGTTGCCAGCAAAGCTGAGTGTCTTCTGTGTGCACGTAAAACATGGAGAAAACTGGAAAACAATTTGCAAAAGTTTCCACTGCAAAATTGATACCTAGCATTGGAGCACCGGTTGACTTTTTAGGGTTTGGTGAGGACACGTTTCACCCTGCAGTGCATTCTGGGAGGATTTCTCAGGGAATAATGGCTTGTATCGAGCCGAATGGATTTTCCGGAGAGTCCGAAGTGGGGCCTGACCTGATCTGTGAGGTGTTCTGTGGACGTGTCAAAGCAAAGAGGAGCCGGGGGAAGTTCAACCCCCATTTCATGTTGAAAGGCTTCCAGATCCTGAGCTGCAGTGCAGAGGTGGGTAAGGCTGCTATTTTTCATTTCCTTGACTAATGGACACTTTACCTTTTTCCGGACTGGACAAGGCATTGCTGTGGCAGAGTGACGGCCATTTGTGTGGGAGGTCTCTCTCTCCACCTGTCGGCAATTTGGGCTCCAAACTCGATTACAACCACTCAAGACTCTGCCTCCAGTCAATATCCCATACGAGCAACATTCCTGTCAGCAGTAGGGATGCAGATGGGATCGATTTCCAAAGTGAGCCAGGTGCAAACCTCTCTCACAGCTCCGATTGCATAATGACTGGGAGCCAGTGGAAGGCCAGTGCCACCCTCAAAATGTTTTTCCATCAATTTAGAGAATAACAATAGGCGTGAGGAGGTTTCAAGCCCGCCTATTTGCGTTAGCAAAGGAGGCAAAGGCCATACTTACAGTACATCTATTACTAATAAAAAATAGCATTTTTTCCCAGTTAACGGCTGTGCTTATAAATTATATAAGATTTATGAAGTCTTACTTTCTCCTGAGTTCTTGCAATAATTCTTATTGTTCGTCTGCATAATTAAGGCACACGGTAAAAGAAATATTAAACTGTTATGAATAATATTTTACACGCTTATGATGCCCCCACTGCATATTGCAGAGACAGATAGTCCGGGTTCCTGCTGGGGGCCGTTCCCCTCGCCACATACTCCCGTGATTCATTAAAAGTTTATGTCATTATTTATTTGCCCAGGCGACTAAAGGAGCCTTCCAACAAAAACAGCCACGCTTGTTTTAAATGGAGGAACATGCAAATAAAGGGAAGCTAAATCTACTGCTTATATGTGCTGGGCCCGGAGAAGTTGCACCTGGTCTCCCAAATTCAGGACATGAAGGTGGGTAACCGGAGACAGCGTGACCCAAACGCATCCTGGTAAACATGTAATATGTGTGCGTGTCTGTGTGTTTGTTGTATGCAAAGCCTTTCACCTCTGACCCCCAGTCATTACACAATGTAACACAATTTTTGTTCCTGGCTTCCAAGTGTTATATTTGAACTGCTTATGTCTAAAGCCTATCGAAAAACGACTACATTCAGCACAAACTTTGATTTTATGACCACAGCCCAGAAA
>JAAGVU020000001.1:8898510-8911399 GCA_011763525.2 Mormyrus iriodes
ATGGATGGATGGATGGATATTATTAATATTTTTAATCTAGTAAATACATATGAAAAAATTTGGCTACTAGAAACATACATAACGTACTGTTCCACCTCGTTTGTACATCTTGTTTTAAGCGTTTTTGAGGCATTTTGCAGTTCAGTTTGAATATGTTTCAAGCGAGGATTCACAAAGGGCGAATACTTAAAATGACCCACAATTGTTCTCCCACTGACAACAGCGTCACTTACACATCGTTGCGACAGCAGCCCCTCATGTATTCTAAGCTGCAGCGAGTGCGCAAAACAGCTCAAGCTAGTGACTCCCAAATCATACACTGCTTTTTTCATATTACTTGAGTTTTCTCATACAATTGCATGCGCTTTGTTTAGTGGGATTTTCCAATAAATGCTACTTCTACCTCTCAAAATTTAGTTTTTACAAATATTGCAAATCACTGTTCTACTAGTTGCTGTTAAAAGCGTAAAATATTTTCAGATCTTCACCCTCTTATCTGTTCTTACACTCCTCGTACTGCAAAGGGTTTGCACATGACATTACAGCAGGCGAAATTCACTGCACTCACGCAATAATATATGGCTGCAGCCACCCTTCTCAGGCCCCACCCTGCTGCTCTCAGGCCCCCCCGCTCTCAGGCCCTCGTCCGCCGCTTTCAAGCCCTGGTCTGCCACTCTCAGGCCCTGCCTCACCACTCTCAGGCCCTGCCTCGCCACTCTCAGGCCCCGCCTCACCACTCTCAGGCCCCCCCCCACCACTCTCAAGCCCCAGTCTGCCGCTCTCAGGCCCCACCTCACCACTCTCAGGCCCCACCCCACCACTCTCAGGCCCCACCCTGCCGCTCTCAGGCCTTGTCCCACCACTCTCAAGTCCTGCCCCGCCGCACTCAGGCCCCGCCCCACCGCTCTCAAGCCCCTTCCGGTTGGTCTGACGCATGCGCAGAGAACAAAGAAACCTTCTTTATCCGTTTCCAAAGTTTCCAAAGTGTGGTTTTTCTATTTAATGCGTTTGGGGGAAAAATGTCCTACTCCTATATTTGTGCACAATCCATGTTTCATGATTGTCAATCTGTTATAAATCTAAACATTTAATATGTTCATTAAATTTTTTTCCTGTTTAAAGTTTGACTGTTTACACATAAAAATTAACAGTAAAAATGGAAATAGCATTTTTATTGATATCGGCAGTTGTCTACGATGACGTGATAAAGTCGTGCCTAGATATTCATTGATCACTTTTAAAATCTGACACATTCTGGATATTAATTTAGTTATAACATTCTCAATCATATAATGATCTGGAAATATCTATCTCATTATCTATTACGTTATTCATTCTGGAGACATAAAACACATTTATATCAGGATTAAAATGGAACTGAAGCGATATCATTACATGATGGTCATTTTATTCTTTAATTTTATTCTCTTTTACGCAAGCAGGGTCCTAAGAGTGGTGAGGCTTGAGAGTGCCCAGTTGTTCTGTACATGCATGAACCGTAAGGGGCCTGAGAGCAGCAAGGCCTGAGAGAGGCGGGGCTTGAGAAAGGCGGGGCCAGAGAGCAGTGAGGCCTGAGATTGATGGCCTGAGACGAGTGGGGCCTGAGAAGGGTGGCTGCAGCTAGATACTTTTCCTCCCATCCACTGAGTAGCAAAAAATCTGAGTGGCAGCATTAGCGTTTAGCTTGAATACCACGAAAAACACATCTAAAATGGGAAAGAGCTGTCATGCGATTTATTGCAAACAGCTCTAACAAGAAAAAGGTGCTATCTTTTTAGAGACTGCCAAAGCCTAAGTAAGTAAGTATTGGACGTGGATCGGTCACGTATGGCCAATATCTGATCCGTCAAGTAGGTCTGGATCGGCGCCGATACCGATCCCAATATTGGATCAGTGCATCTCTAGTTACCTGTAACACTGATATCTGATTAAGGATGTTTACTGATATGATGCATGACGGTGTTTTCAATTAATTAGCAGGAAAAATTATGCATTGAGCCACTGAGTGCAAGGAGTTATTAGGGAACTAGCGATTCATTTATTGGTTTGGGATCTTACATGATTCACAGTTGGTAACATTAAAATATGAAAGAAAGAAAATTGCAGAGGTTATTAATGGTGATCAGCAATGTGTATCACGCAAGATTTGATAAATATCTGAATAATAAAGCTCGCCCCTCAAAATCTGGGATCGAGTCGCGCGGCTCAGTAATATCCAGTATAGAATCTGGGAAAACTGCAACTGTAATGGGAGTGGAATTGTCCCAAAGTGAGCAGCCCGTGCCAGCTCCGGTGCTACACACATGCGACCCCCCCGCAGGGGCGCTCAGCCGCTGTAAAAACTCCCATAATTCCCCAGCAGTTCCCAAGGCCAGGCTGACATACATATGCAAACAGTAGAAATATGCAGATGTGAAAATGATTTATTTTTGTTCAAATATTAATGTGCTTGAAAAATTCATGTAAGGGATGAGGACCCCAGAGAAGTAGCTTCTACCCCGGGGTGATGATCAGACACACACACACACACACCTGGGAGAGTTTAGTGCGACCTGCTGTGGGCCATCAATGTGTCACACCTGGTCCACTGTCACCTGCCCTCTCACATCACGCACTGACACACTGAGGCTGTTTGGGGTCCTTTTCATTTACAGGGTGTACCCTGTGCGCTCCTTTACAAACAAAAGGCTGTATGTCATTTTATTTGCCACATTAGCCAATAGTATGTGTATCATTGGTAATTAGTTTGAACAAGTTGACACACAGGGGGCTTTTCTGTTGAATGTACCTCTGGATGTTACGTAATATAAATATATGAATACAAATGAATTGACCAGAGGCCAAAGAACATCACAACACACTTCTGGGTAGAAGGTGCCCCTGGTCATTTGTGGATGAGCTGGTCAGATTCCGGAGCAGTGTCAGGGCATAGTTCTCCTAGGTCACAGTGTCTCATTTCTGTGTTGGTGACTGAGATGCGTGACTGGCACCGATGGTCCAGGTGTTTCCAGGGAATTATACTGAAGAGATTCAGACAGATCCCAGAATGGGGTGTTGATAGGTATTGATGGACAGGAAGACTTGAGACTGGCCAGATGGACAGGGGGCTCTGGATGGAGAAAGTTCCTCTGCAGACAGAAGATGATGATGACTATGATGATGATAATTGCTTTAGGGGTTTTGTGTAAATACTGCAGCTCTGTGGAACGCACAGGTTCTGATAGGTGCATTTATGCAGATTTTATTCAGGATGGTCCAGATTGTATCCATGTCTGTCCTCTCCAAGTTACTCTCCAGTGGATGTCGGAACGGGATTGTGATAGACATTCATATCAGTCACAGGGGGACATTCTGGAAGAATATTAACGATACAAACAGCATTTATGCGGTGGGGATGACGTCTTTATAAGTACATTGGCACCACACAGATGAAACCAAATTTAATCAACTAAATTGTCAAAACAGCGTGGAACACATGATTAAAATGCCTCAGTAGAGCTCTCTTCTTCCGCTTGAAACTAATTAATTTGTGCTGCATGGTGCTTTACAGCTGTTTACAGCTGGTTGCTGTTTTACACCTGTTTATTTATCTCCCTGGGGCGATGACTGCCAGCCCCGAGAGCCTGGGAGCCCCCGGGGCCTCTAGCTCCCCAGGCAACGGGAGGAGAAACATCCAACTCAGCTGGAGCTGGAGAATCCGTTGCCTGGGGTAACGGCACAACCTCTTCCATCCCACCCTGCGGTCCCCATCCTGATGTGGGCTTTGTACGCCCTGGGAGCCAAGTGAGAGAGTGTGGGTCTACAGCCAGCCCGACTTGCTAAGCGCCACTAAATGAAGCCGTTTCTCCTGAAGGTGCCATGCGATGAACATAATGGTTTTCAAACAGCATCATGATACTTAAAGAACCATGCACACTTTCCTCCTCAAGATCTGTGAAGGTTCTCCGGATACTGGTCCTCACGCCGAAGTTTGAACATCTCGGTCACTGCACCGCTAATCGCTTTACTGATCGCGTTATGTGACTTTTTGAAATTATTGCCGAGGCTCTTTTATCGCACCATAGTCTAACCTTTTGAATGTTGCAGAGCCCCGAAGAACTACGTCATAAATTTCTCCATAAAACCCACCTTAATATCTTCTGTGAAACTCACACAAAGCTGCTATGTCCGCTGGCTCACACCTGGTGGCGTGTCATAAACATCTCATTGCGCATGTGACATTCAAGGACGCTATCAAAAGCCACGGTGCAGCGAGAGACTCACTCTGTTCTGAAAGCTTATGTAAACAAACAAAACATTCGAGCATGATGAGGATCAGATGTGACCACAGAAATGTTTAAAACAGCAGTGTCTTGCCATAGATGAAACCTACAGTAAACCCTTCGAAGTCGAGATTTGATGTGTCATCATCTTGGGGGGGTTGCCCCACTGACAGAGGAGGGGGAGGGTTAGGTTAGGCAGAGGTGCTTGCTGTAATCTTCCTGATTCATTCATGGACAGAGAGAATCAGTTTTTTCCTTACCATGTCATCCGTTTAGTCAGAATTGTGATTCCGAGGGATTTTTCTAGGGCTTTGGAGAGCTTGTACCTGGCTCCACGCAAATGCTCACTCTCCCCCAAGAAAATGGGAAGTCGGGGGGGGGGGCAGTGCACCTGGTTCTGAGGCCCTCAGAGGCATCGTGGAGGTGTCCTGACTAGGCCTACGGGGGCAGGTAACATGCTTATTACAGGCGTGCAGATTTGAGTCTCATGGCTTCTGAGAGAGTATCGCGGGTCATGGGTCACGGGTAGGAGATTTGTACTAAATCCTGGGGGGTTTATGTGTTTATTCAAAACTGGTTCAGGCAAACACAGGTAAAGCCTGGCAATAGCTCGGCTGTCCGTCAAATGTGTATGTGAGTAATTCCTTCTTACATGTGTGTGCCTCTCATGGGCACGCACTGAAAATGAAACAATCATTGAAATGGATTCACCTGCAGTATTTGACAGAATGATAATATTTTAATATTCTGAGTGAAGCTGAATAACTGCAGGGGTTAGAAAAATAAACTTTAAATGCAGTTTAAAAAAATCAATTCCACTTGGGAAAGGTAATTCTGGATTTCACGGCTGGGTATAGATCCAACAGCTTAGTCTGTGTGTTCAGGCTTATCTGGGTACTGGATCGGTGTGTACGTGGGCCACCTTCACTGTAAAGTCCTCTGAACCCAAGATGGAACCTGTATGGATCTGTATACAGAGTCTAATGCAAACATCACAGAGGGGCGTCTCTCAGACGAACATGCCTGCCTGATACCCACGTATGCCTCATACGAATGTCTCACTCAACCTGCTTTTTTTTTCCTAGAATCCTTGGGGATGGGAAGCCTTTGTGTTTGAAAGAGAGTCAGGCTCAAGCGAGTCCTGTTGCCGGGATGCTGGTGGACAAGATTGTCCATGTCCTTAGTGGGCTCCCGTTGTTGGTCAGCTTCTCTTTCCCAAAGTGTGACGCATGTCCTGATCCCAACTTTGGGTTGCACTCTGTGGAAACTCCCTGCTGGATCCACTGCCCTGGAGGCAGCTGACGTGCAGACACACACACACACACACATATACACGCACACACACACACACACACACACACATATACACGCACACACACACACGCACACACACACACACGCATAGGTCAGACAGAGACACCAAGAATTCAATGATTTCTATTTGACACATTGCGATGTATAAAGTCCGACTTCAGCTTGCAGTGGAATGAAAGGTGGTCAAACTCTGCAAAAATAAAAAATAGTAATATCATCCATCCATCCATCTTCTGCACCCACTTATCCCAATGAGGGTCACAGGGAGTCCAGAGCCTATCCGGTAGAGGCTACGGGCGCAAGGCAGGGAACTACTCAGGATGGGGCAACAATCCACACACCATTCACACACACACACACACACACACACACGGGTAATTTGGCAACTCCAATTAATCTCAGCATGTTTTTGAACTGTGGCGGGAAACCAGAGTACCTGGAGGAAACCCCACGACGACACGGGGAGAACATGCAAACTCTGCACACATGGAACCCAGCTGGACATATGAACCCTGATCCCAGAGGTGTGAGGCGACAGTGCTAGCCACTGTCCCACCGTACTGCCCTGATCATAATATCAATAAAAGAATAATGCATTAAAAAATATACATAATAAATATGTAAATAAGGAACATAAAGTTCTATTGAAAAAAAATCAGAGATGAGCAACATGGCTCAGATAAAGTGCATGGTGCATCTGTAAGGAGCAGGTATTAATACCTGCTGTATCGGTATTACATAATACCTGCCCTATTGGTATTCAGTAACCTGATGGCTTGAGGGTAGAAGCTCCTGCTGAAACTCTGTGTGATGCTGTCACAGTGGTACAGTACGTCCCTTTGTTCCCTGAAATTCCCTCAGTGACCATGTCCTCATTTTAATATTTCATCCGCGAGCAGCTGCATTATTCACACTGGGCAGGAAATGCACTCCCACCAGAGGGGCCGATTCCTGCCTTGTCCGTGCGGTGGGGGGGCCTCTGTGCTGGGATGTCGACGCTTCCGATGTCACCCAGGGGTTTGGCATGGGGAGCTTTCCGTTTTTACCTGTTACAAGCTGGAGGAACAGGTCTTTTTATGGAGAACGCAGGTTAACGGGAGCTGGCTTGAGAGTAGCTGGAAGTGACCGTCAGCCTAATTTTTGGTCACTTTTGTGGTCTCTGTTTACCCCCCGAATTTGGCCCCTGTTCGTCCTCTAATCCCGCCCCCCCATCCCCCCGGGTTTTGGTTTCATTCACCACTGTCTCTGTTCCGCAGTGACATCGCAAGAATAATCATGGCTGTTTATTTGCTAAGCACACGAGACGCTATACAATTGCTTTCTTCTCACGTGGGAAAACACTTTAACAAACTGAAGAGGGACTGCAGATTTGGGCATTTGTGCAGCTGGGTAAATTATCTCATGGGATGCAGATATTTTGAGTGTGACAGCACTTCTAAATGTTTTGTTGAGTACATTAGCTTTTAATTGGCTCTAGATTCACTTTGAGTCCAAAAAGAGCTTTTAAACAGTAAGCACACTGTCAGAAGAAAAACAAAACAGCATCCCTAAGCCAAGAGGAGTGCAAAGCGGCATGCAATGGTAATGTTGTATTTGGCAATTATGACAGACAGCCATCGGCACTCTTGTGCTCTGAGTTGCCTGGGATAATCCCCAGGCTCCCGGTAACCCTGTACCAGATAGATGGGAGATGAATGGATGGGGCAGAGATGTGTTTGAGGGGAAAGTAAATGAATTTCAGCCATCGTATTAACAAAATGATTCTGAGGAAACGTGACTAGACGTGGCCCAGGTCTGACAAGCTTTGGGGAGGGGTAACATGGCACGGGGTGTTTAATGTCAGCGTGATGGCGCGCAGACAGAGCGTGGGGCTACGCTGCTTAAACCAGGTAACCTGCGTAATGATGGCCTGTCAGTCAGCCTGGGGGGGTGAAGGCGTGAGCGGATGTCATTCCCACGTCGGAATACGGCAATGACAGTCTCCTTACGATAACGCCGTGTCGTCACGGAGACAGACAGTGGGTGTCGTGAGCCGTTCAGTCTGCTGTTCTTGTAGGTTAAACTGAGTCAATCACGTTTTGCTTATTGAGAAATGCAGCCCGTTTGTGTGAGGCCAGAAAGGGCGTGTTTTTAGATGCCTGTGAATCCAAATCACCTGGGACTTGAGGAAACGGAGCAGATGAAGGTGGATGCTGATAGGCGCCCAGTGAACAGAGCAAGATGCATTTCTGAATGAATTCACAGCATGCTCGTGTTGTATTGGTTGTCACTGGGTGTCCGGTATGTTTCTGGGTGGGTCCTGTTCGACGATCAGCACAATTCTCGCAGATCTGAAATCCTGCACTGAGAGAGAGAAAAGAAATCAGTTAAAAGGTCAAACAGATCAGGCCTCTGGGAAAAGCCTCCATCAGTCTGTTTGCCCCAAGTACTTATCTGAAGCTCATGAGGAATCCTGATAATCCCATGACCTCGTAAGGATAATTGGTTGGAAGCAGGATAGATCAGCTCACTGATAAAAAACAGCTTCTTTCAGTGATATTTTTATTGATGTAGTACTACTTTCTATTCTGTTTGCAGTCTTGCCCCCTACAGTTTTCAATAAGTCTCCTTTTCCAAAATGTGGTGATTCATCATTTTTATAAATCATCTCTGTCGTCCCTTCTCATCCCATAATATTTATTTTTCAGTCTAGGGCCCTGAGGTGGACGGCTCCACCCAGCACAGTGTCCTGAATGTGTCACTTGAGGTATGTGTCTGCGTGTGTAACATCCTCACAGACCCTGTGAGCCGGGAATTTGGGAGCCTCGCCCTTACCAGCCTATTGATACAGAGTGACTTGACCCTCAGCCGTCCCAGCGGCCTTTCGGGGCTGTCTGGCCTGCTGCCCGCTTCCTGTGCCCTCCCCAGCTATGGCCCGGTTCTCCCAAAACCTCTGCCGCGTATCAGCACACTGAATAACGGCTTCCCGTTAAAAGAGGGAAAGCGGAAGTGCCAAAATCTGAGACCCGCCACAGTCGCTTGCTGTAAACCGTAAGCCTGTCAGACATATTGAAAGTTCAGCCGGCGGCAAAATTAATCTAAATGCAGCAGCAACAGCCGCGCCCCGTCACGGCCGGAGCGGGAGACGCGGCAGCCAAAAAAAGATTCGCCGCCTTCTCCGCGGCAGCCTGATGGAAGCGGTATGCATCTGTGAGATATTTCTGCCTTTGCTTGGAACTCGGAGAAAATCCGGCGATCCGAGGAGCTTCCAGAATGAGAAATGCTTGATATACATGCTGTTGCACAACGTCATATGACAGACCTGCTATTATGTTCAGCCAGGTGCCTTTAAACCGCTCTAATGCCAGAGGAACATACCAGAATCAGCACTCGGAGGATGCAGAAGTAGGTCAAGAGCACACACACACACACACACACACACACCGCATATTTAATGAGTGTGTGTCTCCTGTCATTCCAGGGATTGGGGCTTTTCCTGACTGCACAGGAAAGGTGGACAAGCTCTGTTTTGTCCATAGGGGGCATTGGCTTTCAGAGTTTCACTTCTGTTCTTTATCAAAGCCAGGGCAGTGGAAAATTGTGAGGCAGTTATGGATGGAGGGTCAGTAACGTTAAGATGTCATGCATGTCAATGTGTGTGTGGTGCACACTTACAAGAGCATGTCACTCTCGCTGTGTCCATCTCCAAGCACCATGGCACCTTCATCTCACCCCATGCATGCTTCTGCTGTCTGACTGAAGTACGATGTGGAGGCCCGCTTGCACGGTGTCATGTGACCGTGGCAGTATAGTACACTATACTGCCAAAAGTATTGGGACACCCCTCCAAATCATTGAATTCAGGTATTCTAATCACTTCCATGGCCACAGGTGTATAAAATCAAGCACCTAGACTGCTTCTACAAACCTTTGTGAAAGAATGTGGTACTGTGATAGGGTGCCAAATGTGCAATAAGTCCATTTGTGAAATTTTGTTGCTACTAAATATTTCATGGTCCACTCTTAGTGGCATTATTGCAAAGGTAAACCAACTGGGAACAACAGCAACTCAGCCACGAAGTGGTAGGCCCCGTAAAATTACAGAGCGGGGACAGCACATGCTGAGGCGCATAGTGTGCAGAAGTGTACAACTTTCTGCAGAGTCAATAGCTACAGACCTCCAAACTTCATGTGGCCTTCAGATTAGCTCAAGAATAATGTGTAGAGAGCTTCATGGAATGAGTTTTCATGGCCAAGCACCTGCATTTGAGCTTTACATCAAGTGCAATGCAAAGCGTCAGATGCAGTGGTGTAAAGCACACCACCACTGGACTCTAGAGCAGTGGAGATGTGTTCTCTGGAGTGACGAATCACGCTTCTCTGTCTGGCAATCCGATGGATGAGTCTGGGTTTGGCGGTTACCAGGAGAACGGTACTTGCCTGACTGCATTGTGCCAAATGTAAAGTTTGGTGGAGGGGGGGATTATGGTGTGGGGTTGTTTTTCAGGGGCTGGGCTTGGCCCCTTAGTTCCAGTGAAAGTAACTCTTAATGCCTCAGCATACAAAGCCATTTTGGACAATTTCATGTTGCAAACTTTGTGGGAACAGTTTGGGGATAGCCCCTTCCTGTTCCAACATGACTGCACACCAGTGCACAAGGCTAGGTCTATAAAGACATGGATGAGCGAGTTGGTATGGAGGAACTTGACTGGCCTGCACAGAGCCCTGACCTCAACCTGACAGACCATCCTTGGGTTGAATTAGAGCGGAGACTCTGAGCCAAGTCTTCTCATCCAACATCAGTACCTGACCTCACAAATGCTCTCCTGGAAGAATGGTTAGAAATTCCTATAAACACACTCCTAAACCTTGTGGAAAGCCTTCCCAGAAGAGTTGAAGCTGTTATAGCTGCAAAGGGTGGGCCAACTCCATATTAAAGCCTATTTATTAAGAATGGGATGTCATTAAAGTTCATGTGTGTGTAAAGGCTGGCGTCCCAATACTTTTGCCAATATAGTGCAGGTCGCACCTCTGGAGTCATGTGATATGTCACATGACTGCTGCCAGGACACACCCACTGGTCCGTGTCCCACATCTACCCCAGTCAAATGACCCTGGTTTTCATGCAATGAAAGACCCACGTATCCTGCCTGGAACACGCTGTCAGGAAAGTGACGACCTCACCTGGGATTTAGGAGGATATAAAGGCTGGATTTTATCCGGCAGATGTCCATGACTGTGGCGGAAACAGCCCATCCCCTTGTTATTCAGCTTATGACCTTGAGGCTTTTCTTTTTAATCCTTCCCCAAAATTCACACAGTTTCTGTTCTTTCCAATTTCCTCGTCTCTTGCAGGCACAAGAAGACGGTGAGGCAGCTGTGTAATTGCCTGGCGCTATACCTGCAGCGCCCCCTGGCTTGTCTATCATGCCATGACGTTGGTCTAGCTGACCTATCAGTGACCCCAGATCCCCAGAGCCCCCCCCCCCCCCCACAAGTATATTCCCTGCTATGGTGGTGCTGTGTCCAGAAAGCTTCTCCTACTGGTCTTACTGGTCAGCAGCTCCCAGTCTTGCCCACATGGAAGGGTCCCTCGCTGCTTTAGGGACGCGGTATAAACACTAATTAAACTCGTCTTTCAAAATCTATAATTAAAGCGGGAGAGTGGGTGTTCAGTGATGAGAGACAATTAAGGGGCTTGCTGACAGCACAGGGGCACGTGTGGCCGAGGGCTTCGTTAGCGCTGATCATGATGGGAGAGCACGGCCCTTGCGGAGGCTCTCACGGTGAGGGACCACAGGCTGTTTGTTTGAGCCGTACATGCTGGTTCGGGTTGCGGTGTTTTGGTGTGACTCAAAGTGGACCCAGCATAACGAGAGAAACCCCCATTAAATGACTGAGCAGAGTTTCAGTTCTGCAGGCCATTTGTTTCCAGACCTTCTATGGGGCCCATCGGTTTGGGCCAGTTTTACACCCTGGGAGGGGCAGGGGGGTGGTGGGGGTGTCTCTATGGCCCCCGCACGGTCACCGTGGCATCGTGATGCAGAGAGGAGCATCTGCTGCAATCTGGCAGACATCTGCACTCCCGTGGACACTGCTTTATGCAGAGCTGCTGGGGTGGAGATTGCAGGCAGGCATGGAGGCAGCCCTCCGCGTGGAGGCAGCCCCCCACCTGTCCGGCCAGCTCTGCTCACTGCAAACCAGCCATCGCTGCTTATATGATGCTCCTTGAGCTGCGAGAAAACCGTGCCGCAGAGCAACTGGATCGTCTCTGAGTCTCACTGCCACACCAATTCACAGGAGAAAGGAGTCAGCCAGTCGGAGCCAGGGTCATCAAGCCCCATGGAGTGCTGCAGGCAGGCCGCACACCAGCACATTGCGGATATTAGCTTTCATTAAGGGGTGAAAACACTTACAGTTAATCTGCTCTTAACTCCATGATCTGACGATCGCGTGTGAATTGAGGACTTATATGAAGCGTGTTAATTTGCGGTCCCAAGTCTAAGGGCTCTGGGGACACAATGGTGTCTTTTATCTCTGGGTAATAATTTACTTGGAATAATTTTATACCCATGTTTGTAGGCTTCTCATCTGAAGCAGTTATTAAACTGCAAACAAGCTCTCAAGAGCTTTTCTATGGAAAGTAATCACCCTGTGCGTCACGGAGTTGGGATTCACATTGTACGACGGCGTGGATGCAGAGAGCCGACGAGACACGGTGTTCATGAGGATCGTCAAGGTGGTTTCTCAGTCACGTATGGGCACTTGTCTTGTAGCTAAATAGTGTTCTGTCCTGATATCTACCACTACTGTGAAGGACCTGAGGTTCCCATTGATAGGTGCTGCACATGATGAATGTGGTCACATTGATTTATGCCTGAGACTCAATCACAAAAACATGAGTGGTTCTCTGTCCTAGACGACCATTCACTGGGCAGGCTTTGGCCACACGCTGCATCTGCCTTCGCCTTGGTGGCCGGAGCGGGTCCGATGGCCTTCCCAGGGCAACGGCTTGGGCTGGGTTCCTCCCTCAGGATTCCCACATTTAGATGAGCGGAGGTGAGCTTCCAATCGTTAACCTGCTCATTTAGTCTGGCCCACTGAGGATGCAGAGCCATTTCTGTGGCGTCTTTATAGAGCGGGCTGGAAATGCTGGCTCATGGTTGCTGAATGAGCGTGGTGTGGGAGGGACAGACTCACGGCCAGGTGACACGCCAATCCACCGGTACCCTGTGAAATTGTCCAAAAATACTTTGTATGCTGAGGCATTAAGAGTTCCTTTCATTGGAACTAAGGGGCCAAGCCCAACCCCTGAAAAACAACCCCACACCATA
>JAAGVU020000001.1:8935427-8950477 GCA_011763525.2 Mormyrus iriodes
TCTCCCTGTGCCCTGTGATAGACTGGCATCCCATCCAGGGTGTCCTCTCCCTGTGCCCTGTGATAGACTGGCATCCCTTCCAGGGTGTCCTCTCCCTGTGCCCTGTGATGGACTGGCATCCCATCCAGGGTATACGCTCCCAGTGCCCTGTGAAAGACTAGCATCCCGTACAGGGTGTCCCTTGCTCTTTGCCCTGTGATGCACTGGCATTCCATCCAGGAGGTTCCCTTCCCTGTGCCCTGCAATGGACTGGCATCTTGTCCTGGGTGTTCCCTTCGTGTACCTTGTGATAGACTGGTGTCCCATAGAGGGTGTCCTCTGCCCTGTGCCCTGCAATGGACTGGAATCCCATCCAGGGTGTTCCCTCCCTGTGCTCTGCCATAGACTGGCGTCCCATCCAGGGTGTCCCCTGTTCTATGCCCTGCAATGGACTGGCATCCCATCTAGGGTGTTCCTTCCCTGTGCCCTGCAATGGACTGGCATCTTGTCCTGGGTGTTCCCTTCGTGTACCTTGTGATAGACTGGTGTCCCATAGAGGGTGTCCTCTGCCCTGTGCCCTGCAATGGACTGGAATCCCATCCAGGGTGTTCCCTCCCTGTGCTCTGCCATAGACTGGCGTCCCATCCAGGGTGTCCCCTGTTCTATGCCCTGCAATGGACTGGCATCCCATCTAGGGTGTTCCTTCCCTGTGCCCTGTAATAGACTGGTGTCCCATCGAGGGTGTTTCCTTCCTGTTCCCTGCAAACGACTGGCATCCTATCCAGGGTGTACCCTCCCTGTGTCCTGTGATGGACTGGCATCCTGTCCAGAGTGTACTCTCCCTGTTCCCTGCAAACGACTGGCATCCCATCCAGGGTGTACCCCAGTCATGTGCCCTGTGATGTACTGGCATCCCTCCCAGGGTGTTCCCTCCCTGTGCCCCATTATAAACTGGCATCCAGTCCAGGGTGGGCTTCCCTTGTTACCCTGACCAGAATGAATGGTTAGGATGAGTCTGTCTTTGGAAAAAAAACATCAAAACAGGCAGGTAAACCACAGGTCTGAAACCACATATGTGTGAGGACTCAGTATGGGGTTTAATACTTTCCAAAAGCATTTTCACATCTAACCCAGACAAACTGAGGGTGTTAATTTTCCATTTTCCTTATGGGCACACTGAAGCTCTGTTTATGTGGGAATAAAGCAGTAATTTGCTCTTCAACCTGATCACTGGGATGGAACAGCCTTTTTGTTTGTGGATTCAGTAGGCGTCCTACCCTTAAAGTCCCTCGCAATCTGCTTTACCATGCCGTTTGAGACTTCACTTGAAATTAAATCACCTGTTTGTCTGCCTTTTTAAGGCATGTGAAACCGGTGTCACGTTTTAATCCTTAAACGACCCGGTAAGAGATATCAGAGTTAAGGGATTGACGTGCCACGGAGGACAGTTATGCGAAAACGTATACCCACTGAAGGACATTATTTGTGGTCAAGTCCCGCTATAATATAATATTACAGCTCGTCGGCATAGCTGGTAATTGAATCCTTCTGAACAAGTTCGTTTTACACAAATGCGCACAGTTAAATACACTTACGCCCTGTTTGCTTCTCATGGTAATGATGCCATGCGTTTAAATTTGATTTGAATGCAATGCATTATGCACAGTTAACCATGTTTTTGTATTATATACGGATTTTTTTCTCGACACCGTTAGAAAATTGTTATTAACGTCATTAGCCATAATTTTCGAAAAGTGATCGGAGGAAATAGGAAATTAAAAGCAGAAATGCAACCGTTCGGCGTGGCGGGGGGGAAAGGAGACGGGGAGGATGTAGTAAGACCTCAATGAGCAACTTTGCGCTGGTGTCTGCTCTCTTCCTGAATCTCTGCGAGGGCTCATACAGCTACCTGTATGCCTGCACTCTCCCGGGGTATTCGCGTTTTGCTGACCGGGGAAAGGGTTATTAATGTATCTTTAAAGGTTTTCTGAGCCCGGAGCATTCAGCGTTTGGGGAGTTGCGCTTCTCGACTCCCATCAGACCGGCGCATCTGCAGTGCTGCTCCCGCCTGCGCTCCCGACCTGCACTGGATCTCCAGGAGCCCGGAGCTGCTTCCCTCTTCCCGAAGAGTTGCGTTGCCAGACGTTGAGGCTGCGCCGTGCTTTCTGACTGAGAGCGGGGGCTGCCATCCGCCTGCTTGATGCACAGAGATTTCGCAGCCCGTTTTCCGTGCTGCTAAGGAGAGTACGCCATCTCACGGTTCGCTGTAAGCAGCATCTTCAACGGCGGATCCCTGGGAGATGCGCTCCTTCTGACATGCCACGGCTCCGGCAGCGGAGTGATGACAGCATGCGGTTTTTAGGGATTACCGTGGCCGGGGGGCCCCTGCGCTGGTGACACTCACTCATCCCCTTTTCGTCCAGGGAAACTTGCTTCGATGGCTTCGTCTCCCAGGTTGAGTCATCGGAAGGATCCCAGCGCCTGGCCGAGGATGTCCTCAACTTTGTGGGCTGTGGTGTTGCTGATCAGCCTCCTGATCGTGTACTGCGGTAGGTGTTTCTCGCATAGGCATGTTTTCCGCGGCTGAAGGCTGCTTTCACGATACGCTGTGCGTGCGTGTCGTTTTATTACCGAAAGATCTTCAGATTCGTTCAAACCTACATCACGGAACCGAAAAAGTATCCAAGTAATCTTTTTTATATCTAGCTATGTAACAGATGTATAACTGTTATTATCATTATTATTACTGTTGTCATCAGTGTTGTTGTTTAATGTGCTGTTGAGGCAGGTTTAGTTCGGTAATTTTATCCTCGGCACAGTCTGTAGGACCAGGTGCTCCAGGTACTACCCCCCTCCTCCCAAGTGCCCTTGTTATTCAAATTAACCTTGTTAATTCCATCTGCTCCGTGACCGTCTTTCTTGGAGATAACAGTCCTCAGGTGTGACTGCCTCCCACCTGTCCTACGTTTAGCTTGCCCCCTTACAGCCCTGTGGGAAGTGTTCCCCCAAATGTACTTTTGTATAATAGGAACCTTTCCAGCAGACAGAAGCCAGGGTCATTATGGGTCTTTACTTGTTCATGCAGCGAGACTGTATCGGAAGTAAAATAACCACAGTTTATGTATAAAACCCCTGGAACATATTTCCTTTGAAAGTTTGAGGGGATGGGAGTAATTTCAGCCCAGGATCGTCTGTCCAGCCAAATCGCGGTGCCCTGCCAGACCAGGTTCCTCGTCTAGTTTGGCTCAGAGGCCAAGTGCGATGGAGAGGTCTGATATGTTGTGGTGTGTGCTTTGGGTTTGGGGGGGGGGGGATCTGTGTGGTTATAACGGGTGGGTAGAGGTGGGTGGGGGACCTCATCTGATAAACTAATAAAAAATGGTGATTCTCAAGCGAGCATTTCAGGGCCGGGTAGTGGCATATTAGGAATGGTGATCTTTTTCACACATCATAGATTATAGAATTATATTATAAATATCAGGGGGAGTGTTCATGTATAAACCCAGTTTACCAGGTAAAGGACAGGTCTGATGTGTCTCAGATTTCACTGCCCTATAACTAGCTGCTGGGGTTAGTGCAAGGTCCAGTAACATGGCGACTTTTCAGACTGAGGTTCTCCTCTCGCTTTAGTCCAGCCTGGATCTTTTGGTCTCTCTCTCTCTCTCTCTCTCTCTGGAAGTGGCTTCATCTCCTGTTCACTTGCGATCAACATGTTCGGCCAGGAGTCAAAGACAAAGGCAGGCTCATCTTTTCACACTCCTGGTTTGTAATCTCTGCATTTGGCCTGTGCCATGTCTGCCATCTGAAACACTCCCTGACCCTCCCCCCTCCCCCGACGCTCCATCAGATCAGCCTGCCCGCCCGGCCTGCCTGCCTTTGCGTGGTAATTGCTGCATGAAGACCAGGGTCAGGGTCCGGTTTGTTCAGAAACAGCATCCCTCACAGGTGAGGTGGGAAGGTCAGGGCTTAGCTGCGGGTGTGCGAGGGTGGAGAATGAGCTCGCCGGCTGTGACTGGCTGGGTTCTAGGGCCGTGCTGTGTTGTGATTAACATGTTGATGACGTGCAGACGAGCAGCACTGACCCACCAAAAAAAAGCCCAGGCCTGTCTCTGGGCAATTTTATCCTGGATCGGAATAAAAATGGATGATTCATTTTGACTTACATCATCAACACCATCACAAGCACAAACACACACACACACGTTTGTATTCATATCTTTATGGAGACCCTCCGTTCATTTCTATCGGCAAAACCCTAACCCTAACAACCTTAACCCCTACCCAGCCCTAACCTTAACCATAAGAAACCAAACAAAATACAGATTTTTAGAAAACTGAATTTCCCCTTATGGGGACAGAAAAAAATGACTCTACAAGGTCAGTATAACAGGTTTTTATCACATTAAGTCCCCACAATATAATATGTACGTACTCATGCATACACACAAAGGCACTAGTCTATATGAGATTGTCACATAAAGGTATTTCCATGGAGTTACTCAGTGACAGCTGTGAAATTGTGTTTCTGGGGCAGGGTGGTGTGGGGTGAATGGGGGGGTGTGTCCACCTGGGGTGGGTGGCATTGAACTCCAATTCACACTGAATGTCGAAGGGATGCAGAGGGCAAATTTGGTGCTGATTAGAATGGAGCTCCAGTTCATAGTTGCGTTCGGGGTCAAACGCAACTTAAGCCCCTCACTAAACCCCCAGCTGCGTTTACAAGATGGCAGGGAAGAGATGGCACTGCAGGCCAAATACAGACACTTCCCCACAAAGGTCAGGCCTTACCTAGCGCTGCTCCTGTCAGCTGCCTGTCACCGCTTATGTGTATGGGACGGCATGATGAAGAGGTGTCCTCTATACGGCGCGTTGTTGATCTGTGCGCTAGCGCCCCCGTCTGGCCACACTGTGACAGCAATCCGTTTTTAATGCCGTCCTCCTGTTCGCTATCTGCCCGTCTTTGCTGTTGAATCTAAACCAGCCGGGATGAAAAGCTGGCAGCCCGGGGTGATCTGTCAGCTTTTTGTGTATCGTGGAGAAGTTTAAAGGCTGCTGGATACATAATGCATGAAGCTGCTTGAGTTCATGAGCGATTAATTCAGCTTCAGCGCATTTCGGTCGACGGGAGCTCGGTGCAGACGCAAAAAATTAACCGGCTATTAGTGATAATAATTATCAAAAATGACTATTCTGCAGACTGCAGAAATTTGTGACCACAGTGTTGTGACCCGTATTATGTAAATGGTATCAATTATTTATGCGGCACAATTATAATCAGCTGTAATATTTAAAAGCTTTTTAATACCAGCCAGGAATTCTTAATGAAAGTAAATAGCTTAGGATTGCAGATGCCAGAGCCTTCGCCAGAGATGAGCAGACGGACATCAGGCTGGGTTATAAAGGCTTCTGCTGTGACCTGATACCGGTGTCGCCCATGCGCACCTGCCACACCTGCTTATTCACCACACATTCATCTGTATTAGGGATAGAAATATGCTGTTTGCCTGCTCCGGACTGGACGAATCGCAGATGTTATGCGATTTAAATCTGACAGGTCGACAAATTATCTTTCTCATAATGAAATATGAGATATCACATGAAGCTTCCCTGCGTTTTACTTTTATATATTTTACAGACCTCTATATGTATTTCATTTCATTCTTTTTTTTTGCACACAGCACCATGCGTGAAATCCTGTCACTCGCAGATGTTTGTTGTTTTTCCGAGGGGTGGATGACACCACAGCAAACCTTCCCCCCCAGGGCCAATTACAACTCCCGGGAAAAGCCGCTACTTGTGCGGCTCCGCAGCGCTCAGACGCCGGCCCCAAAACACACACACGCCGCGGCCCCGCCCGTGTCAGCCGGGGGAAACAATTTGCTTTCGGAGGTCTGTTTGCTCATCCTAAATCAATATTGAATTTTCCAATACATGGAAAGAGCTAATGGAAAAAACCTGAGCATGATATTTTTTGTAAGCGTTTCCACTGATAAGTTGCCTAGAGAACATGAAATGACTGCATTGAGTAAAAACCACTATCGACTTCGCTTTTTTTCCCTTACCTCCAAACAAGGATGAAAATATTTCAATATCCCATTGTCAGCACAAAAGACAGTATGGGATTATTATTATCTGGCAGGCTTCTAGAGGTGGGGACATCAGGACCGGATTGTGTGGATGAAGCACCGCTGTGTGTTAATGAATTTTCCACTTAACGGATTTTGGTTTCCAAAGATACCATTGTGAGGAAGATCCGACCACGATGTGGTGAACGGAACCGCTTTCCAATAAAAATATAAATGAACAACAGAGGCGTTTCGCAGCATCTGTCTATATCAGTGTTGAGCTTTAGGCTGAGATTAAGCTTGTGAGACGCATCAGCCACTTTATTAGTGTAAACTGTCTTTATGATCTGCTTTTAGGCTACTTCACTGCAATACCATTTGGGTTTTATTTTAGTGCTTTCCTTCATTTAAAAATGTTTCCTAAGATTGATAATCCAATAGGAATTAAATTGCACAGATTTAGCGTGTAATATATATTACATGCCGAACGGTCTCATTTTGCGCGTTTTTCGCGCGGTATCGGAAGATATGAACATTAAACGAGGAACGGATCGTACTTCGGTGTTATCAGTGTTATTATGTTCCCTAAAATTTGGAAAACGTTTTAAAAACATTAAGACGTTTTTAAAAAGATAGAACGAAAGATTAAAAAAAAAATCAATAGCGTTATCTGTAGAAGTATAACCGCTAAGGCGCCTCGGCGGTGGGGGTGTGCCGGCCTCTGCTGCTCAAACAGCTTATGTTCAAGAGCTATTAGCACTTTTTAAATGGCTTGTTTCTTTGCGGCTGTCATATATAAACATACGAAAGCTAGTTAAACGATAAATAAGTATAGGTAACCAGGCATGTATATGGTAATTAACAATTAAATACGCCTTATTATGTTATGATGAATGAAAAGTAATTTTGCTGGTTATTATAACATTTATCGCATTTTTTAATCGTTTGGAGAGTTTGGGACCCTTAAACATAATAACTATTAACATTTATGGGATTTGTGTTGTCGATTTACGCCTTTTTGGCTTACGAACGGCTTTTCGGGACGCATCATGTTAGTAAATCGAGGGATTACTTATATACTTTCATATAAATTGTTTCTCATGCAATGAGCTGGATTATTGTATCACAATTTGACCCAGAACATTAATTTTTAAGATTTATACTTTGGCTATTAAGATTTATAAGTCGTTTGACTAATAAGATCAGAGCTTAGAGGAACAGACCGAGTTTGATGAATCTGATGAATAAAGTGTTTTATTCTTCACTTCGTCACGGGCATCATCCATTACGTTTGCAGCACCTTAAGCCCACGGAAGGTGAGCGGCGTAATTACAGTGTAATTGTGCGGAAACGCGCCTGGCCATGTCGCTCTCCACGCGCTCCCGTCGCTCTCCACGCGCTTCATTCGCGCTCCCGTCGCTTTCCGCAGCAGCTGTTTCACGTGCCTCGCTCACACTGGACGGCGCTTTGTCAACATGTTAGGGGCAGCAGGGTTTATTATAAGTCCGTATAAGACATAGAGTCCAGAGCAGACCTGCAGCTCTTTGCTGTGGCTCTAGCCCTACTCCAGCCCGGTGGAGACCCTGCCGTTGGATGAAATCGATGCTGAATGGTGCCTGAGACAGAGGAGGAACTTGAACAGACGGGATGGAGATAATGGTAATAATTTTAATTTAAATGCAACACAGAAAAAAACAGACAAGAAAAGAAGGACAATTTCAAAATTAAAACAAACATATGGAATTGAAACTGTGGGGAGGGCTTATCTTGAGCTTTGAGGTTAGAGGCTAGATTTACAGCTGCCTGGTGCTGCTGGGAAGATGATGGTCTGTAATAATAAATCAGTCACCTTTCTGCAGCCTCCCGTGGCGGCCGCCTGCGGGTACAGTGCCGAGGTACCGCCTCGCCTGGCCTCTCAGGAGGCAGTACCCAGCAGCCGTGTCTCCATGTTTTATAACGTCTAAACTCCGTTTAAACCCCAACCGCAGACTGTCAGTTTCTATGAGTAGTGCTTACATGGATGTAGGTTGTCATGGAAACAATTAGCTGAGAGAATGTTGGGTAATTCTCACAGCGCAGGGAACAAGTGAGTGTCCAAATTTCCTGCCTTGTCTGTGAGGCTTGGGGCCGACGTTCTGGGTGGGGGGCTGTATGTGACCGATAGGATTGAGTACAGCCGCTGAGTGACCCCAAAGTCGATAGAGGCATATGGGGCCACGAGGGAGGGGGGAGCAGCTTGCTAAAGGGGTAGGGGGTGCTGCTACTTACCTTCAGGGCTATAGTTACACGAAAAGAGCACATTTCACATTAACTAATTACACATGTCACTCTGTTATTTGTGAGTTCCTGAAGCAGATGCATTGCTCCATTCCAAAGCCATTAATTTGTAGGATAGCAAAGGAAGTAGCCTGAGAGCGCCTCCTTTGGGCCGGGTGCCACGCGTTGCATTACCCTCCTGCGTGCAAAGCCGACAGCCTCTCTGTCGCATTACCCTTCGGCATGCGGCCTGACTTTATCAGTACGGGGACTGAGATGCCGTTGGCCTCTCAGTCGCAATACCCACCCGCATATGCAGCCCCTATACTTTCCGTCGCATTACTCTCCCACACATGTTGCTGCTTTATCAGTGTGGTGTCTGAGGTGTTGCCGGCCTCTCTGCCGCATTTCTCTCCCACATGCGACACAACTTTAACAGTGCGGTGACCGAGGTGCTGACAGTCTCCCCATTGCATTACCCTCCTGCATGCAGAGCCGACAGTCTCTCCATCGCATTACTCTCCTGCATGCGACACAGCTTAATCAGTGTGGTGACCGAGGTGCCACCAGCCTCTCCGTTGCATTACCCTCCCATATGCAGAGCTGCTGGCCTCTCTGTCGCATTACCCTCCTGCATGGAACGCGGATACCAAGGTACTTGCGGCCTCTCTGCCAGTATTGACAAAAAGCAGCTTGGCTTTCTGATGAGAGATGCAAAGAAGCTAATTAAACACGATGTAGACGGCTAATAAACGAACGTGAGGAAGCTTGCAGAGCAGCTCTCTGCCAGTGTGAGGCGCCATCCATCTCTGTGGACTTTTTCAGCCTAGTTGAGTAAGCAGTCTGCCTCTCAGTCCCTGTGTGTACAGCGCCTCTGGGTCCCCCAATAAGGGACTGGTGGAGAGTTTCTTTGGATCATCTTGATTATCTCGGGTATACTTAAAAATGCTGTCATATCTCAGATTACTTATGTTTTTAGAAATCTCCTTCAGTCTGCATCCTTTTTTCAATGGTGAGCATCTGCAGTAGATGCTTCATGCACCGTCAATAAGTGGGTCATTTAGTCTGTGGTTGTCTTTATTTCCCACAAGCTACAGGGTCTGTAATCCACCCAGACATGAGCATTAATCTGCTCATATGATCCTGTGTAGGAGAAGAACATCCCGTCAGTGTTCAGTACAACTTCAGCCCTGGGATCAGGCACATTGTCCACTAAATGAGGGCGGAACATATTTTTAAGGCTGGAAAGTAAGAATTATGTCATATTATATCAGTCGGACTCTGGTGTGCGGTTCTGTCCTCCTTCAGGTCCCACGTCAGGGTAAAATTAGCCCTTGTTCTCTGGCCCATTTTGGCACATGGATTGTCGGTCTGCTCGTTGCCCAAAACGGCAAAAGAAAGTACTTGCAGATGAGTGTCCCTGGGGGGCGCCCTGTCCAAGCCAGGGACCTGGAGCTCGTCCCGTGTGCTTGTGAATGTGGGAAGAACTCTGGGCCTGACAGACATCGCAGGGAATGAGCTTACAGCATATTTATTTGGCTAAAGCCATATAATTCCGGAGCATCCACGTGGACATGTGTGGCGTGGTTTCGGGAATGTTCCCTGCCGGCCCCTCGCTGCTCCAAGCCCGCGTTCTCCCCTCGCTACAGCAGTGATGGAATGTTTCTCCGTTACAGTGACAGCAGTGTTTGAGTAATAAGCCTGGCAACTCGGCCTTGAAATATTAATTACAGCACTGCAACTGAAATCCAGTTAATACCAGTTTTATGACTTTGCCAGGAAAATTAATGCAACTTCTGGATAATAATGCAATTCTTCTGAGGTGCAGCCAGCCATTGTTTTATGTTTCAGTATTTGCTTAGCTTAATGAATCTTAAAGTTTTCAGATAAGAATTAATAAGACGGGCCACAGCGATGTTTACGCAGTGTGATGGGGCTTTCAGGGCTTTCCTGCCACCAGTGTGGGGTGTGTCATGAACTATGCCCTACACAATAATGTGTGGTCATGTTCTCCTTGTTCAAAGAACGTATTGAACCTCTGCTCTCCAAATGTGTTTGGAAAGTCACAGTAATTTACCTGTGGCATAAGCTTGTTAAGTTCTGCATTGTTTTTAATTCCCTGTCATGTTTACAATATTCTGGTGATTTTATTACGGTCAAATGATGGATGGTGGAATAACGAATTGACGACTTAAAAAACGATGGTGAGAAATAGTGTCACCCAGGATCACAGGACCGCATTTTTCATATTTATTTAACAAGACAAGAAAACGCACCCTTGAGAGGAGTGACAAAGAAGACCGTATTGTTTAAAATATTGATTTTAAATGGTATCCTTTTGTTTCTGTCAGTCGGTCCATTGAAGTAAGTCATTATTTTAGAGTAACGTGTGGAATGCAAAATACCCCACAATCGCAGCAGTGCAGGGATCACGCTGGGATAATCCCCCGTTTGTGCTCCAGTCACACACTGCTGGATCGCACTTTTGTAATGACAGTGTCACGGAGCTGGCGGTGTATAGCGTCAGAAAACCTGGGAAATAATCGGAAAAATAAAGGTATAGGGGAGGGGAAGAAAAACCTCCATAGTGCAGTAACTGCCCATTGTAGATTCCCAAACTTGTGCTAATGTGATGTGAGCATCATTCAGGCCCCAGGTCTTAATGTAAGCACCTTGGACATTTATCTTCAAGGTTTAACCATACGATGAAGCAGCATAGACTAGTGGCCAAAATTGTGGAAACACCTAGCATTTTTGCCATCACGCTTTAAAAATTACTGCACGAATATTGGAGGTAATGTTTATAAACAAAGAAAGAATGTTTACAGATATCGTGCATTGGACGATTGGATAAGTAACTGGAGCGGCTGAATAAAGTTCTGCTGTCCAAAAATTAGAAGTATTTCCACAGTTTTGGACACTAGTGTAGATGGGGAGATTTTCAGCATGAATGTTGAGTTGCATGTTCTCCCTGTGCCACGCAGGGTTCCACCGCGTACTCTGGTTACTTCCTGCAAGCTAAAGACATGCAGTTAGTGGGGTCTCTGAATTTCCCATTCTTTGCTAGTGTGGGTGTGGGTGGGTGCCCTGCAATGGTATGATATCCCATCCAGGGTGTCCCCTGGTTAATGTCAGACAGTATTACAGCAGCCGTGACGTCAGCGACATTAATTGGGCATTCCTGCAGCCCTGTCACTAGCCACACTGGGGTCATTCCTTACCCATCATGGGAACCCATGCCTCTGCATTAAACACTCGTCTTAGATCTTTTGTTTTCAAGCATCAAAAGGAACATCTCTTGGGATTGAATTTAATTTGTGGTCCAGCTTTGCTCCTCACCCTTTGGAGCGAAGGTCCTGCTGGAGCGCTTGCTGGATTTGTCGGGGTGTTTGTGGCAGCCAATCTGAACCTAGCAGACCTCGAGTCAGGTGACCGAGAAAACATATACTGCTTCCTTTGATCTGATGAGCGGTGAGCTAGCACGCAGCCTGGCGCCCCCTCTGAAACCACAGCAGTTGCTGTCTCCTGCAGCCCAAATAAGTTAATCAGTAGCCAGAGCCTGAGGCTGTTCAGACATGTTACAGACGTTTCCCAAACCGAGCCAGTCCCAGCCTGAGGTACCCCTCATGCTCTCCCCACCCAGACAGGAATGTGAGGGTTAAAACTGCCTACGCTGTGCTGTTTTTTGGGCCTCATGCCCAAAACAGGTGAAAACGACTGTTCTGTAAATGTGATCCGAAGGCAGCGAACGCCCCAGGCTGTTATCTGCCCCGAAAAAGCTCTGTGGGATTTTTTGCATGACACATCTTCACCAGTGTGTTTATGGAGCCCCTGGCATCCTGCACCAGGCTGCCAGCCCCCGGCTCTGCCTGGCCCGAGCCATTGTGGCTAAATGAAATTAGCTTGAAGCTAAATGCATTACGTGTGCCAAAACGGGGCTCGCCTCCGCTCAATAATGAAAGGAAATTGCTCTCTTGTCTTGCTCTGGAATGTGCTGTGGTAAACCAATTTAAGGAAAGCTTTCAGGGCCGTTACGTAACCACAGCCGCTTCCGTCCCGCATTAGTGCCCCTGCCACCCCTTTATGTTTGGGGTCCCGCGCTCTCACAATGCTCTGGCTGTTTTTCTGTGGGAGTAAGATGCAAACTCGCAGCATGGCCTGGATGCTGGCCGGGCCCATTGCTGTAAACAGTGAGAGACACTCCTAATGGTGACATTTTTAAGTGCCAGTGGGGGCTGTTGTGGTTTGTGTACATCGCTGTGGGCATAGCATCACACAGACCTCAGCCATCGTACCTATCCTGCAGTGTGTTGCTAGACTGACACTCCGGGTCACCCTGGGACGACGCCGGTGGACCATTGAGTGCTGTCTCACACTGACTGGTTTTGATTTTGACCAGCTTTTCTGATAGCTTCTAGCAATGTGTCACGTAGCTCTTGCTCTGGTTCTAATTTACACTTGGTCACTCAGGAAGCTGTGCCTGTAGCAGCCCTTGTACCAAAGCTGGCTATTTGACAGTTATACACTTGCGATGTACAGTCTGTCTCACTTGTATGTCACTTTGGACGAACGCAAAAGCAATGTAAATATAAAGGTTGGGTGTTATCTTAATTTCCCTGGCTCCTGTACCCATGTATAATATGTGGCTCAGTAAATAGATGCAGTCTCTTTATGTACAGGCCTTAAAATAAACCACCGAGCAGAGGAGGCCTCCAGACCCAAGCCAGCTTGCAGCTCGCATCTCGCAGCTCACGGCTTGCAGCGGACGTAGACCCACTTTCCGGGATGGATGAATTCAGGATAAGCATCAGAATCCACATTATCCAGCCACTATTTAGTATTACAGTCAGAAGAAGATATGGCATGTTTCTTAACCAGTTTAAATTGCACCTTGAGCTGAGATGGTGTGTGGCTTTAATGTTGGGTTTTTTCCTTAAGTATTGTGTGAAGAAACCACATTTGTTCAGAATGGGTTATGTCCTGTTCACCTATCCGAGGATTATCCTTAAGCACAGATTATTGGTCAGATTGGACCGTCAAAACAAATGGTACAAGTTCATCTCTAACTAAGTGTTCTGTTATACAGAATATAGCTTTAGGCTGTTTATATGGAGGTAAGTTTGTTTTATTAGTTTAACCATACACAGTCCTGCAGGTCTATACTTGATAAGTGGTTGTATGATTTATATCTAGATGCTGAGCTGCAGCCTTAGCCACTGCGCCCTCTGCTGACTCTCCTTCTTCCAGGCTCAGAGTGGCCAGTATTCTGTGAGTGTTACGTTTTCTATGATTCCCTCTGAAATATCCTTACTGCCCAGTGATTGTGCATCAATTTTTGTCCAGGAATGAGTGCTGCCCATCCTCACCGTTTGTACAGGAGGAACTGGGAGGAGTGGAAGGGAACAGGACCTGAGAGGAGGGGGAGGGAGGAAGGGATGGGAGGAGAAGCTGGTAGGAAGGGCTGACAGGAGGAGCTGGTAGGAAGGGCTGGGAGGAGAGAAAGGGAACAGGACCTAGGAGGAGGAACTGGGAGGAGGTGGAGGGAAGAGGGGATGGGAGGAGGAACTGGGAGGAGGGGAAGGGAACAGGACCTGGGGGGAGGGAGGAGGGGATGGGAGGGGGAGCAGGGAGGAGGGAAAGGGAACAGGACCTGGGAAGAAGGGAGGGGGGATGGGGGAGGGGCATGGCTGCTGTGGAAGTTGCCAGGATGCTCTGAGGCATCAGGCTGACAGGCTTCCAGGAGAGCGGTCTGACACGGAGGCCTCACTCTGCTTTGATGTGCCGGAGCTTTGCCACCATGGGGCCCCAGGCCTGGGAGTGGATCCTCGCTATGATTCTGCCCGTCTGCTGACCAGAGCAACACCTGGTCCTGTGTTGATAAAGGAAGGCTTGGGTCTCCCAGGATGCTCCTTGGTTTTTGCTGATAATGGCCCAGCTGGGTTGTGGAGATGATTATGCTGGATAAACACTGCATGTCCTCCTAGTCCTGGAGCAGATTGTCCTATCAGCCTCTTACCCTCCCCAGACAAAGACATGAAGCGTCCAGCACGCGCCCTTCACGCTCTGGATCTGCTCCCATGGCCCTGGGCAAACAAAGGCTTGATCACATGGATGAGGAGAAATGCTTCACAGAAGCATCAGTTGCGGCTGGTTCGACTGGCCCAGTCTCCAGCCTGGCAGAAGGTGTACTGGGGTAATTTTTCATCGATAATCTTTCTGGACTTCACACCACCAACGGGGCAACCTCTGCTACTGAGAGGCTTCTGGATCTGTGTAGAAAAACATTCCCACGTAGCTCAGCACACGGCTGCAGGTAGTGCTGGTAGATGTCATTGGCATAGAGGGGATTTTTGCTAGTAGGCACTGCTACCCCTCATAAGAGCATGAGCACTGGGCCTGTGAGGTCCACAGGGGTACTGTACAGGGGTCTGGCCATCTGGGCAAAGAGGGCAGTGAAATAGCCTTTAAAAAGCACCGTTGTCTGCTTTAGGAGACGGGCTGGTTTGCAGGCATGGCCTTAAAAGTGAATCTGGAGGCTTTTATTTATTTTGGTTATAAAAGGGCCTTTAGAGCTGCACGGAGACACTCAGAGTGACCCCCCCAACCAGAATGTGCAGGGTCCAGACCACAAAACTCACATGATACACAGGGGCAGTGTGTATCTGCGGGGTACAGACCACAAAAATTGAAACGATACGCAGCAGAGTGAATCTATGGGGTCCAGACCACAAAGCCCATATTTTGCACAGA
>JAAGVU020000001.1:8950577-8974626 GCA_011763525.2 Mormyrus iriodes
GGCAAGGTGAATCTGCGGGGTCCAGACCACAACGCTCATATGATACACAGAGGCAAAGGGAATCTGCGGGGTCCAGACCACAAAGCCCATATTATACACAGAGGCAAGGTGAATCTGCGGGGTCCAGACCACAACGCTCATATGATACACAGAGGCAAAGGGAATCTGCGGGGTCCAGATCACAGAGTCCACAGGATATGCAGAGACCGGCCAGCGGTCATGGGCTCTCAGACCCAGAGAGGGAGACATGATAGATAAATAAATGATCGAGAGGAGAGTCTTCCAGTCAGATCTGTTTCAGAAGGATCTCATTATCCTGTCTGTTTTCTGCAGAATGAGGTTTTCTGACTTTGCCAAGTTCAGCACAGGTCTGGCAGTGATCAATAATGCTCTTGGTAATGTGGACTAAGAAGAATGAAGCAGGTTCACTGAAGCGGTATGCATAGACCGACATCTCCTACTCCACTCAAAACCACATCCAGCTGAGACTGGGTGAAAAAAGTATTATGCCTTATATCATCTATGTATTATGTATGTATTTGTAATATTAAAATCTAGAAAATATAGTAGCAAAACCAACAGCTTTTTCCCAAAATTAAAGTATGGAAAGGATTTGCTGAACTGGCTAGTTCATTATGGGTTTGCAAACGGATCAGTCCAGGTACACCGCCCAGACACACCCCCTCCAGACACACACAACCCTCCCCCTGTCTTTTGCTTATTCCCCCAGCAGTTGCGCCAGCCTCGAGCTAGCCCTACAGCCGTACAATTTGCCCTGCGTTGTACCACATTTACACAGTGAGTCCCACTGATCACACATGCCCAGGGTTGTCCAGTCATACACACAGTATGGATCCTGTATTAAACTCTCAGCTAAATACCCTGGGAAGATAATCTGTGTAGCCCTTTTGTTTACAGGGGAGAATATGGGCTCCTCACAGCAATAAGGAGGCCAAAGGTATGTGAGAGTTGCAGTCTTAACGATGGCTCGTGGGCCTCACCTACAGCTTGAGTAGGCCGCTGTAATTATCGGGCCTGCAGCATGTACCAAGGGATGTTGTGCCCTTATCAGATCTGTTCCAGGTGTGTTTTCAGTTTATTTAAGACCTGCTGATGTTCCCTGTGATCCGTGTCACATATCGCTTCGAGTGGAAGACTGATGTTGGATGGATGGAAATGTCGTGGTGAATGTTCCCGCTATTTTCCCTGCTCTCACTCCTGCTCTCATTCCCACAATTGGTTCTGCTGTCATTCCTGCTATTGTTCCCACTCTCGTTCCTGCTATTGCTCCTGCTCTTGTTCCCACTATTGATCCTGCTCCCATTCCCACTATTGTTCCTGCTCTTGTTCTTGCTATTGTTCCCACTATTGTCATTGCTCTCATTCCTGCTATTGTCCCTGCTCTCGTTCCCACTATGTTTCCCACTCTCATTCCCACTATTGTCCCTGCTCTCATTCCTGCTATTGTTCCTGCTCTCATTCCTGCACTCATCCCCGCTATTGTTCCTGATCTAGTTCCTGCTATTGCTCCTGCTCTTGTTCCTACTATTGTTCCTGCTATCATTCCTGCTTCCATTCCCCCTCTCGTTCCCGCTATTGTCTGTGTACTTATTCCCACTATTGTTCCTGCTCTCATCCCCGCTATTGTTCCTACTCTCATTCCTGTACTCGTTCCCGCTATTCATCCTGATCTAGTTCCTACTATTGTTTCTGCTCTCATCCCCGCTATTGTTCCTGCTCTCATTCCTACTCTCATTCTCACTCTCATTCCTGCTCTCATTCCCGCTCTTGTTTTCACATTCGTTCCTTAAAATGACAAAATACACCACCTGAATGTCCATCGTGCAATGAACCTTTCAATATCAGCAGCTAAACTGGGCTTGTAGTACACATCTCTTCTATGTACACATATAACGTTCTGAGCTCACGGGCCCAGCGTCCCCATGGCTGCTGAAATGTTCAGCTTGTCCCGTCCTCCCTGAGCAGAAGGCCACAGCGGAACTGGGTAAGCAGGGGGCTTCCTCTGTCAGCCCACAACCCCTTCCCCACCACCCCCCTCGCTCTTCTGAAGCCTTCGACCCCATTTCTGTGGTCTCACCTCCATCGCCGTGCAAATTAAAGTCAGTTAATCCACCTTTCAGAGCATGCAGATTTTCTGTCTGCATAATTTCCTGCTTCATGAATAGAATTTTCTGGAACCTTTGCAGGCGTCTTTGTCTTCCCTTGCATAGTGGTGCCCATAAAATGCTGATGGGGCATCATGCTCTCTCACCCTGCCTCCTTGACCCACCTGCCATTCGCTTTTTAATATTTCTCTCTTGTTTTGTCCTCCTTTGCTTAACCCCCACCCTGCAGAGAGCTGAATCGCTCCCTCCAGATCTCCTTACTTTCCAGGTGTGATTTGACTGCTGCATTTCCTGGTATCCTCTCCCCCACCGACTCACAGGTGAGGGC
Source organism: Mormyrus iriodes (assembly GCA_011763525.2). Taxonomy (NCBI): domain Eukaryota; kingdom Metazoa; phylum Chordata; class Actinopteri; order Osteoglossiformes; family Mormyridae; genus Mormyrus; species Mormyrus iriodes. The sequence continues at coordinate 8,953,032 of JAAGVU020000001.1, forward strand.
TTCACACCTGGACTCTAGTTTTCAGTCAAGGACTCCAGTAGAGGTTAATGGTGGGGAGTCTAGTGCTCTGTGACTGGGTAGAGAGAGTCAGATGGACTCTGAGACCAGGCAGGGCTAGTGGGAAGGTTACTTGCACCCCAGTATTTCTGAACTCATTATGACGTCATTATGTCAGTAACAGAGTATTTGTGGTTTCTGGGTATCAACCCTATGTGGTTTTTAGGATGTACTGCACAGTGCCCGTTGCTGGCCATTACCATGTGTTACTATTATTGAATTAACTTTCCTTTAAAGAAAAACTATGTGTCAAAGAAGTTTTATGCCATTCAAAGTGCTTCTCGGATGCTTAGAGCTGTGTGTTTCTGCTGTTATCTTTTTAAATAAAGAATTGCTATTAAAATGCACGCACAGCCAAGCCGGACATAAACCTCAGGACCCATGAGAAATTCCACCATAAAGTACAATAATGACTCTGATACATTTACTGCAGCAACATTAATGAGAACAAAAATTCTTTAATTATACCTTATATATTACAGTTAATTAATGTGCTGTTAGTGTGTGTCTGTGTGTATCAGTGCCTCTCAGTGTGTGTCTGTGTGTATCAGTGCCTCTCAGTGTGTCTGTGTGTATCAGTGCCTCTCAGTGTGTGTCTGTGTGTATCAGTGCCTCTCAGTGTGTGTCTGTGTGTATCAGTGCTCTCAGCGTGTGTCTGTGTGTATCAGTGCCTCTCAGTGTGTGTCTGTGTGTATCAGTGCTCTCAGCATGTGTCTATGTATATCAGTGCCTCTCAGTGTGTGTCTGTGTGTATCAGTGCTCTCAGCGTGTGTCTGTGTGTATCAGTGCCTCTCAGTGTGTGTCTGTGTGTATCAGTGCCTCTTAGTGTGTGTCTGTGTGTATCAGTGCCTCTCAGTGTATGTCTGTGTGTATCAGTGCCTCTTAGTGTGTGTCTGTGTGTATCAGTGCCTCTCAGTGTGTGTCTGTGTGTATCACTGCCTCTCTGTGTGTGTCTGTGTGTATCACTGCCTCTCTGTGTGTGTCTGTGTGTATCACTGCCTCTTAGTGTGTGTCTGTGTGTATCAGTGCCTCTGTGTGTGTGTCAATGCGTATCAGTGCCTCTCAGTGTGTGAAACCGGTGAGATATTATGGAGTGTTCTGGATACACGTACTGCAGTCATAGCAGATAAGTAAACCAGATAGCAGTTTGCTGTATTGCAGATACAAACAGCCATTGTAGATCGAGCAGTTCTGCACAGCACAGAAAGGATTCTTTATTGAGCCTGAAGAATTAAATTATGTGAGAGAATTACAGTTAAAGACAGATGACAGCACAGTCCTTGTTACTAAAACCATTCAAGTTGACCTGTATTTGTAGTCACCTGTCAAACTCAACCTTATGCAGTCATATTACTATTAAAATGTGCTGTTTTTTCGATAATGATGAACAGAAATAGCCCCTTTATTAGAATATTTGTTTACACGTTTGCTGCCATGGTAACCTATTGTAACCTAAACGGCACCTCAAACTTCGTCTCCTGCATTATCTCATTTTTCTTGTTTTTCTTTTTGACGCGGAGGAGCTGCGAGATGTCAATGTGTCGTGATGGCAGCCAGAGGTGTGTGCTGTCTGCCCCTCGCTCATTCGCTCCTGGCTGCTCTGAGGAGCCTTTCTTGGGGGTCAGGGACTCACCCTGGTGAAGGGGGGGCACACAGGCATGTTTTAAATGAACTTATTCCTGTGCGCTTGGCAGACATGAGTAACATGATATCAGAGTCATGTTATCTCCTGCAGCCCAAAAACAGGGCTGTACTGGGGACTCAGTTACCCAATATATGCGTGTGTGGGGGGGGGGGGGACTGTGTCTGTCTGTCTGTTTCTCTGTCTGTCTGTGATGGTGTGGCCTGCGATGGGCTGGCATCCCATACAGATTGTTTACTTATTTCCGTCCTTTACTTGCTGGGATAGGCTCCCTGCAACTGTGTACAGGGTATGGAATGTGGGTGGGTGGATGGATGGATGGATGGATGGACAGACAGATATATTCATGTCTTCATATTCCTTGATTCACTTTAAGTGGAGGAAGTACAATGATTTTTGTTTCAAGCTTCACACAAGTCAATTATTATTATTATTATTATTATTATTATTATATTCATAAATGCCACGGATAGTAACAAGCTTTTCCATGGAAGCTTAAGTCTATAGCTTACCTGCCGTTTGTAGGTTTATAACGCATTCATAAAACCGCTGCCTATTCACCTGGCCAGCGGAATAACACGACAAACAAAAACTTCATACATATAAACTGGTATCAATCCTCCTGAATCCTGGAAACGGTTACAAACAAAGGTTATAATTTCCGAAGTAAAATATTTAGTGGTATTTTGTTTTATTTTGGGGGCTGTAACAAATAATTTTTTATGTCAGTCAGACAAAATTTGGCAGAAAAAAATGGATTCGCTTTAAAAAGTAGGACTTAGACGGAGGACACGCGACGGAGCCCTAAGAGGTCAGCGCGGAAAAAAATAAATAGTTTTCCTGCGTTCCCTCTCAAAACTTTTCCAATATTAACTGTACTGTTTCCGTATAAAAGTACAAAAGATAAGAATTAGAATAAGGATTACTTGACTAATAAGTATAAACCTGAACTATACAGACATGTCCAGTGAAGTGTGCTTTAAGCATTGAACTATAGGAGACAATGCACGCAATGTAACTTTAATATTACGTGTTTTTTATACTTATTTATTAGAAATTGCGCGGTGACCATTCTCCCCCAGAGACTGTAGGCAAGACAGCTGGGCTATTGAACGTGAAGTGCGTACACAAACTTTGAAATGATAATTAAAATGAAAGAAATCTGGAAAACGTTGGGTCGTTGCTTGCTTTTGCTGAAAGATATTGCAGCCGGAAAACTGAATGTAAATTTATAGTCAAGGTTTAAACCCGAAACCACTTTCTGGAATACCTCCCTGGTATTCTCGCTTGATGATGTATGTATGGAAATGCGGATCTATACTGAAATATTCCAGACAGCGGCTTCGAGTTTAACCCTTAACTGCAACATCGCGGTAAAGTTAGCTTTATATGCAGTTTTCCGGCTGTAATATCTTTCAATGTTTGTAATATATTTCAGTGTTTGTGTACGCACTTCACGTTCACTAGCCCAGCTGTCTTGCTTAAAGTCAGTGGTGGTGAATGGACACAGAACAATTATTAGTAAGCACGTATAAGTCGCAGGGCTCTTATGAACTTCTCTTGGGGGACAGGGGTAGTATATGACGCCAAGATGTGCTTCTAGAAGAATCGATAGCATGGGACATAATAATAATAATAATAATAATAATAATAATAATAACAACAACGAAGCATGAAGTCTTCTCTGGGTCTGAAGTATCGCGCTCATCAACTCCTGTCCATAAATAAGAAATCTGGATCGCGGTTTGCCATATTTACTGTGCAGCACCCCAACCCCCGCCCCCACCCTGATCGGAGCCTTTTCTGACGGGTCTCCGTTAATTGCTGCCAAGCTGATTGATGGATTACAGTGTGAGGTAGCCCAGGGCTGATTCCGGGCAGCCCGACCACAGACAGGCCTACCACACTGCGGCAGCGTGCTGACCGAAGACGTTCAAAGTGTTCCGAACGTCATTTTGGAGCAAACCTGTCTGGCTCCTTCCTGCATTTTATTCAGTATATTTATACGGCCCGACTTGAAAGTGTGCTGCAGCCAGGATACGTCACAAGCTGCGCCCATAGGAGGCGCTATAGAGTCAATAATAGACGCATGACCGCAGATGAAGCACGTTGTCAGAGGAATGTAAACAAGTTTACATAACTATACAAAAAGTGCTTGGTATGGAAATTACTCAGACTGTTCACATTGTGCATTATTTCTGTGGCTATAAAGAGCTATGACCTAAGGCAATAATAATAATAATAATAGTTACTACTACTACTACTACTATTAATAATAATAATAATAGGCCTAAAAATAATAACAATGGCGGACCAGACTGAGGTTTCTTTTGGCCGATTAAAAGCGGTAAGTAAACTATTTTCGCGGTTTTAGTGCTCTGATACAGATTCGGACCCATGCTTATGCTGCGGCGGGTTTATCGGGATTCCCCGGAGTGGTCGCTGCACCCAGGGCCGCACGGAGCCGAGCGGAGCGGCCGTGACGTAACCGGAGCGGGGGACGGGGGCACTGAGGACGGGCATGTTAGCCATATATAACCAGATCAGTCATCAACGGCCACCTTACATCTGACAAGCGACAGTGTCCATGACGCGCAGAGAACGGTGGGACCTGGGGCTCACAAAGCACTGGCAAAGGGGGGATGCTTCTGGAGGAGGGTTCGGGACTTATGAGACGGCGTCTGGCCGAAGATCACCCAGCGACGGGGTGGTGAAGATGAGAGAGGCAGCGCAGCCCGTGCGGGGGGCGGCGGGGCGAAGTTAAGCGCGCAGTTTACAGACGGACCACTTCAGGGAGTGAGTGCGCAGGTCCTCGCATCTTCGAGACTGGGGGAGTGGCAGCCTAGGATACAGTCGGCCAGTTTTTAACCATGCCCTGAAAGAGGGCTGATGCCACCTCGGACATCCACGGCAACTTTCCACTCTGTCGTTCGCCCGTGAGACGCGCACCAGTCTCCAGCCAGCCGATAGAGACGGAGGCGCTACGCTCGTGTAAAGCCACAAGGCTTGTCCCGGGGAGACGCTGTATGGACAAACCATGGATGTGTCCCGATCTGGGTGAATGAACAGATCATGGATGTGTTCTGATCCCGCTGAAGTCCAGGGCGCTCCGGCTCCACGGCACCATGCAGCTACTCCGGCTCGCCTGTATCCTGGCCGGAGCGGCGATCTGCTCCCTCCTTATTTTTCTGATCCACACACAGCTCCTAAAAGAAGGTAATTGTTTCTTTATTCGGTTTCTCAGACTGATACTGAGATATTAAAACAATATCCCTGCCATGTGCCTTTCGTTGCCGCTATTAGTTCCGCTTTATCACACAGCGAGTTTTATTGTATTGCCTATTTTATTGCACTGTGATCGCGGATCTCTGTCTATTAATGTTTTCCCTTATCGGCTAAAAAAGCGGCAGAAAGGCTTTTTGTGAACGTGTACATTCACCGTCTGTACCTTAAAAAGCACACTATATCGGGATATATAGATGCGCCTATCGATCTCAACAGGTCACACTTCGTAACCAGAGTAAATGGCATTTATTTAGTTTTAATGGAGCCTGCACTGTATTTCAAAGACGCACATACCGCCTCCTCCTTACTAGATGGGAAGGGCTTGTAATCGGGGTGTTGGGCAATTTAATGAATCGGGATGTTGGGTAGTTTAATGAATCGGGGTGTTGGGTGGTTTAATGAATCTGATTGAGACGTTTCAGGAATGAGAAGCGGGCAGCCGATGAAATGATTTGTGGAGGTAATCCTCCATAGATGGCACCAGAGTGTTGCTGAAGGTCCGCAAACCCCAGCCAGGGTCAAACTGGCATCATTTTGCGCTTATTACCCCCGTTTGCGGCTGTCACATCTGCCGCTGGATGCATCTGCTGTCCTGCAATATAATGAGAGTTTGTGTTTGTGCGTTTCCGTACCCCGGATCACCCTCTTAATAATCTGATACAGTTACCGGTACTGGTTCAACAACAACAATACTGATATTCTTCTTCTTCTTCTTATTATTATTATTATTGTTGTTGTTGTTGTTGTTGTTGTTAAAAACAACAGTAATCATCATCGTTATCATCATCCGTCGTCGTTGTATGTTTTCTTGCTGTTAACGCAGTTACGGTACTCCACGCGGCACTTCGCAGATATTTTGTTACTCCCAGTGGGAAAAACAGCGTTATGAACCGCGCAGAAAAGAACGCAAGAGGTCTACCAGCGCTAATATCTTAACCAGCACATTCCCTAGTTAGCGTAACTATCTTCTGCTTGGGCTTTAGTTAGTTTGGATGTGCTGTTAGTAGTTTAATGGCTGAAACGTGGACAGGGAGAGCCTGAGCTTCTGCGTCCTGGACCCTTAGGCTGTCTCCTGCCTCTGGGTGACGGCCTGATACTCATGTTAGTTGCGGGCCGCTGAGGAGGCCACAGAAATAACAGATCCCTCAGATAATAGATGTCATGCCCTATGTACTTTTTTGAGGCACCCTGGCTAATCCCCGAGGCTGCTGCTGGTCCTGTCCATAATCCTGAAATGGGAGACGAAGTGAAGGTCTGATCCAGAGTGATGTGTGGCTAGATGATCTGCTGCTTTGGGTGGACATTCGACGCCAGTATTAACTGCTGCGTCACTAAATGTTTGTGTTGGAGCCGTGTGTGCGCAGTGTGTTTGCTGTAGCACACAGTGTGGAGGGCAGTGTGTGTTTCTCACTCTGAAACCCCAGTGTGTATTTTTAAAAGGTCACTTCTCACAAAATCCATTTCCTCATGGGCACAGAACACAGACCGCGCTCTGTCTTGTGTCGGGGTCTGATATAGACCCGTGGCCAGACCCGTGCTCTGTATGATGTGTGGGGTTTAGGGGAATGCACCGGGGGTAATCGGAGTGTGCATGGCAGGACCCCCAGCGTTTTTTTCCCCCTTACTTGGGAGTTTCTGGTTCTTCTCCTCTGTTGTCATTTGGCTTTCTTTATTTCATGTCTTTGCCTTCCCTTTTCCCTGTTTCTGTTTTCTTCTGTCTTAACGACGCTGTAATGTATCACAACAAACCCATGTAAAGTACCTTGGGGCGACTGTTGTGAAAGGCGCTATATAAAAATGAATTGAATTGACATTGAAATCGAATTGATAAGGCCCATTGGGTTGCTCTTCTGTAATTAGTTACTTAGAAAATGTTTGAGTTGGTGACGACAGCATGAACTCATTTCATCATATCAAATTATCAGTCCCTGAAGCCCCAGATGACAAAACTTCAGTGGCACCAGCAAGCAGGTGTATGTGTGTGGGGGTGGGGTTATGTGTATATTACATTTAGGGGACCAAATGTCCCCACAGTGTGATAAAAGCCTGTGATTTTGACCTTGTGGAGACATTTTTCCAGTCCCCACAAGGGGATACTCAATTTCATAAAAATCCATGAAAGAACTAAAAACTCTAAAAATGCCAAAAGTCTTGTATTTTGTTTGGTTATTAATGGTTAAGGTTATGGCTGGGAAGGGGTTAAGGTTGTCATAGTTGTTATTAGGCATATACCCATGGAAATGAATGGAAAGTCCCCACAAAGATATTTCTGCGGGTGTGTGTGTGTGTGTCACTGGAGATGGGAGCCATTCTCCCCCCCCCAACCCCTTATTGCGGTTTGCGAGTGGCGGTTTATGTTGTAGTTTACCGCTGAATGACTGAAACATTAATGGGTATGACCAGTGAGGGCAACAGGGCCTCAGCCAGCCCCTGCCACTAATCCAAACCAATCGTGAGCAGCCCTCACCGCTGTCTCCCTGTGAATGAAGCGGGGGCCCATTTATGACTGTTATTTTTATTTTCAATTTAGAGAGAATTAAAAAGAAATGGCATTTAATGAACATCTTAAAGGAGCGGATGTCGCACTCTCTCATTCCCTCGTCCTTGGATAAATTGCATGTCGACCGCAATTTAATTCTGTCCGAATGCGATCGGAGAACAGACGTCTCACACAATAGCGGAGCGGCGAGTGGTATCACTTTCTGAAGCACGTGCTCTCATTGACTTGATAATTTCATTGTTTGCGATAATGAACGTCGTCTCTGTGCCAAATGCGTCTGCTGTGAAAATCTGGCATCTTCATTTGTTACCTGGAGTCGCTTGACAAGGCCCCCCTGCTTCTTCATGGTGTAGAAAGAGCTGGAATGTTCCTCAGAAGCGGGATAAATGAGATCCAAGGTCAGCCTCAGACCAGACGCTGGGAAGAGGGTTATATGGGGAATATGCAGCACAGGCAGTCAGAAATGGATGAAGATGAAGATGTTGATGATGATGATGGTGATAATGAAGATGATAATGGTGAAGGTGATGTGGTGATGGTGATGATGAAGATGGTGATGGTGATGATGGTGGTGATGGTGATGATGATGGTGATGATTATGATACGTATCTTGGTTAATGTGCCGCTGCTCTCAAAGTGGGGGCATGCCATCCCTTTGGTGCCATCCAGCATGACTCTGAGTTGGTGCGGGTGGCAGGCGGCCTTCGTCGGTTGAAGGCTTCAGAGCGCACCTCTGAAACATTACACTATGTGCGAGTTTCCCATACTGCCTGGAGATGCCTGGATGCCTCAGCTCCAGGCTCACCGTGGCCTCCTGAATGTGGGCGAGCTTCCGGGTGGATCGGCGGCGGGATGACGATTTTATCAATTCCAATCAGAATGCGGTAGGATGGGAGGAGGAGATGCCTGGAAGAAGGCGAGATAAATGTGGTAACGTGTATGAGCTTTGCTGGACAGGCCGGGCAGGGGGAGGATGCCAAAGGCAGTGGTGACAGGTCCTCAAACAAGGTGTTTCTGAGAATGCCTGTTTAAAATACTCAAAATAAACCATATAGAAAAATGTGTTTAACCTCTATGGTGTAACTAAATGAAGTTCTTTGTGTTTTTAAACCGTGTGGGTGCCTCATATTTTTGGGACAAGCTTAAGCCTGTAGGACAGAATCCCCATGATGTAGCATACCCTGCTCTCTCCCCCATCAGCCTCCCCAGCTTCTAGTGAGATCCAATGCCCCATGCCTCTAATCATCATGGAAACACACGGCCCATCCGCACCGACCTGCAGAGTCACATTAAGTGAAGCTGATGGGAAGACCGAATGATCTGTGGAGGCCGTTGGATGGACTCGTTAGACTGGCAGCCAGTTTAACCAATGGGGATCAAGTTAATGAACAGAACATGAAGCGAAAATGAGGTTTTATTGGTGTAAATGAGCCAGTCGTTTATTCAGTAATTAGCATTACTCAGTAATCTGGCTATGGTGCATAGCCTCCCCCAGATGGAAAACAGCAGAGCCAATAGAGGTGGGCTGCCGTGGTACTGGGGGGGGGGCACCTGGACTCGGGACCGTGAAGTTCCTACGATGGCCTTGAGTGGATCTGGTCATGGTCAGGCCTGTGAACGGGAAGATGAGGGCAGGGCTGTGGTGGCAACTTTGAAGCAAATGGGAGTTATGGTAAATCATGGTTCAGTTACATTTCTAAGGCCCAGAAGATGGAGGACTCTGGTAGTGATTCCGATTACACCTCTCTGGTAGGATGCACACTGAAACACAACTCACAAACACACTATCAGCAGCAAATTCTGGCTAAGTGATTCCCGCTTAAGATTGTGTGAGTTTTGGACAGTTAACCAATTACTAGCCTAAGTGCCGTTTTTATTACAGGACATGTTACTCAATTATATTGCAGGTCCTGATTAGCCAAAAACAATATCATATTATGTTTGTCCGTGTCCATTCATTAATAGGCTCATTCTCACAGGGTCATAATTAATGTGCCTTAATTAAAATGTTTTCAGACTTCACTAGTGGAGTTGGCTGCTTACAGTGATGAAGATGCTTCTCAAAAGTGAATCCAGTCAGCTGGTATTATCTCAAAAAGAGGACTTTTATTTTATTGTATTATATTTGTTAAAGAAGCAACATACAGAACAGCTGTACTCTGTACCACATCTCATTACAGAAGTGGGAATCGGGCACCTAGAGCCTACTGATTCTGATGACGTCCTTCAAGCGTACGGGACAAGGCGAGGAGTCATGCTGCCATACTGATGTCCACTTTACACAGATCCAGCTGGAAACAAGCCATAGTAACATGGAGCGTAACACAGAAACAGGAAGAAGCAGTTCTTGCCCTGGCGCTTCTAAAGTGAGCACAGAGATCGTGTGGGTCCGCGGGGGTCTATGGGAGGGCGTTCTTGGATTTCCGTTCATCGGAATGTGAAGTGAGATGAGGCTGTGACTGTGTCCTGTTCACTTCTGAAAACAGAGAAGCCAAACATCACATAGAAGCAGGTCACAGTCCACTGGCGGCTTTTCACATTTTAATTTCTTTCAATTTTTCATCCTCCTCATAATTCCTGCTTCTCCGATACCTGTAACGTTCATATATATGTTATATAAACACTGGATTGTCTGATCAGAAAGCTAAAGAGTTTGCTGTTACTCTGGTCTCTTTCATTGGGCTTCATATGATAAATGTTTGTGCAGCAATGGTGCATAATGGGAGAAAGTATCCTGTGCCCTAAATAGTCAATGTTGTCCATTATAGTAGATTCTATGGTTAATCCAGCTGTGGAGTCTGCTGTAGGATCTTGTTTTATTCCTGCCAGCTATCTGTAAGATTACTTAGGACCTGTTTGCTGTCTAGGGATTGTCTTGAACCTTCAGGCTTGTTATGCAGGGTTTTCAGCCTGGAAATGGGCATGATGGCTTTGGGGAAGGCTGTCTGTCTGTATCTGTGCGCTCTGGCCTTATTGCGAGCATGTTCTCTCAGGTTCAAAATGCCGGATTCATTCCCCCTGTAGGAGAAGGACGTGCATGTTTTAAGGCGGATTCATTTCTGCTGAAGCATCGAGTCTCCTGGAGCCTTGGGCGTGTCCAGCTTCTGCCAACCCCCACCGTACATCAATCTCGGCCCGAAAGCCAGCATCTGTCTGCACTTTGAGCTCCCTGGGATCTCAGCTTTCCCCAAAACCAAGAACCTGAGGAAAGTGCAGCTCTGAATGATGCTCTGAACGTGGGTGCTGTGTTGCTGTGTCTCACGTCAGTGCCTGCGAGGCGTGTTCCTGGTGTGCCTATGATGTTCAGCGTGTGCCGTGTGGGGGCTTGGGGTGTGCAGGATCCTTAATTCTGAGATTTCCAGGATGCAGACACTGTCACATAGTAGAGTTACTTGGCAGGGTTTTGGAAATCAGGGCATCGAGTCTTTGCTTAACAACAGCAAAGAAAAAGAGGTGTTTTACCAGTAAGTCTGTCTGATGGGGTTGTTTCTGACTGTTTTTTTCCACCAGCTCTCCTTGGAATAACTATTCATCAAATAAATGCTCAAGGGAGTTTTACTTACACAAACATGTTCTGAGGGCAGAAGTAACAATGATTTGTTCAGAGTGATAACCAATCATTTTGTAGAGGAGGTGGGTCCAAGCGACCAGAGGAGGTGGGACCAACTAATCAGATGTCTTGGTCCTGTCTCCTCTAGCTGCTTTGACCCACCTCCTCTATAATTTGATTGGCTATCACTCTGAACCAATCATTGTTTCTTCTGCCCTCAGAACATGTTTGTGTACGTAAAACTCCCACGAGCCAAATGAATACCGCATCTTCCCCCCCAATACTGCCTATGTTGGGTTGAGATCATCTGAGGTTCTGCATATGGAAACCACAGCTGGGCTGAGGTCAGTGCATGTGGTCCAATGCAAAAAGGTCATCACACTGTAACCTCAGTCAAAGTCAATGTCACCCATCGTGGCTGCTGAAGGCACCTGGCGTGGACCTCAGAGCTGTTTGTGCTTGTTTGATAGACGTTTTGGTGTCTGTCACTAATACCCAACAAGATGAAACAATGTAGTCATGACTAAACCAGGAAAAACAATTAAGAATGTGTTTATGTTTAAAAAACAAGCTTTTGTTTGCCTTTTTTATACCCAAAACTGCTGATTGTTTTTGATTAGTTTCACATAGCGCTAAGCAAATGTGCTTAAGATGAGGTGAATCGGCACCACGGTGGGTCTGCAGCATGTGAGGGTGAGGATGAGTGTGAGGGTGAGGGTGAGGGTGAAGGCAAGCGTGAGGGTTTGGGCGAGGATACCGAAAGGATTGAGGTCCATCCTGATGCTCCCCATCAGCTAGGCACTTTGTGGGATGTTTGTCTAGGACCAGAACTACATGCCAGATAGTCACCGGGCCAGCAGGGGGGGTGGGGGGCATGTTTACCATGCAGCTGAGCTGCTCACAGGGGTGGGGGGGGTCTGCATTCATCAGCGCCGCTCAGCCCGTTCGCGGCGTGCATGCCGATGAGCTCCATCAATGCCCCCATGGAGCTGCACTGCCACCTCTCTCTGCTCCCCCCCCAGGGGTGCCCCCCCCACACGAGGGCAGGACAGGCTGGCGGGAGGCGGGGGGGGGCTGTGGTGGTGGCTGCCTCATATTTACGTCTGGCGTTCTGTTTTTAATGGGTTTTGAAGGTTATGACGCTGAGGCCAGGAAAGACAAACAGAAAAGCAGCCTGACTACATAAACTGATAAGATTTCTAATGAAAAAGCCGACAGTCTCTTCCAGAGAGATTCCGTGAATCCAGCCCGACCACCTTCACGCACAGTGAGGAAAAAGCACCGGCAATCAACGTCTGCCGAGAGATTATGCAACAGCGGCTTTTTATTCTAATAATTATGTAAATGTGCTTTGTGGGCCGCACTTTCCCACACTGCTCTGAGCCGCAATGTTTGCGGGCTGCATCAGACACCCTTAGTCAGCTAATTGGGATTAGGCTGTACGGACTCAGGCCCAAGGATACTGATGGTCCCCCCCCAGTGGAAAAGAGTGAGAGGAGTGCTCCTCCTTCTCACTCCATGGCTTAGAGAACTAGAGTGATCTTTTGCTTCTGTCCCTGGGGCGTGCTTTTACAGTTGCAGCCTTTCTGCTATCCTGCACTCCGAGTAGCTTCGTGATTCAGGAAGAGCAGCGCCTGAGTGGGTTTATCTACTGCGAAACACATTTTTATTTTGGTCCTGGGAGCCGTTCCTCGTTTGGTTGCAATCATACAGGAAAAAGACCAATTTTCAACCCTTACGCTAAGGAGCATCCCATCCCTGTAGCTTTTAAATATAAAATGGAGAATATACAGGCAGAATGAAATGTCAGCGAGGCCACGGGGGTCATTAATCATTCGCAAACTCCAGCGTTTGTTTCTCTGCTTCCCTGACAGATACATCGTGTTCTGACAGCTGCGTTTGATGGCAAAATAAAATAACATTCACTCGTCCAGCGTCGATTTATCGTCAGCCGCAGAAGGAGAGCCCAAAGCCTCACGTAAATCTTCAAGCGTGAGCCGGTATGCCATAAGCGAGGCGTGCCGTCACCACATATACCCGTTTACTGCAGGGACCATAGGGATCAAATTCCTGGGGAGTTACTGCAGCTCTGTCTGTCGGGGGGGGCAGCAGTTATGGTAGGAGACCCTGTGGCGGTCAGCTGACCCGCAGAGGGATGCCATGTGTCATGCCACAGTGCTCTGAGTGCACTTCGTGCTGCTCTGACGCTGACACATAGGCCGCCGCGGCCCCACAATGTTGCCAAAGGTCTCTTAGCTCCCCGGACACGTCGTCAGGACCAGCAGGAGAAGCGGGAGATGTCGATTCTGAACGGGCGGCTTTAATGCGACTTGTGGAGAGGCGTGCGGCCCGTGGCGGGGCCGGAATCCTCGGAGGAGACATGAATTGGCGGCGTTTGTGCACCCGACTCTGCGCCTTGCCTTGGGGGGGGGCGGGAGCTCAGGGTGCTCTGCGATAGAGGGGGAGGGAGGCAGCTAATCAGGAGCTGACGGGAGCGAGGCCCCGGGTTGGATCGCTCTTGTATGTGACAGGCCAGTGCGGTGCCGTGGGCCGCAAAGTTCTTACGGTGACGTGCAGTGAGATCATGTGTACTGACAGGGTGCTGATACACACACCCCCCCCCCCGTGTAAATTTCACGAACGCCTCGCTTTGTACCCGTGACCGCTAACCACCACCGTGTTGTTGTGTCACAGCCACCCAACAGCCAGCAGAAGGCAGACTGGAGCGGGGAGGATGTGAGCGTAATGCCTGGAGTTGGCATCAGTGGGCGGGGCTCGCAGCAAACGCCATGGGAGATTAAACGCCCCCCATTGCTGGGCTGCGGTCCCACCGTGCCGTCTCGTAAGATCTGCACGCAGTGAGAAGTGCTTTCAGCAAACATATGGTGGGTTGGTTCTGGCTGGCTGCTCTCTCCCCCTGCCGGGCGCGTGTGTGTTTAACCGCGGGGGGCGTCTTCGCTGCGCGCGCGCGGGTCATACGGCTCGCGCTGCGTGGGAGCGTGGCGCTCCTTTCATTGTCGAGCTAAACAAACAGAAATGGTTTTTAATTGCCGTAAGACGGTTTGGGGCTTGTGCGCTTTTACTCTGTGGGAAAGGAGACAGGAGACACAATCAGAAGAGATTAGCTTTAGCTTAATGCGAAGCTTTTGCTAGAAAAACAAAACAGACATTGTGAGCAATCTGGTTTTTCTGTTACATTTCCTCTGAAAGAAATGGATCATTGGCAAGACCATGAGACCTGTTGCTTTAACTGAAATTTGCCTGGTTAGAAATCCTGTTTTAAATAGATATGGAATGTTCAGATGGATCTGCAGAAAAAATAGGTCCCTGCAGGGTCTCTCTTGCATCTCATGTTGTCTTGACCTAGCAAATTAGAAGATCTATGACTTATAATCAGATTCTGCAGACTTCCATAATTCTGTTTATGATTAGTTGCTGCTGGTTATTTTTTTAGAAGTATTAATTTAAATGACAAAAATGACACGTTGTGTTTTACGCATCCTTAAGCTTTTATACGTGATCTGAACCCAGGTTGGAGCCCATCCTCGCACAATTGGAATGAAGGCTTTGACTGTCAAAACCATTTTCATGACACTGTCACGGTGAACTACAGGGTCTTACCTGAAATTTTACATGCTGTAAATATCTGTGACCTTCTTCTGTGGGCCTTTGTAACAGAATTTCTGAGAATATTATTGTGTTCTCCAAGGGCAGTTTTAAATTTCAGGATATCAAAGTAAAATTTTAACATTTTTGAAGTGTGGATAATGTCGCAACGAGGTGCCTCTGTGTCGGTCTCAGGCCCGATGCTGAGATCCCCTCCAGAGGGGCCAGTGACTGCTCTAGTGACTGCTCACACTAATGTCACACCAGCGGCGGACCTAGGCTGCCCTTCACCCTGCCTGTGAGGCATCCTTCCAGGAAAGATCATTATCTTGCCAGGGTTCCTCCGAGGTGAACGAGAGGCATATTGAATCAGAACTTTGACCTTTTCCAAACTGCTCACTCAGTAGCTTTGTAAGGAGCAGTTGTGGTCGGGGTGCGGGGGGTGTAGAGAGGCATACCCGCTGGGGAAGGGGGGATAATTTGTAGGCAATGGGCAGGTTAAAGGGTCAAAGGTCTCTTGATTAAATGCTCTGAGTAGAATAGGATGTCAATATGTCTAAATGCACTACACTACATTCTGTGATTGATAATCTACCCCCCACTGCTCCCAGTACTACAGAAAAAACCTCTTTAAAATGAAAAGGTGGATACTGTGGATTCCCAATATGGGCTGGGTCCTGTTGCTTCGTCTCAGTGCACTTTGGGTTTTGGGCTGTCCCAGTCAGCGCTGCTCTAGTGACCACACTATTGGTATCACCTATCTCGACATCACTTCCCGTTACAGAATTTCTAATAATCTATTCTCACACTGAAGATGAGATGGGAACTTAATTTCTGGTTCAGGTTCCGTGTTGTACGGACCAAACACCAAGGTAACAGAGGAGGTGTACTGTGGCACTGACGTCGTTTTCTTGCGTGCTCCACACCCCCAGGTCAGCTGGCGGCTGGGACGTGCGAGATCGTCACGCTAGACCGGGACAGTAGCCAGCCACGACGGACCATCGCCAGGCAGACGGCGCGCTGTGCCTGCAGAAAGGGCCAGATTGCCGGCACCACAAGGGCTAGGCCAGCCTGCGTGGAAGGTAAGCAGCCATCTTCTCTGTCTCTGTAATGGGGGCCATAGTGCCGTGTTGTAACCCCCCTGGCAGAGCGTCCAGCGGTACTTGAAGTTTCATCAGTACCATCTGCGGCTGCGGGACAGTTCTGGTGGCAGCACGAGACACTGGACTGTGTAGTGCTCCCTCTAAAGGTCCCTTGCAGGGCTTGCAGGAGTTTTACTTGTACAAAAATGTCCTGAGGGCAGAACAAAAGATGATTGGTTCAGAGATTATAGAAGAAGCAGGTCCAACCAACTAGAGGAGGCAGGACCAAGACATGTAATTGGCTGGTCCCACCTCCTCTAGTTACTTGTACCCACCTCCTCTAAATTCTGATTGAGTATCTTAATGAACCAGTCATTTTTTGTTCTACCCTCAGAACATCTTTGTGTAAGTAAAACTCTCATGAGCCCTGGCAGCAGGGACCTGTAGCGGAGCGTGGGATTCAGAGGGCTCCCCTGTGCGATTTGGAAAGGCAGAAATACCTCAGGGAGGACTCCATTGCCAAAGAATCACTGGGGGAATATGTAGGGCGAATGTTACACTGAAAGACTGTCGTCTTGGTCCAATTAGCGTTTCCTCTTAGTTAAACCTCCTTAACCAGGGATTTCTGCACTGAGGAGAATGAACACTATCGCTTGCGGTGCCAGATTCACCCGCGACGATGCCCTTGCACCTATTCCATCACTGTGTTCGGGTCCTCTTAAACTCGTTTTCTGGGAAGGCGGCTCAGTGCTGATGAAATCCTCGATGAGTATGAAGAGCCACCAGGCTCACCAAAAGCAAGCGGCCAGGCCACGTCGTGACCTTCCAGTCGGCGAGTTTTTCCCGCTGCCGTCTGCCTCACGATGGACCCCTGGCTCCGTCTCCACGTCTCCGTGTCATTTGCGGCCAAGATGAATGTGGAGAGGTGCTGAGTGGGGTTTTGTTCGCTGGAGTGTAAAAACAAATGAGATTTCAATCATTTTTAATCTTCGGAGTCCTCAAGGTCTCGGTGCGGCGGTAATACCGCGAGTGAGCGAGCGAGCGAGCAAGGGAGCGAGCGGCAGCCGGGATACAAAGCCGTCCTCCATCGCTCCTGCTGTATTCCAGGAGGTCACATTGTAAACAAGATAATCCCTGCCACCATCACCAGCACACCATCTACTCGGGCCAAATTGCACAAATATTAGGGAAAGATATAAGCCCTGAAAATGTATGATTTTGTGAGACAGCCTTGGCTGATGAGCTTTGTTTGGAGGGATGCGTGATATCTTCACTTTCTAAAGGATTGCTTACAGTCGCCTGAGTCCCACACACTATTGCTTTTATTAAATAAAACCTTAAAAGACCAGTAGTAGCAACCAGCCAGGGACTCGGTCTAAACACCCCACCCCACCCCGATTTGTCTAGGCAAAGATGAAGCCTGGATTCTGCTGGTGTGCGAGAACATGCATCCTGCTCTGGTAGAACTCGATAGAGGCTCCAAAAGTATACAGTGTTAACGAGTTCATCTCGTTTGTGTCGGCACCCTCCATACTTTGAAGGAATGTTTTCACTCTGCAGACCTAAACCGTAGCTGTTGTCTAGAGGTGCCCCAGAGAACTCATATTGATGCGGATATTGAAATGATGCTTGGAGCTGCTTAGGATCGTAGATGTGCGGCCTGCAATTTCATGCTTTGCGGTGCTTTCATCATCTGTAGTGAGCGGGTTGATGGGGGGGCGGGGGGTGGGGCTCTATTGATTCCTGTTAAGGGGTGCAGAAGCAGGGGCTGCTTTTGTTGGGTAATCTGAAGTGCCTCAGATGCCAAAGTGATTATGGAGGCCAGCGGGGGTCGGAATGGGACGAATTGATATCCTCTCGGGGTGGGGGGACAGAGCCAGAATGTTCCGGATTCCCTTAGCACGGTGTGGCTCCTCTTATCGACAGTGATTAAAACGGCAGTAATGGCTGTGCCCGGGGTAATGGCGTGGGTGACGTGCTGGCGCTGGGCAAGCAGGTGTCAGATCTGACTCGCGATCGATCGGCGGCACCTGGAGGGCTTCGCGGTATGGAATGAAATGGCTGCTGACTAATTCATTAGAGGCGGCAGCAGGGGGCGCCGGCAGCAGCACACCCGGCCGTGCATGCGCTCAGGAGCGCCAGGGGCCATCGATAATCATGAAAAGAATAACAATGCGGCGTTATTAAAAAAAGTCCTTTAGGCAAGCAGAGGGGCCCTTTGTCATCTTCTTGGCATCAGAAGAGGATCGCAGACTGCGGTAATGAAACCACCGTCAAAACCTGCCGCTTCGATTAGCTGTCTGGCTGCGCAACACTTTCTGGAGAAAGAGTGTCGGGATGGTGGGGCCGGGGGTGGCAGCTAGGGCTGCCATGAGAAGGGACAGAGTGACCATCTCAGATGGAGGAGGCGTCCTCAAAATAACCGAGAGACACTGAGTGACTGGCCTGGTCACACGGTCTCCTCAGGACCTGTGGGGGGTCGGCTATAATAAACCATGTGTCCCCTCCTGTCCCTCTGGGCCTCTGTCTTGTTGTGACATGTGGAGGCTCTTTGAATGGGATTTACATTAAGCTGGAAAAAGAGCCACATAGTCTCCCTGTTCCCCAGCCAGCCCACCGTGAGATGGGGAACCATCTGACTCATATTCTGTCCTGGGGCTTGTGTGATATCTGGCGCGATCGTGTCCATCCTGTTCAGCTCAGCGACAGTGCGCTGTCTCTGCAGACCGACCCTCGGAACAGAAACAGCAGCAGTAAATATCTGCTGGCTCAAATGCCACATTACCGGGAAAGTACCGGAAAAACACTACCGTCAGCCCCGTTCTGGAGCGAAGCAGTAAATAATATCGCTAATGTCCAGTAATGTCCTCTGTTGCCCACTGAAGATCACAGGATGACAGTGAGGAACACTTCCATGTAGCATTAATCCAGAAACAATAAGGACGATTAAGATTCCGGAAACATCACACAGCAAACAGCAGCATGACAATGGTTTCCATCAGTGTTTTGAGTTCAAAATTGGAACAGATATTAATAAATGTAGGTATTTTTTTAGTCACTTAGATTCAAAATTCAAGCTTCCAATTTTCGGATATTTTAATACAAAGGCTGCTGCAATGTTAACGCTACCACTGGGCTTAATTAAATGCAGTGATGTATTAGTGATGCTACACTGGTTGTGTGATGCCTGTGCTTTGATCTTTGCTTATTATCTGTCCTGCCCTGTCTGCCACCATACAGGCGAATGAGAGGCTGTTCTTTGTACAAACCGCTGTGCTGGCACCAAACCCTCAGCCCCCAGAATGTTCCCAAGGTGAAGCTGGCTTCTCTTTCGCCTGCATTTATGTCCCAAATCCAGTCGTCCCTAATTCTCAGGCCTCACAGAGCCACTCATTCAAATCTCTTCCAAGCAGCTTCTTAATAATCCAAGTTTAACTGAGCTGTTACAAAATATTGCTGCAGATATTACACCTATTAATGGCTACGGGTACAGGACGTAAAAGGAAAAAAGTCAGATATGATTCAATCTGTATATATAAAGGCCATAATTAATATTGCACATATGTGCATAAAACATTAATGATTCAATTAATTAATTAACATGCTAATTGACTAATTAATTAACTGGACTCATTACCGCTGCGTGGTATTAGCAGTTTATATCAGTGAAACACACCTTGAGAAGCGTTTCGCAAGCTTCATTAAATCAGCAGCTCAGACGAAGCCTCATTAACCGGGAGTGAAATCTGGCCCTCGTCTCGGGGGTTCGAGTGCTTGGATAAGAATTTGACATGTTCCCTCCTTGGGGTGGGAATCAATTAACTGCCGGACGCTAACCTGGAAGACCTGCAGCCACACAGCCAGTGGGATCCCCGGGTCGAAACGTCCTCTAGGGGGCATCCTACGTTGGCCACCTTAAGGCTTCATTATGTTAACACATGATCAGTTTAATAGATTCGTTTTGGTGTTACAGCAAGCCAGACGGAGGCTCGGCCCGTTCGGGCGAAAACCCATCATCTCGCGTGACTCATTGGCGCCCGGGATCGCACATTCCGATCATGCAGCTGCCTGTTCTTTAGTCTATCGCGGCCTTGATGGCAGTGCGCATGAGAGACGAAGAGGCAATCTTCTCCGGTATGATTGCAGCCCTCACCGCTCTGCTGAAAGGATTATATCAAAGTATTCATTCACAGGCCTGCTTAAAGTGTACCCCCCTCCCCCATATCATCTTGAGAAAATGGCTTTAAATTTGCCGTCTCCCGGGACACGCTGCTTCTCCCCCGAGCAACCCGTGCCGCGGAGTGACACCTTGATGCGTTTTTTCCCCCCAGACGGCATGTTTGCGGATCGTTTAGTGTCCGGAGATGCACCGCTTGATAACAGTAAATCAAACGCAGGAGCAGTTCTCCGTGCTGTGTTCCCTGAATGCCTGATTTTCTCGCATATTAACGAGCACATCGCCATTGCTGCGTGAGTGTGGGGTGGGGGGTGTCAGACGACATGTAAAACTGGAGAGACCTAGAACCTTTAATCAGTGTCATTCCTGCATGCTTAAATACAGCAGCAATGATGAGTTTTTTTTCTTTTTCTACAAAGTCCTTGGTACTAGTTAGGTGACGGCAGTTACCGGCACATGGTAGTACATGTTAGTCTGCTAGCACTCATAACCAGGATAATAGAACAGCTTGGTTCTGCAGCCAGGTTTTAAAAATGTTTCATGCTGGTTCTCTACCATCTGTAGCGGTTTTGTTCCGCACGCTCACTAATTCCAGCTGGCTTACAAAGATCCACCGCAAGCCCTTTTTTAGCGCTTTTGTCTAACTTGACGTGTGTTTCGCATAATTACAATGCCTGCTTTTCTTTATCTGTTTTTAAAATTGACAAATCATGACCCCCCCCCGAAAAAAAGCCGGTCATGGGGCGTGGCTTTCCGCCACTGGCCTGAACGAAGCCACTGGGCAGACCTTGCTGGGTGTTAGTGGGGACACTCAGAACAACCTGCATTGCCTAATTATACTTCAAAGTGCTGTGTTTATAAAGAGGCTCTGGGACGCCCGTCCTTGCGGTTGGGCGGTCCCAGTGTAACAAACGAGGGCTGCATTCGCTCCCCTAATGCGACAGGACATACATCACCATGCCCCCCATCATCCGTCTGCTCACCGCTACACCCACAGGTAAAGGGCCGTCCTTCCACACCAACATGACAGCATCCCAGATGACGGACCCTTTTCTACAGCACACGCTGGGAAAACGCAAATTTGGAATAAAAATGGCTCATGATTACAGATGATGTCTCCTTCACGGATGCAGTGCTGCCAATGAATCAGCTGCAGATTAATATGAATCACAGACAGATGTGTCTAGCACTGTACTGCTCCAAAGTCACACCCACATCCCATTGCATGCAAAGCCATCCCGTCAGGGAATCTCATATTCCTGAGGCCTCTATTGACAAATATGTTGAGTAGATAGTGATATCCTCAGGGCCAGGACCGTTCCAGGGCGTAATGTCCAGAGTGATGCAGGGAACACTGAACTCCAGTGAGAGGCTTGGGACAGAGTGACTTCCAGGGAGAGGCTTGGGACAGTGTGACCTCCAGGGAGAGGCTCGGGTCGGTGAGACCTGCAAAGAGAGGCTCAGGACGGTGGGACCTCCAGGGAGAAGCTCGGGACAGTGTGACCTCCAAGGTGAGGCTCAAGACAGTATGCCCTCCTGGGAGAGGCTGGGGTACATAATGATTTCCAGGGAGAGGCTCGGGACGGTGTGACCTCCAGGGAGAGGCTCGGGACAGTGTAACCTCCAGCGAGAGGCTCAGGACAGTGCGACCTCCAGGGAGGGGCTCAGGACAGTGTGAACTCCAGGGAGAGGCTCG
>JAAGVU020000001.1:8985942-9010567 GCA_011763525.2 Mormyrus iriodes
CCCGTCGCTGTTTTTAGAAGGTTCCGGGCCCGAACAGGCTTCTCGTGGCTATTCCCCGCCGCTCGTTAGGGCGGGCAGCCCGGCACCCCCCCCCCCCCCCCCCCCTTTTCAGGTTGACTTCCAGCAGACGGGAAAGTGCTGGGGGGTGTCTCCTTCTTGAAAAACACTGCCGGAGTCTGTGCCCGGTGTGGAGTGGGCGTCACGCGTGAGGGAAGCCCTCCCTCCTCTGGTGGAGTGACAGAGCTTCTTACCACCGCATAGCCAGTGGTGCCTCAGTACCATGCGGCCAATTTGTGGCGCCGTGCCCAGTGAACGGCTGTTCCTTTCTCACACGCCGGATCTTTCTCCCACCACGGCAGTCACACAATCCGTCTCTGTTGAAGAGTCCCCGCCCCTGGGACACTCCATCACATCACAATGACGGTTGCGACGGCCACAACATAAATATATTTGTGTGGTCACTTAGCTTTTGTAGAGGAGGCGTTTGGGTCATTCCCCGTCACACACACCGACACCACCGCATGCACTCTGCTTTTTCTTCAATGGCCACCCGCTGTGAAGAAGGTCTCCAGGATAATGACTGGAGTCCATCAGGGAACTATTGTGATTGTGTAAATGAAAGCATGTAGATGCTGGAGGTGCCCTCCTGTGAGGTGCACTTCCCTAAAGCATCATTTCTTTCTCACATCCATCGACCAAGACCAGCGCTCTCTTTACTGTGATGCTATGTTACACTGTCATGTTTCTTGCATCTCTGGCTTGTATTTGATTAACAATTTCTTGCCTGACACTCATAGCTAACCGCTTACAGTTTGGCTACTTATTCCATGGGATGTATTACACAAGATGTCCATGCACCCTTTTCTCTAGGCTGGATTTCTAAGCATGTTGTTAACAGGTAGTCCGTTATTCTACCTGCTGCATGCTGTTGTCAGTCATTACAGACGCGTGCAGCGCTATCACATAAACAATAGAGAGCCATTGTTCTTCCACTTCCCTTTGCCAGTTCTCACATTCTCGTCGGATTTGGTCATCCTGAACTCGTCTGTCTCTCTGACATTTTTAGGCTGCACTAATTCACTGAGATCTCAGTTCTGCCAGTTTGCTGTAAAGCAGCCAAAGAGAGACAACCTGACTCAGATCACAACTTGTCTCATGTATTTCATATTGTGTTCTGTTCATACATTATGTTCCTACTTTGGCTTAGTTCTCCCAGACTTTAGCTTAGTCATTCCGGACATTGGCCCTGTCACAATCAATTTTTACTTTATGCTGGTGTCTTCTAATTTTTTCTCATTTATGAGCGATCTCAGTTCACAAATTATCTTTATAATGTTAAGGCCACTGACCCCCACATCTCTAGAGTCACCGAATCGATCAGTTCAAAGAAGCCCAGCAGGGAAATGTACTCCAGGGTAAGTGTGTGTAGGGCTTCGGTGTGAGATGGTGGGACAGTCTAGAGCCTTGGGGACAGGACAGGTGACACACCTGTCTGTGTTATTTGGATGTTTACTGGGCAGTGCTGGTTGCAACACTGCAACGTTTGCTATGTGCACTTAAAAGCTCACTGCCTGTGTCTAGATGGAAATGGTTAACCTTTCGGAAAATAGATTTCCTCGCCGCCAGCGGAGAACAGATGAGGCACAGCGTGAAGTGGTCTCCCGCTGGCAAGCAGACGCGTTCCCAGATAGGACCTAACCGGCCCCCTGCCCCTCTTTTCCCCCAGCCCGCATCGTAAGGGCCAAGCAGTGGTGCGACATGCTGCCGTGCCTGGAGGAGGAGGGCTGTGCTCTGCTGGTGAACAGGTCGGGTTGGACCTGCACGCAGCCTGGAGGCCGAGTGAAGACCACCACGGTGAGTACAGGGAACCCCCATGGGGTGTCAGCAATTCCATGAGACCTCTCCATTTCCAAGCACCTAATAAATTATCAGTCCTTTACCTGTCATCTGCACAAGTACAGATACATTGGAATTCTTCTCCATCTAGCTCTCTGTAGCTCGGGGGTCACAGTGCAGGGTCAGCTAATGTGCAGCACCCCTGGAGCTGGGGGTTAAGGGCCTGTTCAAGGGCCCATGGACATGTAACTGTTCTGTAGAGGCTGGGGCCCGAACCGGTAATCTTCCGATCATGGGAACAGAGACTGCATCCCTCCCCCCATCCACCGGCCGTACTGCATGTTTACCAAAAGTCTTACACTGACCCTTTTTACACTTCGCTTTTTTAAATTCAACAGCTGTGTTTATTTACATCCTCTGTGCATGTTTGTGGAGTAAACGTTAAACCTCCAGCCTGTGGTTAATTACTGAGTTGACCTTCAGTAGAGATCCTGTGAAACTTGTGTCTCCCACATGTGGGGTAATAAACAGTTTAATTGGTAACTAATATCACTAACATAAACAGAATATTAGTTATGTGTTCATTACCCATGTTCTCACCCAAGTTACACCGTGACATCATCTACAGAGTGTGTGGTGCGTGTCCACAAAGTGTGAGAACCACACGCATGCCTCAGTTTGTCCGTAAGGACCTGTAAGAATGTTAGCAGGCCAAATTGTCTTGAATAAGGTTAAACATTAATTTAACTAATTTGATATAACATACCTCAGTACACAGCCAATCCAGCAGACACCTGACTCAGTACAGACCTCCCTGAGTACACACCTTCCCCCATCTCATCACATCGACTTTCGGAACCCCCCTACATATGCGGGAATGGTACAGTCTTCATTATGACGGCGGCTGAAAGAAAAATCCATCAGACTTCACTTTTTGATGAATATGAGGTTGAAAGAGGCACTTAGCGTTTTTTTTTGTCTTTTTTCAGTCTGGGGTAAAATAACTCTTTATCGCCCTGCCGACCCCTCTGGAAAGCTGACAGGCCTGCTGCTCACACAGTGATGTGGTCCTTTGGGCTGGGGTCAGCCTGGTAACCAGCAATCGCTAATGAAACCTGTCACCACCAGATTACTCGGTGGGACCAGGGTTCTGGGGTGGGGGTTATCTGTAGTGTGCCATGTGTAGCCTGGGTGCGGCCGTGGTTCTGAGGCCCACCTGGGAGCCCCAGGCAGTCATGTGAGTCTTGTTTTAAAGACACTTTGCCTCACTCTGGCAAAATGCCATTAATCATCATGCTGAAAATCCTAAATTGCACCACTCTGATTTCCTAAAAGACCCCATGTACTGTCAATCTCCCCCCCACCCCCCCCGGCCCCACCAAAAAAACAGCAGAGCAGCAACGGTGTTAATATTTTTTGTTTCCATGGAAACAGAGCTCAGCCTGGACACGTCAAATTGAAGGTGTCTCGTAAGTGGAGCAAATGGCGTCTGTCCTCATCATTCACATCATGTGGACGTGAGACGCTTTCGTACGGACGCGGATGAGTCTCAGAACGCTGCATCCCCCTGGTCGCCACGGCAACAATACAGCTTAAGTCTTGACACTGGTATCGGGATGCGCCTGGAACCAGCTCGGGCCGCAAGCAGTGTCGTCTCAGAAGGGAATCGTCTCACTCTGTCGTCCCAGCTGGGGCCTCATCTGCTGGAGGTTGTCAGGGACTTGGTGTGGGGGGGCTGGCCGTGCTGGCTGGCCAGCGGTGACAAGCCATCCTTCCACGTGCCATACACCAGCAGATCGTCCCTCATGTCTGACACCGGCCTCGCACGGTAGTTGTCGGGTGACATACCCGGCGCCGAGAGGCCCGGTGCAAGGCCGTGGTTTTCTGGCTCCCTGGTGATGTGGTGTGGTGTCCCTCTGAGTGACAGTGCAGCGATTGACAGGGGATGACTGGATCTATGTCGGACCGTTTAATGAGCTCTTGTTCGAGCCAGATTTCGCTGCTGCCCTCTAAGATGAGGTTTAAATCACAGAAAACGCATCCACTGTATCACGCCGCTAAATGAAAGCAGAGTTCGGCCTTGTTCAAACCTGGAAATACAGCATGTCATTCCAGCATGACCTTCACAGCATGATCTACCTCAGAAAGCAGCTCATTATGGAATACACATGTGAGTATTTTGGGTGTGAGTATTATTTCATTATACTCCATCGCAGGCTGTGCTGAGGATGTGGTCAGAGTATGGAAAGCACCTGTGCCAATGGGCGCTGGACTGGCACGGAGAAACTGTCAGCCTGGGCTGGACACGACAACACGCCTGTGCTTATACATGTGTGAGTTTGTGCATGTGCTTGTGTGTGGATGCGAGTATTGTGTTTTGGCATGAGTGTGTGTATGTATATGTTTGCGTGTGTGTACGATATGTGTATGTGTATGTGTGGTGTAATGAATGTATTACATTTTAGCATAATACAGTGTGATAAAATCCTGTTATTTTGACCTTGTGGGGAGCATTTTTTCGGTCCCCACAAGGGGAAACTCAATTTTATAATAATCTGTGACTGCAATCAAAAAACTAAAAATACAAAAAGTCTTGTATTTTGTTTGGTTACTTATGGTTAGGGCTGGGTTAGGGGTTAAGGTTGTCATTGCTGGGATTAGGGTTTTCCCATACAAATGAATGGACTGTCCCCACAAAAATATGAATACAAACATGTGTGTATGTGCGTTTGGCATTGTGTATGTGTGTATGGATCTGTGTATCGGTCTGCTTGTTGTGTACCAGGAGTCTCCCTCCATCAGAATCCTACATACAGGTGTCTGATTGGTTGGGCCCTGGCCTAGGACTGAAGCTGCCTTCCTAATTGGTCCCACTGGGCCCCTCAGCACCGCAGGACAGGTCTGGGTGCCGTGCACATGCTCCCAGGTTTCAGGGTGTGTCTGATGAGCTGACGCCCTGCACAGCACACATGCGATGCCCTGGGTCATACTGGGTGACACTTGTGCTGCACCGGGTTGCACTGGGACACAGTGGGCCACGTGCACCCTGTAGAAGGACGGTGTGACGTTCATGTGTTTGCGGTGGAGAAAGAATGTTGGCAGCTCTCACTGTTGCATCATGGGAAGTGGAGGCACGCCGTCCTAGAGCATCCTGAGCCTTTGTTGTTCCCAGAGCGAATCCCCAGGGTCCTTTATGATGCCTGTGTACTCAGACAGAGCCGGATAGTCATTAGAAAGCCGAGTTCGTTACTACAGACACCATCTCTGTCCACCACATGTACTGTAGTTAAGCCTTGGTGATTAAAATGTTCTGCTTCCTGTTCCCTCATAAAAACACATTAACTCCGATTGTTTTCATTTGCATTTTGCTGTTTACTTTCCACTGCTGTTGTTAACATGCTAATTTGGCATGTGCACTCTTTGTCAGTTTTGGGTTGCGGTCTTATCGGTTATTAGCAAATAGCAGGGAGGGCTGTGTAATGGCTCTGCTGTTTTACTGGCCTGTGTTCATCCTGCCTCACGCTTTTGGATCCAGAAGGCGCTGCATGATTGTAAGCACTCTGATGAGGATGCCGAAACTCAACTCAGTTGGAATAGCTGAAAACCGCAAATCCAGTAAGGGCCATGACCGTGTCCGAGGTGCGTTTGGGGCTGTGTGAGGGAGGCAGGGCCCTCTGAGGTGTGGCCAATCGTAGCACCACACTCTGTAGAGTGCCATGACTTGTTCATCACCGTGTGGAATGCAGTAAAATCTGCACTGATGAAAACACAGGATCCTGTTTTATTGCTCATGTCTGTAGACTTTGTTCTGATGTGAGTATGGATGGATCTAAAGGCTGATATGTATTTCTATGTTAGATTGACACTGTAAGCATGGCAGAGCCGTGGACCCTTTGCCGTAGCTCGTGCCATAGACTGATGTGCACCTTCCCAGAAATTTAACTACATCGTGGCGACACAGACTGCAAAAACTGAGCTTGGTCTGCTTGGTGGCATTTGTTTTTTAATGGGATTGAAGAAAGCATACATCCCAGGTGTACTTATATCGTTGATGGGAACTGAAGCGCTGTTTATATGTAGCATTAAATAACCCACCCTAGGCATCGTAGCAACAGGTCTACAAAACACTCAGGATGACAGCGGCAATTTCACTTACCTACATTACCTACCTACCTACACACAAGTTTATTCTTACTTTACAAGACTAAAAAAAGTAAAAACTAGTATAGACACTAACTCTAGGGAAAATGCATAAAAAGTGACTCTGTGGCGGCTCAACGTTTCCAAATTTGTCTACGGGAAGTTTGGAGCAGCACAGATATAACCAGGACTCAAAAAATGGATACTTTGTAAAAAAAAAATTCTGTTTCAATTGCATGATTCAACAATCGAATACACCAGAGAGTGGGAAGACTACAAATGCAGCATCTAAAACTATGTATAACCTAGCATTTTGGCAGTATAATTGCAGAGCGGCATATCAGTGCACAAGTATGAATGCTCACAACGGCGTAGGCGCAAAGCAGAAGTTTAAATCAGCCTTAACACCGACCAGGAGCTTCCAGAAGAAACGTCACATTCCAGGCTCCTGTGAGGTCTTTACCGGGTTTGACATGTTTTATTACTGATATGCAATATCATTCAGAGCTAATGGCATCATCATGATAACCGCCAAGTAGGGATACAATCAGTGTAAATGAAATATTAACATAAGCACCTTGGAGACAATTAATCTGTAAGGGAAAGTCTTATATAAATCAAAGTTAGCTGAAATGGAAACAATAGCAATTTTTATAAACCATCCGTCGTGAATCAGAATCCCTTTGAAGATAGAGTTAAAAGGCACGATATCACAATGGTGAACAGGAAACCTGTTTTATTGAGCCAGAAATTCGCAGAAGGCAGAAGCCTGATGATTCAGCTCTGTTATATCTTTATTTTTACGAGTGACTCACTGTTTCATGCGTGTTCAGCTGGATGTCGTTCAGCTAAAGTGCCTCGCTCAGTGGCCAACCCCCGCCCGGGACGGGAATCTGGAAGCCTCTATTTCAGGAGTTTGTGTCTTCAGCCGCTGTGCCACCTACAGGTCCAGGTGGCATCTGCATTTGCATGTATTTTCTTTAGTCAGCCATCCATTTTAAGTGAGAGGCTCTCTGTCTTGGCGAGAGTCTCCATATCTTGTTTTTTTATGTATTATTTTCTGTGCGAAGTGCCCTGGAGGAAATGGGTTATGCATCAGCCATGGAGGCGAGTGCTCATTGCCTCTGGATAACAGCAGTCGCTTTGGCCCAGTGCCCACACCGCTCACCTTCCCGCCAAGGGAACCGTAAACATACGTGACTCTGAAAAGCCGTTTTATTGTACTCCTCACCTGGGTTGAAGGTGAGCTTGGCGGCCAGTCCCCTTTTCTGAAAGTGAGAGGCCTGGGCGGGGAGAGCGGGGGCTGTGTGTTGGGGGGGGTTACTGGTCTGTAGCACTGTAATCGAAGGTCTGTTTCCAACCTGAAGCTGGGCTATGCCAGTGTGTTTGGCTACTGTTTGCCGTATTGCTGCCATCGGAGCTTCATCGTCGCTCCAGTCCAGGGGGGCTCTGAGTGAGG
Organism: Mormyrus iriodes; assembly: GCA_011763525.2. Lineage (NCBI taxonomy): Eukaryota > Metazoa > Chordata > Actinopteri > Osteoglossiformes > Mormyridae > Mormyrus > Mormyrus iriodes. The sequence goes on from JAAGVU020000001.1 coordinate 8,993,378, forward strand.
AGGCGTGTGGTGCAGGAATCGACTCGCCTTCTGCTATCTGGCGCCAGCCACTGCCTATTTTACCCTTGCTGAAGTGGAACCCCCCCCCACCATTAATGCAAATGCAATTAGCGCTGCATCACTAGAGGGTGCTATTTCTCTCACCACTGAGCTCAGCCAGCCCTGTAGAGAGAGTCGGTGGTGAGTTATGAGATTGACGAACTACCATATTCCTCTCTCTGAGCTGAGGCTGCCCTGGACAGCTCCCAGCACCAACACCACTGCGACATATAAAGGCCAGGCTGGCTTTTAAAGGAAATCTGCTTCTTTAGCAGCTACCAGAGTCTGAGGCGGGGGGGGGGGGGTCACTGTGTTAAATAAGCTAGGCTTCATTGTGCGATATGGTCATGATGGGAATTTCAACGTACTGATATGTTACACACCCCTGTGTGTTACACGTCCTGATGCGCTACTTGCCCCTGTGTGTTACATTCTCCGGTGTGCTACACCCCCCAGTGTGTTATTTGCCCCCTTCTGTCACACGCTCCTGTGTGCTACACGCCCCATTCTGTTACATGCTCCGGTGTGTTATACGCCCCCTTCTGTTACACACACCTGTGTCTTACACCCCCCTGTGTGCTACATACCCTGATGTATTACACACCCCCTTCTGTTACATGCTCCGGTGTGCAACACGCCCTGGTGTGTTACACACCCCCTTCTGTTACACACTCCTATGTGTTACACAGCCCAGTGTAGCTTTGTCCACTAATTGGCCTCTCTTCCATTTTGATTTCCAGGTCTCCTGACGACAGTAGAGCCAAGGGGTTCTGGGGGCTTTGTGGGGGGTGTTGGATGGACTCTGTGAGCCTCTGCCCATAGTCAGTCTTCACCCTGTGGATCCATTCTTCATGGTTGACTCTTTCGTCCGTCTATCTGCGTCACAAATGGGCAGCAACTCCCCCTGTGCCGAGACTGTGGCCGGCTGCCACCTCGGGACCTCGCTCAGACGTTCGGAGAAGCAGTCAGAGGAGCTGTTTACCTTCAGCGTTCCCCTCCCAGTGGTGGAGGACATTCTGCAGAAGGAAAAGCCCCAGAACAAATCCATGAACTGTGACTGATAGTTCAGAGCTGGAAAATGGACCTTCGTGCTTCTGAAGGAGGCATCTCTCAAAATGTTTTCACTGACCAAAGAAACAATGTCACAAGCGAATGCGATGGGGCAGGTATCGAGCTGAGGGATTCTGGGAGCAGGAGCACAGCACCCCCCATGGCAGAGATTACGCTGCCATTAATGGAGGACCTTTAACCTGACGCTTTTCTTGGACTGAGCTTGCCTCTGTTTCCAGAGGTTCTGATTCAAACATACATCTCATTCAGATTTGCATCTTTCTGTAGCTGTATTTCGACAAAATTGCCCATAAGCACGGTCGTTTTACAGTAAAAGAGCAAAGCATTTATCACCCAAGAGAATAGTGGTATCAGTTCGGGGGAAAAAAAAATCATTAAATGTATTTTGAAAAGCTGAAAGTTATATATTTAACAGTTTTATATGTTGTATCTTTGTAGAAGACCTTATTTAACACAGATCGTGGTCCCAGTGCCAGTCACAAACACCTTAAGAGTCGGGTCCGTGGGCCACAGTTTAAGTGACTCTTTGGTCCCATGAGATGCTCCATACATGAACATAGCCTTCATGAGCCGCGGGTTTGAAGCGAGGAAGACAGCAGAAAGCTCATCTAAGATAACAGAGCCTTTTTTCATCACTGGTAACTGTTCGCTATTGTACTGTATAGTAATGTGAAACATCAGATTCATTTCTTCATGACATGAATATGATTCTATTTATTTCCTCTGTGTTTGTTGCACAGCACCGATACTTGAAGGGGTAAGTGAAGGAGAAGGAGAATCACTCATAGGTTACTTTTCTATCAGATATATTAAGAATAAAGTAAATGGATAAAACTGGCATCACTGCAGTGTTAAGCTGAAATCCCGTGGAAACACACCTTACTTACTCTTAATTTGGGCTTCACGTGTGCTCCCTGTGAAGAAGTGTATTACATATGTTGACATAACATTATTCTCTTGCATGGACGGAGCTCCCTCTTGCTGACACACTGCCGCGCTTCCTCCATTAGCCCAGGAGGTGGTGTAATATTCCAAACGCGTGAACACATCTAAACTGCTGCTGCTCGGGGATTTTTTCGTGGCCCTTGTGTGGTTTAGCTGTGTCCGGCGTGGTCCATACAGAACACGGTCAAATTATCACCCCGTGTGACTCAAACCATCTCCTCCCTAACTTTAGGGAGTCCTCTCTGTGGGGCAGGGGCATCGTAAAGGGAGAGAAATTAGGACGATTCCAATGGCCCCTAGCTGACAGGGGGCCCTCAAAAATTTTGAGTATAACCCGATTGGTCTAGGTTGGTGGCCCAATATGATATGCTTTCATGGGGTACAGAATGTCTAGTGGCACCCCTGCTGTAGGTGTTGCTGGAGCAGGTTCTGGCGCCTGTGAGGACCAGCCGATGGAGGTCTCACATGTCAGATACGGTCAGCCCTGCCCTGGTTTGCTCCTGGCATTCTGGGTAATGAGGGGTCACTTTGGGATCGGAAGCAGGCTGACGACTTCTCACGAGCCCTCAGATTCGAGGCTGTTTCCTGAAGCTGCTGGTTTGATGGTTCCTCATGGTAAAATCTGAGTAAAGCTCAGTGTCTTTAACAGTCAAGGGTTGGAATGTCTCATTCCCCTGGATGAAATTCCAGTTAGTCCCCTTTGTAATTAAGCTGAGCATTAACATGATTCTTTAACACGTTTCACATGAGCGTAATTGTGCCGTGTCGCTGTGTCTCTGCTTTTGACCTTCGAGACACAGGGAGGAGAGGACCAGGGCAGTGATGCAGCAACGAGGATGCTGCCAGTGGCATGGTGGCAGGGCACACTTAATGGCTTAACGTACACTTAACGACTGACATGTGCTCGTGTGCCAGTGCGACCTTGAGTTATATTTATGGTGTGTGTTTGATGGCTCGCGCGTCGGCAGCTCATCCCCCCCAGGTAAGCAGGTTTTAACTTCAGAAACTCCCAATCTCCGCTTTAATTTAGCAGTCTTGCACACCCAAAAAGGAGCCCAAATGCCTGCTTTCAAAATAAACTGCATTCAAAACTTGAAATACTGAACACATAAATCACAGAACATCAATACTGCATCGACGCCACAAGATACTATTATTTAGCGGGATGGATAATGTTTGCCTGTTAATATGAATTTTACATTGTGAGTTTTCGTTTATATTATAAATCTAATTAACTGCGCCTGGTATGATTTGAGCGAGATCGATATGTAATACGATTCTCACAGCTGCTCTCCCCAGCTGAGCTCCTGCCGGTATTTTCTGCCTGTTAGACATGTGTCATTCGGGTTTGGGTCTCATGGTTGGGAGAATGACACAGGAAGCCTCCAGGCCCAGCTTTCTGGAAGCTTCCATGGCTGCGAGCCTCGTTCCTGCATCACATGACAGGTCGGGGCTGGAGAGAAGGGAGAGCCAGGAAACGAAAGGCATGCCCCAAGCGAGGGCCGCCCCAAGCACAGCATTGCCATGGCAGAAAGGAATGGTATTTGAAAGGAAAGCCTTTGATCTGCCTCCCATCCAGACCTTCATCACCCCTCCAAACCCCCAATACGCCGGGCTGCTGCAGTGTCGGACCACTCCACCACCTGCAGTCAGATTCAGATCCCTCCAACCCCTGAGGTCGAGTTTGGATTCCTACACTCCTTGAGGCTGAGTTCAGATGCCTCCAACCCCTAAAGTCAGGTTCGGACCCCTCCAACCCTTCACAGTCAGATTTGGATCCCTTTACCTCTTGTGGTTAGATTTGGACCCTTCCAACTAACAGCTGGAATATGTCAGCGTCTCTCGTTAGAGCGGTGCGGGGGGGGGGGTGATGGAATCTGGATTTTGAAGCCTGACACAGCTGCAATAACAGCAGGAACATCTCAGCCATAAAGCCCAATGCAAACGTTATTTAACACAAAGACAGGGTGGCCATGCATGACCTCCAGAGTCTGACCCAAATGGACAGCGCCTCTGCCTCCTGCAGAGAGATGATGGATTCTGAATGTGGTGATTTAGGGGTCCTGATGGAGCATCATGGAAACACAGTCATTGTGTAGGACCTGATCAGCTATATAATCCAACACACTCTTAATATATTACCTGCCCATTTTGAATGGCCTCTATTATTCATTATATTATTCATCCTATTCAAACATTTCATACGAAACTTACCATGAAGGATACATACAAAATATTGGAGACTGTGTGGTTACTTATCTTAAAATAATTTTAGGGGAGATGTGTCACTTTGCGACTTTAACTGCGATGAACTGTGCAGCTACTAAAATAGCTCAGATATTTTTATAAGGAGAACCAAGACGCAATGGATGTGTTTGTGTCTATGAGAACTATTAATATTTTTTATTTATATATTGGTGAGAACATTCTTACAGGTAAATACCATGAGGCTGACCTCAAGAGGAGGTGCTGTTTAAACAGGCAGTATTTCGGTAGACAGTGTGGTGGGAAATCATATATGTTCGAAACAGTGATGGTGAAAGCCTTAATAAAACCGCCATTAATTAGGGGACGCTGTTTATCTCTGGGATCAGGCAAGGTTGGAGAACCACTAAGAAAGAGCACAGTAGGGCCTATTCCCAGAATGGATCTGGGAAAAGCTCTTGGATTTCCGCTGCATTAAAATTAGCACATGACAGTAATAAAAATGAATACAAACAAAGTGCATTAACACACAGCACAATAGGTGTGTAGCGGCGAGATTCCAGTTCTAAGTTCCGGTTTTAATCGAGCCACTTCTTTCAGTAGTTTCTGACTCGTACCCGTTTACAATGTTTATTTTTATCGCCCACCTCAACTAAAATGCAGGCTACTCCAGAGACCAGAACCTGATGAACATCGATGTCGTTTATTCTCCTTGATATCCTCAAGCAAACAGAATCGGCCGATAAGGTTACGGAAGACGGATAAAAGGCTGTTTGCTTCCTGAACGCGCACGTGTGTAAAGTCGCAGTCACACCCTTAGTTCGCTTTCTTCCTCACATCTACAATAAACCAATGCAATATCGGCATAATATTAATTCCATGATTATGCTTGTGAAACTTCTGAAATCTAATGCAATACGCAACAGCTAACGAAACAAAAATGACTAGTATAAAGAAACACGGACAACCTGACCAGACCCCCGTCTTTTATTACGAGAGCTTTCTCTCACCGTTAATTTCTTCTTCAGAGTTGAAAGGGATAATTGAATAAATAAGGAAAATAATACATGCACGTAAATGATTCCCCCTCCCAGATCCTTTTGGGTTAATGCGAGATTTACTTTTCGCGTTTTTTACGGTACCACAGCGGATCAGGTCTGATCCTTATTCACGTTCGTCTAATTGTATTATCAATAGCTATTGTGGTGCCCTTAAATATTTTGGTTCCGACACGAGCCCTTAATTGTCCCCCGTTACGTGTTCCTGGCTGCTGAGTGCTTTAAAAGGTGAGACACGATTTGCAATTCAAATAGCGAACAATTAGCAGCCACTGTGAGTCGTAATAATTGAGACTTATTGTAACGTCTGTAAAATGTCAAGCGAAATGATTCAGTCTCCGGTGTATATATGAGCATCAGATTTTCCTTTATAGAGTGAACACACAGAGCAGCCTGCCATTTTGAGGAAGCTGCCTTTAGTGCCTCCGCTCGTCTACACTCGGCACAGTCATCTGTCTCTCTGTCTGCCTGCCTGCCTGCCTGCCATGACAAACCAGCCACTCACGCCAAGACACGCCTGACTGGGGTGCGATTCCCTTCAGCCCATGCTCACAGTGCAGTCAGCAGCCCTCCATATTCTGCTCCACCCTCCTCTGTCCTTCTCCACACAATCTTAATTCTGTTTACTCTCTTCTATTCTGTCCCATGCTGCTCGATCTTCCTCCATCCTGCTCTATTATGCTCTATTCCACTCCATCTTGCTGTTTTCTAATCCATCCCGCTCAGTGGTGTAGGACAGAGTTTGATACTGGGGGGACAAAATGGGGAATGAAACCAAATTAAATATTGAGGGGAATATGTCCCCTCCACCCCCCCTGGTTTGTACACCCATAATCCTACTCTATTATGCTCTACTCTGCTATTTTCTGCTCCATCCTTCTCCATCCTGCTCTAATATGCCATGTTCTGCCCCATCCTGCTCTATTCTACTCCAGCCTTCTCCATCCTGTTCCATCCTATTCTGTCCTTATGTCCTGCCACCCGGCTGCTGTAGCAGTGGTTAAACATCAAGGCCGACTGCAGGATTTATAGCTGCCATAAAGACAATGTGGTTATTCTGCTGTATATAAGCGGCAGGATGAAGGACAGCTTTCCCACTGAGAACTTGACAGCGCAGTAATGCAAGATGACATTCACAAGGAAAAGCAGAAACGGGGTGGAGGAAAAAGGGAAATGGGTGGGGGAAGAAGGAAAACGTGTGATGGAGAATGAATGGAAATGTAGAGATGGAGAAAGGTGGAAAATGGGTATATGTAGGAAAAAGGGAAATGGAGGAAGAAGCAAAATGGAAGATGGAGATGAAAAGGGCAGTGGGTGAAGAAAGTAATTGGGGTTGGAGCAGAAAGGGAAATGAGGATGGAGGATGATAGTAAATGGGGTGGAGGAAAATTGTTGGGAAGATGGAGGAAGAAGGGAAAAGGAGTGTAGAAAAAAGGGAAACGGGGATGAGGAAGAAAGGCAAGGAGATGGATGAAGAAAGGTGGGGAGTTGGAGGAGGAAGGGAAATGGGATGGAGGAGGAAGGAAATGAGGATGGGGAAGATAGTAAATGGGGTGGTTGAAAATTGGTGGGGGACAAAGGGCAATGGGGGATGGAAGAAGAAGGGAAATAGGGGATGGAGGAAAAAGGAAAACAGGGAGATGGAGGAAGAAGGGAAATGGTGGATGGCGGAAGAAAGGAAATGGGGTGGTAGAGGAAATTAAATAGTGGATAGAAGAAGAAGGAAAACGGGGTATAGGAAGAAGGGAAAAGGGATGGAGGAAGAAGGGAAATGGGATGGCGAAGGAGAGAAATGGGGATGGAGGAAGAAGGGAATCAGGGAGATGGAGGAATGGGGGAACATGCCACTCTCCTGCATCTCGCTGTATCATTTACCTGTATTCTAATCTCCTCCAAGGTGCATCTCTGGTTCTGTTCTGAAGCTCACTGCTGTTTATTTTTGGGCCCATCCATAATTTATAGAAACTGGCCTCATCATTTACTTAACAATCAGTAAAATATGAAAATGACATCAAAATTCATTATTAAACCAATTACTATCTTCCAAATCATGTGTCATGCATTACCGGTGATATTGCTGATGATGTCATCAGATGTTTTCTCTCAATTTACCAGCTTACAAAATGTCAGAAACCCTCAAAAACCTAAAGCTCTGAGATTGAAACCTTTGTAACAATAGAGTGCAATATCCCTAAATGTGTTATTGTCCGTAAATGAATTATTTAATTGCTATAAGAAATGTAACTCCAAGATTAGGTTGCAAATATATTAACCACAAATAACACTCTTCGTGCTGTGCTGTGCTGTTCTTTATCGGCACTGACCTGAACAGGAATGGTATTCAAAATGAGGAACCCATAAATAGACAGTAAGCTCACTCATCTTATGAAGTACAAATTACAGATGTGACCAATGTTGCAGTGACAATAGCTGAGCTTTCCTGAGATTCCTCTGTGGTCTTACACCCTGTAAAGATGCATCCAGTGAACTGACAGTGGATTTGAAAATGTCTGACTTGGAATACAAATCCGATATGAAATGAAATCTTCAGGAGGTTTAACTTATATCCACCACAGCCTCACCAATGTTCCCCGAGAAAATGTGTCTCATATGAGATTCCAGCAGGACTCTGTTAATGCATCTGAGGTGCAACATCACTGTGCAGATGAAAAAAATAAAGGTTCGTGAGGCCTGCGACACCGCTGTGGATGTGATTGTGCCTGCTGGCGCTGAGATGAGAGAGACGGCAGCTGTGGCCTTTGATGGAGATGCCACCACCTGTCCAAGCAGCAAACTCTGTCCTCAAAGGAGAAACTGGAACTGGGGACAACCTCTGACCTCTTGTCATCGCCAAGGCTTTGCTTCTACAGCATGTGATTAAAATTTGCTCTAAAAATGTAATGATCTTAGGTGAGACACACATTCTTGTATGGAAATTCATATTCACTTATTACAGACACAAGAGACTGTGCCAAAGGAGAGAGCTCGCTTACTAGGAGATGACCTTGAATGGTGCAGTTGGTAGGTAAGATGAAGTTCTACGCTATAGACTAGAAGGTCAATGCTGTAGTGTCATATCCGGTGACAACCTGCACAGCTCTGTGGTCAGGAAGCAGACCAGTGGGTCTCCTCTCACTTTGGACACCAGTTGGTCCAATAAAACAAGAACCAAGAGCTCCAATACCTTGACATGAAGGAACTCTAGAGTAATGACTATCTGGGGTCAATCGTGGACATGAATTGTTTGTGCTTTGTGCTCTTTCCCACATGCTGTGTGTCTGCATTGTTGTGTGTCTTCACTGTGAACTGAACCCTGTTTTTATGTTGACCAAATGCCCCGGGGCAAACCCCACATATACAGAGGCTACCTACGATTAAAGCCAGTTTTACTAGCTTGTGAGGTAAGGCAGTACCAGACCCCCTCCCGATGGATCTGCAGCCTTTGCGTTAGACTCTCCATCTGTCAGACTTCATCCTCACGCTGGTGCTTTTTTTGTGGCTCACTGTAAGTTCACACCTATATAATTCACATAATCTTTGTACACACCCACTAGAATGAAGCAATTGTCATTGTTTTTGTTTTCGTTCTGAAGAAGCATATTTATTGTTTTACGCGACGGAACATAATGGTATGTTAATTAATCCTCTGAAGACGCGCTGACATTTCAGAGAACATTAGCTTCCCAAATTCAGTTGACTTCAAAATCCAATTTAAACAGAGCTTGAAGTGCTTGAAATCTTCAGTAGAGATGATTAGCGTGTATCTGTTTCTTGAACAAAAATATTCTCCTGTTTGCCAGACTAGGAGGCCTTGTCCTGGTGAAGGTGGTGCAGAGCCCGGTCATCCCTCAGATCCCAGACTCCCCTGTAAGTCAGATGGAGGGCAAACATTAGCGCGGGCTGCTGCCATGGCGCCAGCTCCCCAGTGCTATTATGATGGGATGTCAAGGCTGCCTGGGTTGACGTATGTCTCACTGTTCAAGGGGACAGATGTTTCCAGCTGGGGAGGGAGTGGGCCAACAGTGCTCTTAACCAATGAAACCGTCGCAAGGAGGGTCACATGACCGGGGCATGATGGCGGACCCACAGTCTGACCTCCTTATGGGTTTGAGCCATCCAATAGATAAGAGATTATTCTGACTTTGCTTTTGTTCTGGTTATAGAGAAAACTTATATTTAGATCTGGGGGACTGTGACTTGCAGTATGACAGCAGTGACACAAAAATAAGTTTAATAGGGTGCACTTTAAACATACAAATCATCCTGAATTATTTATTAAATGGCAAAAGGATATGATAAATGCTTTATTTGCCATTTGCAGAAGTCCATTAGAATGCTTCTCCTCAACTACCCCATCTTGCTCGCTATAGCTTGGGGGCCACAGCACAGGGTCAGCCAATGTGTGGCACCCCTGGAGCTGGAGGTTAAGAGCCTTGCTCAAGGGCCCACAGGCATGTGACTGTTCTGTTGAAGCTCGAACCTGCGACCTTCTGATGACAGGCACAGAGACTCGGTTCGCTGAGCCACCAACCATTTGCACACTTTAATGAAATGTATCTGCTCATGGAAACAGAAAGGGCAACTGGAATGAAGCATTTGTGGAAGCTATTCGGGTCTCACTCAAGGTGTGGGAGTGATGGAGAGGGTGACCTCAGCGTCTGACACTTCCACTGGCTAAGTGCCAGCATCTCTGTGGGGATCGTACACTGTCGCGGTTCCCTTCGGTTTCGAGATGGTAACTGGTGCTCTCATTAGGAATCAGCCAAAGTGCCATGCTGCTCCTCTGCGAAGGTGAGGAATATGTCCAGGGCCCCAGGGTGCATCCAGGAGCGTGTGCAGCGCTGCCACGGTCATTAATCACATGCCGCCAGTGTCCTGAGGCCTCCGAGGACGGCCTCCACAGCTCCACACGTGTCTGGTTCGGACCTCGAGGGCCCGGCCCGTTTAACACACCTGCAGAACTAGCACCAGGAGAGACTCTCACATTCACCGGGGCTCTGTGACACACCTTCGGAAGCACGAGGCGGGCAGTCCTTCCAGATGCATATCTGCTTGCCGCTGGCCTAAATAAGCCAAACCCCAGAGATGCTGGAATCTCTGCTATGTCTACTCGCCCTCTGTGACGTTAATCATTCAGCCACCTTCATCACTCAGCCTCACACGTATCACAGCTTTGTGTGTCGATGGTGTTGAGCTCCATCCAAAGCGGGGCTGCGGTTGTGTACAGCACACTATGGACACCTTAGACAGGTGTTTTGCAACCCAGTCCTCAGGGACTCCTAGGCAGTCCACGCTGTTTCTCCCTCCCAGCTCCTGGCAAAATCGTGTACTGTCTGGCATGGAACTGGGAAGGAGCAAGACCGTGGACTGTGTGTGGGTCCCCGAGGATCAGTTTAAGCAACACTACCTTAGACTTCATGTAACTATTTAATTTACTGTTTCGTAATTTAAAAACAACACAAATTAGGAGGGATCTCATTTGCATAACAAAATATGTAAATAGAGATGTTCTCAGAGTGCATGATGGCCGTGCACTTATTAAACAAAGAGAATAAAAACTAAGGAAATCTGACTATATGATTGCAATTTTTGTCGTTACAAATACATCCCATCTCAACCCCGAAGTATATAAACCTTATAAATGGATGGATGTATGGATGGATGGGTGATGGATGGGTGATGGATGCTCCCACATGCCTATGAGCTGAAGGTGAAAGCTGCCCCTTTTTAGTGGTAGCCCTGGAATACCTCACACCTCCTCTGGAAGTGTTAATGAGCCCAGCACAGCATCGGCATAAAAGCTTACCGATGGGGGCACAGTTGGGCCCGGCCTGGTGCAACCATGCAGTCAGCACAGATTTATGACCTCACCTTGGGGGACCCCCCCCACCAGCGGGGCCCCTCCATACCATAATAACACCCCACACTCTCTAAACACCAATTTAGGCTGTTGGTCTGGGCTTAATTTATCAAGGTGTTCATTAATCTGCCTGTCAGGTAACGGTCGTGTTCTCACAAAACGAGCGCAAACAACTTCTGTAGCTCAAGATGATACTGTTCATACGGCTGAACCTGCTTCTGGATCTTATAGAGCGTACTGGTGTCTTTGCTCCTTAATGTTGATCTTTAAGCTGGGAATGAACAGGACATCACAGGCACTGCACATCCGGCTGGGGGGGAACATGGCTGCCTTCACGCCCCCCCCCACCCCCCAAAGGAGCCCATCCTGCTGAACACTGCCCTGGATAAACGGTGCAGAAGACGCAGGGAAGGCCTGTGCAGCCAGCTGCATTTTTGGCAGTTTGGTTTTATGATATTTGATTAAAGAATTTGGAGAAATAAAAATGCCGTCGATAAGACATGTTTCAAGAAAGGGGGGTCACTGAGAGGGGGGAGGACGGGTGCTGTGGACCCTGAAACTGAGGGGTTTAAGTGTCGGTCACGCCAGTACAGGGTCAGCCTTGTCTCCTTGTTTAATCTTCATCCATTGTGTCGGGTCATGAGCCATTGACAAGGGAGACAACACCATCACCAATTCTTCATTCGGCAGACCTTGTGGAAGAGGGGGGTCAGGGCTGGGGGGCCCTTTATTACCCAAAGGCATAAAATCTGGACAGATCAGATGTCTTCATTGTTGTTCTCATCATTGCCCTGGTGTAAATCTAACCACAACAGGAACTGGTGTAGGACCTGGATGTTAGACAAGTGGAATGTTACAGCAAGTGTGAAGAACGTGGCCTGAAATGGGCAGGTTTAAAAGCAGAGTGTAGCTGGAGATGTGAATAAAGTAAAGCTTACCGAGAGCTCATCTACACCGAGACGTTCTTCTGCGTGAGAAAAAAATCCTTGAATCTTGACCGTAAGGATTGTTCAGAAAGACAAGAAGATGGAGTTAGGCAGATAGCTTAAAATGCCGATAAAGGTCAGAGATGTCCAATTACATAAAAGGGTTTGGGGTAATTCCCTGTGAAGGGATCCCTCACACTCGGGCCCATTTCAGTAATGCCTCTTCATTAAAATACCCCCACTGATGTCCCCGTGCATTACATGACATTAACACTGTACATAACACTCAAATTAAGGGCATGGAGAGTCTGCACGATCCCTCTGGCCTCAGACTATTCAATAAAATATTAAATTGAGGGTTAAACCTCCAGACCCCCCCCACAAAAAAAATAAACAAAACAAATAAAATGAAGCAGAAATAAATCTGAAACAAATAAACCTCCAGTTTATTCACTGGGTTTACTGACACTCTTCTCTAATAATATGTGAATTGATATAATAGAAAAATAAAATATAATATATCACTGTATATAAGGACTGTCTTCGGTTGTGGTCCCATACCTACATATTTTGATATTAATTTCATTACATCATTGTCCAGGGATGAGGGGTGACTTGTATCTTTAAAACTCTGACACAGACAGGGTGTGGATTATGATCACCATCAGCAGCGTGATCGTAGTAACAGCCCCAGCCTGTGGGGGGTGCCCTTCACACTGCCCACATCGGATCACATGAACACAAAGTCTGATATATATTTCAGCTCGATGGCTGAAAATCGATAGTCCTTAATGTCACACATTTCCTTGGCGCGATCTTAATAAATCCGTCATGATTGATCCCCAGCAGACAAGTCCCAAAGCAGTCGATGCAGACTGAATACTGTTTATCAAACATGATGAGGATCCTGACATGGTTTGGCATGTTTTTGTCGTGAAGATAATTTCTACAAAACTGTAGAATTCATTCAAACGTGTCTCTTTACATGAATCAATGTTAAGTGCTAAGGGCCAAAGCCTGTTTTAAGAATAGATAAAAAAATACACCCCACCCCCACACACATAGTATATATGCTATACACACACACACACACACACACACACACACACACGGCATATATAATCTCGTTATTTCTCATTTGTAATCTTAGTAAGACAAATGGTGATTATCCTGGCTTTGGATGTAAAGGGGTCTGAAAATACAGATATGCATTTAATATTTTTTGATCTACAAAATTCTGTAGATTTTCTGCCATATTCTGTAGCTTTTTCGCATTTATGAGAGTTAATGAGGTTTTTCCAAAGGGTCGTCGTTTTAATTAGCTTACATTTCTTGTAGGGATAAAAATCATCTAAAATTCATGCAACGGTGCGAGATTAAACGCTTCCAATGTACGAAGCACGTTTGAGCCATTTTAATGATCATGTTTAATCTCATGTTTCTGAATTGTTAGCTCTGCTCCCATACAGCGCTTCGCAAACTACTCCATTACATCAGTACCTCGCAGATCCGGGACCACATGTCAGACGGAGACAGAGCCGCGGGAATAGGTGTGGGCTTGGGGGGGATGAGGGGACCCCATTTCTTCCTGCTTACCTTCAGTAAACTGAAACATGGGAAGGTCACTCGGGGACCATGGGAGGCAATCCCACTGCATTTAACGGAAAATACCACCAGATTTCTACAAGCAGTGCATTCAGAAATTGTATTTCCTGACCTGGAAACAATATTTTCACAGTTCATTTCAGACTAACTGCAAAATGGGCCATGTTCCTTTCATGAATATTTAAGGTGGTCTACCCCAACTGCCTGTGTTAAGATAATATTTGACTTCTTCACTGAGAAACTAAATAATGATAAGCCTTTTTCCAGGACAGCACATCCCTGTGTGAAACCCAAGTTAAACATATTTCCTCATCAGGCCGTGATATTGGGTTTCTTAAGGGGGATGCAGTATTCCTGGATCCCTCTAGCATCTCAGCCAGCATCTGATCGTGCTGAACTTTGTGACTGTCTTTGGAATCATAATTCGAGAGCAGCTTTTTGTTTTTTTACTGCTTTCACTCCGCACATGTGAAATGATTTCCCTCTGCATATCTGTGACTTACACTTTGAATTGACTCCTTTCGGCACTGTGTTTGTCTGACTCACTGTGAAGTGACTCCTCTCAGCACTGTGCATGTCTGTGACTCACACTTTGAATTGACTCCTTTCGGCACCATGTTTGTCTATGACTCACTGTGAAGTGACTCCTCCTAGCATTATGCACATCTGTGACTCACACCGTGAAATGATTCCTCTCAGCACTGTGCGTGTGTGTGACTCACACCGTGACGTGACTCCTCTTGGCACCCCACGACTGGGACTCTGTAGTGACTTTGCCCAGTGTTTGTTCACACAGCGCGTGTCAGAAAGTCCTCTCTGGATGTGGCTCCCAGTTTCATCATGTCTGCAGTATCTGTGGGAGCTGAGCAGGTTTGCACTGACAGGGGTGCTGTCCCTAGCGGGCTTAATATCATCAGCTGTGTTTGGCCCCGCCTGTGAAGAGCAAAGTGACCAGTCGGTCAGGCAGGCAGGATAACAGGATTAAGGGTTCAAACAGGAAGTGGCTGAGAGTCATTCTGGGCCCCTCTGACCAAAACTGATTGATTTATGGCCGACACCCTCCACAGGCCGCAAGTACGTCACCTCCCCAGATCAACGCAGCTCTCTTTGGCTGCAGAAAGTGAAGCGGTCAGAGGTTGCATATACGCAGGGGAGGATTGCTCTCTCATGGTGGCTCCAGGAATCTGCAGCCTGTCTGCCACAACCGCGACCCTCTGCTCCCTCACATCACAGGGAAAGACTCATACAGTCATATTCCTCTCTGTTGCCCACTGGTGTACAAAGACCACAAAATGCTCAGTCACCCCTGAGGTTGGAATAAACTGCTTCCTACACTCATGCTTTCATCTTCACATTCTTCTCTGTCGTTTATCTCCCAATCTCATTACAGCAGGAGACAGAGGTCATCCTTCAAAGACCCAATCATTCAAAATTCAGTGACCTTTCAGCTGACCATTCACCCGCCAGTTACTCTGGGAAGAAAGTTTGCAATGTACAACAGATGAAGAAGAGGAGGAGAAGGAGGAGGTCGCCGGGGTCTCTGGAGGTTTCTGTAGACCTTTTTGTGGTCAGAGGTGCAGAGAAATCTGATTTTTCAGCAAATGCTCAATATAATCAGCACTCTGAGTTTCCCCTCCTCAGTCCCATGTGTCTCTATTTGTATGGTGGTGTGTGTGGGGAGGTACCTACTTGCACTGCCCCCTTCAGGCCAAATCGATAGGTGCACATTGAGGTCTGCGTCACTCTCCATGATGTGAACACATGCGGTCCGCCACATACCGGCACCTCTGGGAAGATTCCTGTGGCCCGGCAGATCAGTGCTGCTCTGCAACCATTAATCACGGTTCCCAGACAGCCACCGCTCTGTCATGACATTTTCTTGGCTGCTACCCTCGGCTCGGTGGGGTCTGTCGGAGCCCCCTCCGCTGGCCGTGTGAGCCGGTGACAGGTGAGTGACGGCATTAACAATGGGCTGGCCGGCCGGACTGCCGGACAGCGGGGGGGGCTGTGATGAATGACGCTCTTCAGTTTGTTTGTCCTGCACACCCTGTAGGTCACCGACTGCTCAGGCTGACATTTCTCCTCTACTGTATATGCAAATGGCTGCCAATCAATTAGCGAGCGACTTCCTCAGCTGCACGCTGTGATTACAAAAATTGATTGTGGAGCACAATCAACACGACGGCATGTCAGGGACACGGGGATGGGCAGGGAGGGGCTCTCAGCAGCCGCAAATGCTTCTAACTTTTACTTATTTCACTTAATTGTGTTAAAGTACTTAAAAACACCGCTCTGCACTCTGATTAAAGTCCCGGGACTATCTGTAACATCATACTGATGTATTGTGGGAAAAAGATATCTTTACAGATCTTTTCTGGCTCCATGAAGATGAGCCTGGGTACTGGGGTGAGGTGGAGGGGCAGGGTGCCTGTGCTGTGAAATGAGCGAGTCAGGAAGGAGGCAGACGGTCAGTGAGTCAGATGCAGAAATGCTGTATCATGATGTTCACTGAGGGATGATGTAATAAAAAGGCAGCTTCACCAGAAAGGCTTCGCCTGAATGGTGTCGGCATGGTGATGGGATGGCAGCGTGTGCATATAGGAGACAGGCTGGGTCTCATAGCTGGTTTCCGAGTGGGCCTCAGCCTTCATGTTGCATCCTCCAGGCTCCTCAGGTTCAGAGGTATGTTTATATTTTTTGCACAATTGATATTCCAAGTTAAACTTTCTGTGGTCATTGTGAGACCTTCCCACTAAATTCTGGACTTCTAACTGCAGGAGGGGGGCAGGTGGATCAGAGCCAGTCCTCTGTGAGACACATTCCGTCTGCATATAACATGGACTGTCGAAGGTATGACCTTAAACTGCTGTCCTCCAACTTGCAGGGAAAAATCTGGTGGTTGGTGGCAGGACTGGCAGTCCAGCCGCCATAAAAATTTCACGCAGCTCCGAAATGGCAGACATGACTCTTTTCTGCTCTACATGGGAGTAGCTCTGCTGCAACCACCCCCAGGAAAGCTGTACAAATCGTAAAGGGGATGAGGGGATGCCCTCGGGAGCCTCATCCCTGGAAGAGTCAAAACTGCCAAAGAGCCAATGGGGTCAATCTTGTTGGGGATTGGAACTGGTGTGGTGCTGAAGCTTCACCAAATACATGGCAGCACTCTGGTCCTAATCTGAGACAGTCCATACCAGTAGGCCCGTGAAATGTCTTATTTCTCTAGCACGATGACCATCTTCCCCTGCTGTCGGAGGACCTTTGTAAACTCCGCATTCAGTGGCGGCTCTCTCTGAAGTACGCAGACCGGGGAGTGGCCAGATCGCTGTAGGTGGGTACACCTATTACACTATGTAACACATTTTTATTTTTATTTTGTTCCTGGGTACAAAGTGTGTTTTCCTAACCCGTTATGCCTAAAACAGACAGAAAATAGCTATTGTTCCACAAAAACTTTGCTTCTGTGATCAGGATAATGATATTT
>JAAGVU020000001.1:9075409-9095375 GCA_011763525.2 Mormyrus iriodes
GACAGAGTTACACAGAGAGAGCCTCGCACAGAGAGCCCCGGACAGAGTTACACAGAGAGAGCCTCGCACAGAGAGCCCCGGACAGAGTTACACAGAGAGAGCCTCGCACAGAGAGCCACTTGTACGCAGAGGAAGCAGAGAGAACAAGACCAGCGGTCACACTGGTAGTGAGTCAAACAAACCTTGAAACTCTGAATGTCAAAACCTCACCTGGCGTTTAATGAGAAATAATACATGATTTTCTGTTTTTCTGTCTATCGACATTCAGGACCACTTACATTACACAAAACAAAAATGTATCTATGAATAAGCATACATAGCCTCCTACGGCACACGTTACTAATCTTCACTGAACTATCCATATCTGAGTAGCTATATCAGATGACAAAGATCTTTTTACTAGTTAAATAGTAATACTAAAATCCTGCTCCCGTACTCGGCACTGGCCACCATGCCTGGTAGGGCAGGGAGAGGTCCTCAGCTGGACCCGGGGCTCTTTAGCGGGATGGTGAAGAGGGAAAGGACCTCATGTCCTGGGTGGAGGCGTCCGGCACGGATCAGGCCCGGCAAACGGCATGCCGGTCACACCAAAGGCAGGAAAGTGGCACACGCATATTCATAAGAGCGGGAGGTAAACAAAAGGCACGAATGAGGAGCCGTTAGCATAGAGCATACTCGGCCTCCGGAGAGTAAGCAGGGTCGCCACGGAAACAGCAGCCTGCCGGCCCATGCAAACTCATAATTGCTGTGTAATTACACCTCCATTGTGTGTGCACGGCGTGCGGACAACACTAATAACAGCAACATCAAAGACGTGAGGGATTCATATCGAAATGCCCATTATACGCAGAGCAGGGCTTTGTCTGTTGCGGGGGGGAGGGGCAGGGTAAACACTTGAACAAAGTGTGTGCACGCATCTGTGCTTTTGTTCACCTTCACCTCTCTCACAGAGACATGACCCATAATGTATTTCTCTGACCTCACAGGTGCTTCCAGAGACACAGGCTTGGGCTGGTGGGAGAAATCGTGGGGGGGGGGGTGCGGTAGTGCCTCAGCTGTTAGGGACATTGCTCAGGAGGCCGGGTGATCTTCAGAGCCTCTCCAAGAAGCTCTTGGGCAGCCTGGGGGCTGCTTCCCTGCAAAGGGAACAGAGCATCTTGCTACCTATCTCTCTCAGCCAACAGTCCAAAGTGAAAGGCTCCAGCACGCTAACACCAAGACAACAACTATGAGGGGTGACACAGTCACCAGCCCACGGCATTCATGCTTTTTGTTTACGCCTTTCTGAATGTGTGCGTGTCGCTTCCCTGTCTTTGGTGTGACTGGCACGTCATTTGCCAGTCCCCCGTTTCCGTAGAAACATCTGGAAAAAAAATGTGACCCTTTAAAACATGGGTAGTTAGCCTGGATGTGAAAGCCAGTGCGTGAGAAAGTTGATCCCAGACTCAAAAGGCTAAATGAATCAGCTTTACAGGATGAGGAGCTGAGGTCAGGGTTCGAAGTGGTTCACTGCAAGTTCCAGGCTATAGAGACGGGCTGCTCGTTCACCACATGGAACACAGGAAACAGCAAATTAGTGAGGTGTCCGCAATCAGCTGCCGTGTTTGCCCTACCACTGGCTGCCGGGGCCCACGGTAAGGATGAGAGCTCGGCAGAGAGCTTAACGACATAATTAGCGTGTAGGTGAAAGGCTAACTGTGGCATAAATGAAGGTCATGAGCTGCAGCCCACCGATCAGGAAAGCCACTGTGGGGTCTGAACCTAGGATCTTAATGATTACTCATCATTCTGCATCAGAATCAGGGTTGTTTTAATGCATCCATATGTCTTTTTAATAAAGGTCATGTTCGCTTGTTTTTGGTTGTGTGCTTCAATTAGAGACACGTGGAGCTCCTCCGAGGCTGATATCGGTAGGAAGGATGCTGGAAAGGTTCCCTTGTGTGTACAGTGACCGGTGCGCCGGCAAACGCCACCCTGGTTCTGGGGGATGGGGGGACTAGCAGTTCACAGCAAGCCATCATCCTGCTCAGGGTGGCCCTGACACCTGCCAGTTTCATCGCATTTCCACAGTTAGGAGGAAGAAAGTCCCCCACCGGCAGGGAGAAAGTGGCGAGCCTTGAAACGCCAGCCTCTAATTGGAGCCGACGTGCAGAGATAATCTGCTTCATCTCACTCATTACATTTCCCATTAACTACTGATAACGCTCATTAAATTAACTTTCTCCACAAGAAATCATAAATAACCTGAGTGAGACGAGCTCGTCCGGCTGACGGAAAAGCCAGCCAGCGACGGACGCCGTGGGAACGACGGGAGCGCTCACGCCGTGATCGTTTCTGAAAGGAGAGGAAGGAGCTCAAAACGGGCCATTTGTGTAATTAAGTCGAAACGTCGAACGGTTTCGGAGGAGCTCTCAGAGGCAGAATGCAATTAGCAGGACAAATGGACAAACAGATTGTTAGACTGCACTCGATTCTGTAAGTGGGTTTCAGTCTGCTGTGAGACCGGGCCGTTAATGGGCTTTCGCTCATGTGTGTGTTTGCATGCAGCTCGTAATGTGTTCACGCGTGCGTGTGTCTGAGAGCGGCCGTGTGTGGCCTGGGTAGGAAACAGGAATCGTGACTCCCACAGGTGTGGTTAATGGTGATAATGAACTACATGGTCTCGACCAATCAGCATGCAGAATAGACTACCTGCACTCAGCCAATCGGCATGCAAAATGAAATACATGTGATTTTGGCGGGAACGCCACACTCATTTATGGACAGTAATCAATGCAGTCAGGACATGGAGCTAATTTCTGCCCCTGTCACTTACTAGGAAGTGGAAGTATGGGGGGGCGAGGCAGTGGCCGGGGTGGAGGGTGGTGTTTCCTTTTATGGGACCCACAGAACCAGCCTGTTAGCCAAACACACCCAGATGTCCATCATGACTCTGGCCGCCTGTCTCTGAACGCAAAGCCCAACACAGCCATATTTACACATATACTCAAACTTTTCATAATATGTAAACAAACACTAAAAACACTTGCACAAAATAAAGCTGCAATCCGACAATCCAGATCAATACACGAAAGAGATTTTTTTTCTCCAGAACATAGCGCCCTTGTTCCTGCATTACATTTTGATTGTTGACCCAGTTAAAGCCTCCATGCTGAAGATGGCATTTTAGCTGAGCAGCGGAGTTGGCTACTGCCTGGGGGTGTCTAAATGTTCTCCTTATAATGATAATGAAAACACAGCCCGCTGCTTCATGCCTGCTGTTTCGTATAACGACATAAACAAGCCCGACACCCGGCGGTTAATATACCCACCTGGCGCTAAAGCTAACCACGATCCAGGTGAGGTATCGTCCATCTCGTGACGCCAGGTCGGTGTTGGCTAAACTCAGGACAATCTCAGTACAAAACTCCCGATCAGCGTAGAGCATGTTAACGAGCTCGGGTTCCGTCGCCGAGGGCGTCGCCCCGCATTAACAAGCCGCCATCACTCATGGCCGTCGTCCCCTCCTCACGTAGCTGAAGGTTAAAAAGCCAGCAGGGATTTTTATTTGAAACAGCACATAAACTAGCGGAGAATGACACATAAGTAAGAGCGAATCATTTTAAATTAAAATGATGGCAGAGAGTGAGGCGAGATCAAACATTCCGGCACTTGTAAAAGTGGAGCGAGAGTTGCTAATGAAGCCGGTTATCGCGGCGCCGCGCGCCAACGACACGCCTCTAATCCGTGAGCCGGCGAAACATAAACGTCCCACTATGTCACACTGATTAGCCACATCGTCACCGGGAACGGCCCGCCCTTCGCACCCGCGTCTGAGGGGGGCGCGCCGCCCCTTATCAGCCGGAGGCAGGCCCGCTCGTTAATAAAGCCGTCGGCTTCATTTGCATATTCCGCTACTCCGTGTGACACGCTGGTGACCATGAAGGAGAAGTGACACCGTGAGCTGGGCGATGGGGTCCTTATTCGCTCACTGTGTCCGTCCTCCAGTTTGTCGATGACGCAAACCCCCCCGTGAACGGAAGCACGGAAACATTACAACCTACTGAGAATGAGTTGATGCTGTTAGTTGGATGGTACTGTGGCACAGCCGGAGGGGACAGAGGTAGCAGGAGGGCAACGTGTCAGCAGGAGGAGACAACATTAGCAGGAGGTCATGGCATTAGCGAGAGGGCATGGCGTTAGCAGGAGGGCATGATGTCAGTGGGATGGTACAGCATTATCAGGAAGGGACAGAATTAGCAGGATAGAATGGCATTAGTGGGAGGGCATGGTGTTAGCAGGAAGGAACTGTGTCAGCGGGAGGGCAGTGTTAGCAGGAGGGGACAGGACTAGCAGGAGGGCATGGCATTATTGGGGTGGCATTAGGGAGAGGGCACGGAGTTAGCGGGATGGTTTTAGTGGGAGGGCATAGCATTTACAGGATGGCATGACATAAACAGGATGCCACAACATTAGCGGAAGGGGAAGGCATTAGCAGGTTAGCGTTAGTGGGAGGGCACAGCATTAGAGGGATGGTGTCAGCAGGAGGGCACAGCGTTAGTGAGATGGCATGGTGTTAATGGGATGACAATAGAAGGACGGAGATAGCAGGAGGGCATGACGTTAGTGAGATGGCACGGCATCAGTGTGATAACATTAGCAGGAGGACACTTAGTGGGATGACGTTCGCAGGATGGTGTTAGCGGGAGGGCACGGCATTAGTGGGATGACGTTCGCAAAATGGTGTTATTGGGAGGGCACGGCGTTAGTGGGATGACGTTCGCAGGATGGTGTTAGCGGGAGGGCACGGCGTTAGTGGGATGACGTTCGCAGGATGGTGTTAGCGGGAGGACACGGCGTTAGTGGGATGACGTTCGCAGGATGGTGTTAGCGGGAGGACATGGCGTTAGTGGGATGACATTCGCAGGATGGTGTTAGCGGGAGGACACAGCGTTAGTGGGATGACGTTCGCAGGATGGTGTTAGCGGGAGGGCATGGTGGCAGCAGAAGGGCACAGTGTTGACTGACAGTGAGCCGTTCACCAAGTGCAGGTCAATCTGAGAACTACTATAGATCCATTTAATAAAAACTTTGTTGCCGGTCAGCAGGATACGGAAGCACCTCTGAACACCTCATTGCTCTGCCAGAAAACCTACCAAGTAACCAAACTGTTACTCATATCAAGATCACTGGCATCAGGAAATAAATGTACTGATTCACTGCTGTATACGCCTCCCATCTCCTGCACAACATCACCACTCCTACTCAATCCATGTTGGGCCTCGATTCTGCAGACAACAGACGTGAATTGAGGTTGAGTTCATTTCAATGAAGGTTGACACACACATAATGGTGTGAGGATGATGTTCTTCTCAGAACCTGAGAGAGATGAGTCCCTGTGAACCCGGGTCGGTGTCATGAATTTATATTTCCCTGAAATGTTGAAATTCTATTAACTTCTATCGCAGCTGGAAACATTTTTGTAATTCAATGTTCCGCCCAGACAACAATCATCAATTATAGTGTCCTATTGATCTGCTTCGTTTAATCAAGTTAAGCATCTTGGATCAATGGTGACTTTGGAAACATTTGTATTGGTAAAGTATTAATCCATATCCGTCCCGGGTGAATATGATGACTATGCATTCATGTTGACTCTTTGCCCTTGCGTCCACGTGAAGCTATACGCAGGCCAGATTTGTTTAATGTCACGTTAAACATCATGTTGCCCATGAACAGAAATATGGGTAAGCAGAGGTGAGACTACCTGCATGTGCAGGGATACACAGTGATGGCACTTTATAATCCGTGTGCATTTCGGTGCAGGACACACCCGAGACAACTTTCATACCTCTCACATTTTGACTTTCAGTCAACCTGTTTTATGATAAAAGTTTGATTTTGTAGCATTGCCTCGTCCATCACATCTTTTCCCCCTGTGCTCCCATCCTGGGCCCATTGCATCCTTTCCCTCCTGCGCTGCCATCTTGGCCAGTCTTTTGTACTGAATTCAAAAACAGCTTTTATTGTATATTATTGGGCTGGGCAATATTAATATTGACTTCTCATGTTATGCACATGTAATTCTCATATCTCAAGGACTGCGACAGTCAGCTGGATGAGATCAGGCTTTTTCATACCTTCATACTGTCTGGACATTATACCACGGGTGTGGTTCTTCTGACCAGATTGCAATTAAAGCTTGGGTCTCCATTAGTTCACACATCTATTATTAATAGTTTTTTCACTCTGCTTAAATTCGTTTTCTGAGTCCTTGGCTTTTTCAAGATGGTTGTATTTTGTGTTTGCGAGGTTTGTTACTTGCATAACCAATCAATGATAAACATGTTAGCAAATCCCACCCCAAAGTACTGAAGTATCAAACGAGTACCCCAAATGGTTTGGCAATTTGATACCGATACTGGACTGAATGTCAGTGGAAAAAGGGCAGTACCGATTTTTTTGTGCGAATAGTTTGGAACCTGATGCAGTAGAAAAGCACTCTTACAGACAAATGATTCCACATAATTAAAAGTTGTTACTTCCGGAACATCAGGTGATGTTTTTATTGGAAGTCAGGTGTGGGGGATTGATCTGATCTGATGCTGTAGTTCAGCACTCTTAGTTTTGGCTCAGATGAGCTGCAAATGCATCTGAAACAGTAAATGATTCTGCAGCTATTTGGGATCTGCAATGCGTTGGATTAAGGCTTGTTCAACTTACTGCAGACATGGATGTGCCACTGTGCATAGCTGTGGTGACGTAAGACGCGTGAAGTTGCGTACCATTTGAAAACCCCACTGAACTTCAGGACTTTACTTCGGGACGTTCAGTGACATAAACGGGCCTCAATCATTCATTGGAGCAGCAAAGTCAGACAGGAGAACGGAACACAGATTGTATATTAACATCTTTTCTACCATCTCTGAATAGACTGAAAACAGATTCAATGAAAAGCTGCTGAGGAAATCCAGAAATACTGGGATTAAGAGTCCCCAACAGCTGCAAACTAAAATCAAATGCGTACACATATCTTTGTGTACTGAAAGTATATACTGTAATGCCCCAAGTTATAGTAAAATAGTTATTTTTAATATAACGGCCTTGCTACATTTCATAAACGAGCAACGTTTCTTTACAGCGCCCCCCAGGCCTGGAGTCCAGGTACATGTTTGTCTGCCTGTGTCCACAGTCTGAGCCAGACATTACACGCCTCAGCTAATTATGCACTGTGTCTTGAACCTGATGGCAGTGTACAGTTTCATCACTATGGAGCTCAGAGATGACTTCTCCAGCTGGCCAACACCAACGAACGCTGTGTCCCTTGCGGCCCTCAGTTGCTTCCAGCCCCTGAGAGAGCGGAGGAGCACCAGTTCCCACAGGACCATTCCGACCATGTCTGCGCAGCTCAAGGAGCAGAACCGGGACGCAGTTCTGCAGGCTGCACAGAGATCTGCTACACAAACCAGACCATTGCAGCATCTTCTACAGGCACCCGTGGGCCCAGTTCTAATCACAGGATAAGAAGAGCTTTTCTTTACATAACTTTGTGATTTAATAACGGTTGACAGTTTCTTCTGGAGCAAATGATTTGATGGGTCTGTAACTTCAGTCTGAGACTGTGGCATCACTGCCGGATTCAGACTCTGTGTGACTGTGGGGGCGGAGTCTCCATAAACCTTGGAAGCAGGACGCATGAACCTGATGGTCGAGGCTCTCCTATCCACTCCCAACATCCTTCACCTCAGAGGACAGTAGTTTTTCAAAGGAATGTCTTGCATCTGGGATCACCCGAACTAACCTCTGCCCCTCTCTGACACCTGGGATACCCGTTCCTGTCCACTGGTGAGGATTGACCATGAAGGCCGTTTGTCCCAGTAACAACCATGGGTAGAACCTAGAAGGCTCCCCCTAGTGGATACATGAACATTTAACATACTGACAATGCCTGAAATAACACCAGAAAACACAGAAATCACCAAAGCCAAGGCTGAACTCATAAAGCGGTACCGTGCATCACACTCCAGGGTGAAGGCGGCCGGCGTGGGTTTGAAGGCACGGCTTAATTGAGTGGAAGCTGTGAGATGTTTCTGGTGAACACACCTCAGCTGCATTATGAAATTCATGTCTCCTGTGAAGCTGGTTCTATTTCAAGGTACATTTGCCAGATGGATAATAATGGATCTCCTCGTGATGCCATGGAAACAAAGAGCTGTCATCTTCTGCAACAACCTCTGTTCCACGCGGCACGTGTGTGTGTGCGACTCAACGCTCCATGGCCGGCACCTCTGGCTCGATCCCACCCCCACGATCTAGCCCACTTTATGCGCCATCATTTCACAGCAATCCAAATATTTAGAGCGAAGTGGACCGCTGCATTTCCCAGCCGTAGTGGCTGCTTCTCTTCAAAGCAAGCCTATAGACATCTCTCGCAGAAGTGTCCTACGGCAGGCCGCTAACACGATGCCAATACAGGAGAGGATAGCGCTCGAGCCCGGAGATGTATGCCAAAACAGGGACAGTGAGGACAGAGCAGCTGTGAGCCAGGCCCTTCCTGCTGTCTGCACATGGCAGAGCTCACTGAGGTGTTTTTGTTAGTGTGGTGGCAATCTGCAGCATTTGATTGCTCAAGTCCCAGGATCTGGGGTCAAATCGGCCACGGAACCAGTCCAGGATAATGGGTTATCATCAAAATGGGCATAATTACAGGCTGATTTGGGTAAAAAGACTGGCTCAGAAAAGGACTGAAATGACTTTTCTTTCAATTAATTTTTAATTAAAAAGGTTCTTATAAACCCTGTAGCTTCAGGAGGTTTACAGCGGCTCACTGCCGACCAGCTCAATATGAACGACGAGCGTGGCGGGCCAGCCCAACTCAGGCAGCTTGACGTTAAGCTACATGTTACCATGGCAATGTGCTGTGCGTTTCCAGGTATGCAGAGCCCCCCCCCACTCGACACCGGCCATCTAATGGACTAATTATCTCTTTGGTAATGGGCTGGTGGGTCCTGATGAAGTCACTGTCATGAATCAAATGTCCATACTGATAAGCGTTAAATCAGTGAGCTGGTACTTTCGCCCTGGCTGGTAACTGGGCGGAACAGGAGAAGGGCAGTATCCGATAGCTGGAGAGGGGCGCTATCCGACAGCAAGAGAGGGGCGCTATCCGACAGCAAGAGAGGGGCGCTATCCGATAGTTGGAGTGGGGCGTTATCCGACAGCAAGAGATGGGCGTTATCCAACAGCTGGAGAGATGCGCTATCCAATAGTGGGTGAGGGGCGTTATCCGACAGCAGGAGAAGGGCGCTATCTGATAGCTGGAGAGGGGCGTTTTCAGATAGCGGGAGAGGGGCGCTATCCGATAGCAGGAAAGGAGATTTATCCAAAAGAAGGAGAAGGGCATTATCCGATAGCTGGAGAGGTGTGTTATCTGATAGCGGGGGAGGAGCTTTATCCAATAGCAGAAGGGTGTTCTCCGATAGCAGCAGAGGAGGGTTATCCAATAGCAGGAGAGGGGCGTTATCTGATTTGTTCCAGAAGACAAAGTCATTTACATTCTACACTTTAATCAAAAACCACTTAGTATATTTATACTTTTGGGTCTTTTACAGGAGCAAACGTTAGGCATGTTCTACCTGAAGGACCACATATAAAGTGAAACTGTATTTTATTGGGTCCTTTTGACCGCGTCATCGCCTATTAACCACAAAGACAAAAACAGCCAAACCTCCAGGGACTTGCACATTGAAATCTCCTTCAAAATTTAGAGTGGCTTACCAAGTATCTCAACAGGGCCAGCCAGCACAGAGGTCAAAGGACAGAAGCCCATATCCCAGGTTTTGCTGTCCCCTCATTCCTGAGCATCCAGGCTTTAGGTCACGTGCCGTACTGCAGGCTTTGGTATGCATGACTCCAAGTGGCCAACATTAGCAGCATTATGGGAATATACAAAGGCTGCTATTCACAGTGCCTCCCTATGGCAGATAAACATGGCTGCTGGAGTGTGACAGGGTGGCATGCCGTCGCTGTGGAGCATCATCACTGCTGAAGTGGCAAGATTAGAGGCACGGCTGATATCACCTGCATTCACCTGCATTGCCACCGCTCAGGCCTCTGCTCAGATAAGGCCTATCGCCTCCAAGTGCCGCGGCCGCCTCTAAGAGCCGACAGTAATCTGAGCGGAGCTCACGCCGTTAAGCGTGGCCGGCAGCTCTCTCCACTTATCTGTGCCTCTTCTGTTCTCATTTGACTGGCTTCTTGGGGTAGTTTTCATGTATGTTAATCAGGGGGAAACTGTTTTACAGTCAGGGCCAAAAACTCCCCTTTAACCCGAATGGACCATGCACCCTGTCTTCGGATACCTATGTCTTCAGAACCACAAAAATAGCTCCCCTCCCCACATACACACAATTTTCTAACTGTTTGATCCAAATATACAATGATACCTCAAGGCCAATGTGTATGCCAATGATGTTACCCATAATGCCCACAGCATGTGACTATAGCAGTCTGTTAGTAAAGATGGCGTCCAGAAAAGTCCATGCCTATCCAGCCAAAGCATCAGAGGTACTTGTCCGTGGTGATGCTGCCACTGTTTCTCACCGTGGCTCACAGCGACTTGCTGTGACTCATTGTAGATCCAGATGGATCACTGTGACTCATTGTGTCCCACTGTGACGCCCCATGACCTGCTGTGACTCACCAAGGCCCACTGTAATTTTGTGGCCCACAGACTCCCTATGGCTTGCTGCGATTTGCTGTGGCCCGCTGTGACTCCCTGTGGCTTATTGTGATTTGCCATGGCCTGCAGTGACTCCTCATGGGTCACTGTGTTCCACTGTTCTTCCCCGTGGTCTGCTGTGACTCTCCATAGCTTGCTGTGACTCGCTGTTGCCCACTGTGCCTTGCCAAAGCTCGCCGTGACCCCATGGCTTGCTATGGCTTGCCGCAACTCCCCAAAGCTTGCTATGAATTGTAGTAGCCTGCTGTGACTGTCTGTGATTCATTGTGGCCTGCTGTGACTCTCCATAGCTCATTGTGACTCCACATGGCCTGCTGTGACTCCCTATGGCTTTCTGTGATTTGCCTTGGCCTGCTATGACTCCCCATGGACCACTGTGATTCTTTGTGACCCGCTATGACTCCCCATGGCCTGCAGTGATTTACCCTGGTCTTCAGTGATTCCCTGTGGGTTTCTGTGACTCCCCATGACTCACTGTAACTTGTGATAGCCCGCTGGGACTCCTTACAACTCGCTGTGTCCCACTGTGACTCCCCATAGCCCATTGTGACTCTTTACAGCCCACTATGATTGTCCACAGCCTGCAGTAACACCTCAAGGCTTACTTTGATTTACCGTGACCTTCTGGGACTCCCCAAGACTCACTATAACTTGCCACGGCCATCTGTGACTCTTCACAGCTCGCTGTGTCCCACTGTGACTACCTATGGCCTATTGTGATTCTTTGTAGCCCGCTGTGACTCCCCATGCCTTATTGTGATTTGCTGTGGCCTGCGGTGACTCCCCATGGGTCACTGTGGCCGGCAGTGACTCGCTGTGGCCCAAGACCCCCCACAACTCCCTGTGGTTTGCTGTGACTCACTGTGACCTGCTGAACCTCGCCATGGCTCATTGTGTCCCCATGACACTCTATAGCTTGCTGCAACTCCCCATAGATTGTTATGACTTGCACTGGCCCGTGACTCCCTGTGGCTCTCTGTGACTTACCACGGACTGCTGTAACTCCCCATGGCTAACTATGACCAGCAGAGACTTGCTGGGGCCTGCTGTGACTCCCCATACCCTGCTATAAGTCCACATGGCTCACTGACTTCCTGTGATTCCCCATAGCTTATGGTCTGCTGTGACCTGCTGTGACTCTCCAAGGCTCGCTGTGACTCCCCATGGCTTGTTATGACCCGCTGTGACTCCCCACAGTTCAGTGTTATTAAGGGACCACAGTAACTATTATTAAAAGCTGTTATAGAAGAGGATGTCTCTGAGGCAGCAGCTGAATTACAGTGTTAATCCTCTCCACACATGCCTGCCCACAGGCAGACCCCCGATCAATCAAGCCCCCACCTCAGAGCACCTCTGAAAGCTCACACACGTGCACTGCCATACCACGTGGCAGGTGAACCTGCTTTCTTCTGGACTAATACTGTTTGCTAGAGAAAAAGTGTAAATCTAACAGATCTTATGGAGCGCCCCCCCCACCCCCTCCCCCTCAGCAGAGCCGCGAGGATAAAATCCAATCATGGCGAGAGGCACATTAAGCCTTGTCATTCGTGCTGCTGCTCTGCCCTTGAAGGCAGGAATGCTGATGAGGCCGTCAGTCTCAGAGGAGCGCAGATGAAGCATTTTTCCTACTCGAAACCCCACCTCCCTTACACACCCCCCTACC
The DNA here is from genome assembly GCA_011763525.2 of Mormyrus iriodes. Classification (NCBI taxonomy): domain Eukaryota; kingdom Metazoa; phylum Chordata; class Actinopteri; order Osteoglossiformes; family Mormyridae; genus Mormyrus; species Mormyrus iriodes. The sequence continues at coordinate 9,087,793 of JAAGVU020000001.1, forward strand.
ACCACACAGCAAACATTGCGATCACCACACGGACACGGCTGCAAGGCTCCCTCGGGATCCGGGGGGTACAGCGCCGCTCAGCTTCACCCCAAACAAGTGGCTGAAAGCAGAATGACATTCGCACCACTAGAGGGTGCAGGTAGAGCTGGCATGTGCCCTACCTACCCAAGGAGCAGGGAAACCATGTAACCCCATGTAACAGCAGCCTCTCGAATGGCCTGGACATCTCAGATAAGCAGCTATGGGAAGCTTGGTTGGAGACCGGACCAGAACTGTGCATGTGAACCGACTGTAGAGTGGCGGGTCGGACTCGTGATCGCACGCGGAAGGCGAGGAGCAAGACTCTCCAGGCGAAACTCACTAATTATCTCTATTACATAACTAATGAATTAATCACTTCAAAGGGTAAAAACACGTCCACCAGTCTCCCCGGCAGAGCCATTCGTGCCTGGAAATACCCTATGTCTAATTAGGCAATAATAATAATAATAAGGCTTTTGGGGGGGAGGGGTTGGAGGAGGAGAGGTCCCCACCAGCAGGAGATGCACCAGGAGCGCGCAGCTGCTGTGCGCATTAAAAAAAAGGCGTTTCATAGGTAAGCTGAACATAACTCCAGATCAGTTAACCTGCAGATAGACACAACTGGGAGCCCCAGCAGAGGCAGCCAATTAACAATGAATGTGGGGGGGACATTGGTGATAAAGCGTATGAAAGGTGAGGGTCAAACTATGCGGACAAACCGTGATCTCTAACAAGAGCCATCAGACACACTTTTACATGGGCGATGAACAGCCATCTTATAAATGTATATTAATGAGTACAGTAAGGTAACCTTCGGGAAATTGGACAGGACGTAAAAATCATCTAACACTGACATTCAGGACGAGAAAGACAAGAGAAAAACCAGTAGTTAAGTGCCTCATAAATATTCATGGGGCAGGGGCTCCCATTTCCGTTGCAAATATATGTTACAGTGACAGAATTAATGCAAAAACTAAGTTTCCTGTAAATTCCTTTGAAGTTGTTTGCTTGCTTTACCTTGGAAACAAGAAACTTTGGTCTTCCCTTAGTAAAGTACATTACGAGATCCCATCACATAAATATGCATTTAGCCAGGGCCCATTCTCTTTAAAATCCCCAAGCAAATCTAACGTGTGCTGAAAATTGTCATAGACTCTGCTTTACTTAGTTGCAATTTTGCATAATTTGGACAATTTTTATTCATTCAAAACAAACAAAAAAAAAAAAAGTGCAGCTAGATTACACAGATATAATCAATCAAATAAACGTACTCACACACGGCTGTCAATGCGCCCTCTAGTCAGGGCTCCGTGGTGAAATAGCGCCCCTCCGTGGTCGCTGTAGGTAGCTGCATACATGCGGTGTACAATGCCGTGAGGGAGCTCGGTGCTGGCCCACATGCGCTCCTTTCAACCAGGAGGTAAAAGACGCCGGAGCACCGCTTCAGGTCCTGGCAGCTGAGAGCTGACCGGCCTCAGGAGGGGACATATTGACATGCCGTGACTCGTTGATGGAGGGAGTGAGGCTGCCTCAGTTATCCGCTCCGCTCCTGCAGCCGAGGCCCGGCTCCGGCCCGCAGATCATCCCGCATGGGAACGCAAAGCGCAGTTACCACAATGTGGCTCTACTTCAGTCAGGCTGCTGGGCTTGCACGTGACGGGACGTCTGAGTGTGATCACTACGCATTGAACAGCAAGATATTTAATACCACATAAACATACCTTCGAATCGGTTTTTTATGACTAGTCCACTTTTTAGATCTCTAAACCAATTTATTCAACGTTTATACCTTACGTACCTCCATCTCCGTTGGTCATACGACGTATTTGTATAATTTGTTAATAGTACTACATACCTCAGGTGCATTGCTTATATACCTTATTGGTTTATATCACTGCATGCCCCGTCTGTATTTGTTCACATTACTTGTTAGTTCACATTACTACACAACCCATCTGTAGATATTAACGTATTGCTTTACATCACTAAACAGCCCCACCTGTACACGTTTGAGTTATTTGCCGTGACTGGATGAAAAGCAGCCTGTATGTCCTGGAGATGTTGGCCGAGGAAATAAAACAATAGAAAAACACAACGCTATCAATGAATGACATGGCACACATTGTAATGCTTATAAAAATAAAGCCATTTGATTCAGACTGCACTAGGAACCATTATATGCGCGCATGTACACACAGTGAAATCGTTACATTATTAAAAAAGGCGTACAAAGAAATCAAATTAAAGCCATTAAGCCGAGGGGCAAAAGTTTGGTGATTGGGGTGATTCGGGAAATGGTGCGGAAGCCAGTGACCCTCTTGTGTTTCATTGGACACGCGCTTTAAATTTAATATTTACTAAAGAAATGAATGTTTGGTGACGATAATAACCGTAGGCGCACAATCATCTGCAGCAGCCTATTTGCTGAGCTACAGTCTAACACGAAAACGTGAAAACGACAATGTGAAATGGCGCTTAAGTGACATGACACATAATCCATATGAATGAAGCGTGCGCGTACTTCTCGGCCTGTCATTGCGGCGCCCTTCAAGGGGCGCATTTCACCGCAAAACAGGGTACTTTGCTTCGCAGAAATAGTGCATTTACCCCCCGACCGCCGTCGGGACTTACCTGCTGCCACCTATCAGCCACCTGGCACTGGGGAGGCCAGCGGCGAATAGCCGCCTAATTAGGGCGCGTCTCCCCGACGCTGATGCGGGAGATTGATCTTCACGCTTGACTCGGTCCCCGGCTGTGCGTGGTGTTTACCTCCCCCAGCAATTAGCTTCTGATTGAGGAGACAGAGGACCGGAGAACCGCCGTAGCCTGAAAGCTGCGGACTGGAGAAACAGCTTGACGGACACATCTCCTAGAAGCGGGCCTACATACGCACATGGGAACGCACTGTAGCGAGATAAAATGGAATCATTCTGGATTTAGGGGTGCCAACTCATGCGAGAAATCTTACGGGAAATTTATATTATTCCATTATAAACCTAAAATTAGCTACATCAAAAGCGTTGGGGTAGTTTGCAAACACTACATACTATTCACAAGGTAATTAAACTACTACATACATATAAATGAGTGTGCATGTGTGTGCAGACTTGTCTCGAATTGAAAATATCACACCAACCGGCTGACCAAAGTTAGCAGCCCTGTGGATTTATTCACCTCGCAGAAAGGTATCCCACCTTTTAGAAAGTAACCCGTATAGGAAAATTAACAGCATATTTTAACTGACAACAATGACCACATGCTGAATTAAGAACCGTGGCCGCATCCTTGGCAGAGGATCAAAGGCGTGCATCTTATTCCTTGCCCTCTCTGGGATTTTCGTGGACATCAAGCTGTGTGTGAGAGGGGGGATAGGTAGGTCAACGGAAGCTGAAACCAAGATGCTATGGCCCAGCAGCTCAGAAAGCCACATGAACAGAAAGGGGAAACCATCTCGAGCAGGAAATCCAGTGGGATTCGCAGACTCCAGTGCGAGAGGCTTCACGTCTTCTGGCCGGGTTCACAGTGCCCCCGTGTGGCCCAAATCAGCATCGCAGAAGCGAAAAAGTCCAAGAAAATTTGTAATGCATACCAACACCTCTATTTACTTGGCGATTATAAAATATGATGTACAAATTTGACATTTGTGTCCAATGTTAAATCAATATATAGTGGCTTAACTGCATTTTCAGTGTAACATACCAGGACGCATTTTAACCAAAAATATAAATTTTAACCTAAAAATTGATTCGGCAAGGAGATATGATTCAAATCCACATCTTTTTTTATTATCAGTGTATTCATAAAAAATGAATCTCTCGGCCATTCCAGGGCCGACTCCATATTCTAATGTGGTTTTCCAACAAAAAAAAAATTAAAACAAAAATAAAAAGTACCAAGTCTATGTACGTAACATACGATAGGAGAACTCTCCAAAACATCCCCCATTGCTACCCAGGACCCTACTGAACGAACAAACACAAGTAATCACAGCTCAACCGTTAAAGGGACAGGACTACACACAGCCCACTGACAATATGAAATGAACAAAGGAGGAACTCCCCACACGTGCTGCCGTTTCGCTACCCGCTTCCCTCCCATCAAAGGCGTGACACGCAGCTGACATCACCCGACACGCTGTCACTGCAGGTCTCCACGACAGTCCGAACCACCATGTAAAGGAACAGAGGGGGACATTTCAGAGCAATGCCTTTCACACGAGACTGTAACGAAAAACTAGAGGGAAAAATGGAGGGAAAGAGGCAAGGCCGGGCAGCATTTTTGGTTTCGTGAGAATGACGCACTTGCGGTTTCCATAGATACCACCGATTTCCCATGAATCATCTGAAGTATACAGATATATATTTATATAAATATATACAACTGAAACATACTGACATTTTCAAAAAACATTCTGCTTAAAAAAAATAAAACTTTTATGCCAAGAGAAGTTCATGTAGTAAACTTCAATAACTTAACTGAGAATGAACCGGAAAATGAGTTGAAACCCTTTAGGAACAGTATCTTAGCCCTATATGAATCTCATTTTTACTTCAGTTTATAGCACCATTAAGAGACACGCCATTGTGCTAACATAAATCAGTATAAATATTAATAAAAAATAATGTACAGTACCAGTTTAAAATCTACAGAATAAGTTAGTGTCAGGAAAATGTACAAATATTTACAAAGTTTATTAAATACAAACCTATTTACCAGTAGGAGTGAATGACCAAACTAAAAAGGGCCAATCATGCAGTAACAGTGAGGAGTCAGATGGCCGTGAGTGGAGAGGGAAACTCGGACATGTTTACAGAGTGACAGCTTCAGAGCAGAAAAAGGGGGGGGTGGGCAGCAGGCACAGACCACAGGGAGGAGTGATGGGTCAGGCTTCTGCTGGGGGTAACACTGGGTGCATCCAGGGCTGGGGGGGCTCAGTCGATGTCGCTGAGGTCACTGACCGGCTCGTCCTGCACGCGGCTCAGATGATTCATGGCGCGCTTGAATGCCGTCTGCACGGCCTTGCGGATGCTAGAAGTGCGGCCCTCCATCATCTTTATCTTGTCGATGGTTTTGTCAATTCCCAGGGGAACCATCTTTGATTTAGGAAGCCATTGCCTGGTAAAATGAAAACCTCAAGTTAACAAACTGGCGGCTCACGCCCCGACGCCAATCGATCCGTTATCCGGGAGACTGGGGTTTTATGGGAACATTGAGGGAACAAACATGAGCCCGGATCGCTCTCCCAGGCTCCGGGCTTAAGCTTTGAACCTCGGGCGAGATGGCCTTCGCTCATCATTTGTACCTGCTGCGCAGCACGAGCCCTACGTACCAATAAATAAAAGCACAGCCTCCTGACAGGTAAACGACTGAGCCAAAGAGAGAGACCCAGCCCCCAAGCCACATGTGCAGAGTAATGACACACCGGAAGCGCGTCACGCAGAAGCCCTCACCAGCTGCGCTTGTTGTCGAAGAAAAGCACGAGGAAGAGCTTCTCGCCCGATTTGTACTGCATCTGCTCGCCGATCCTGAGCACATCCATGGGGGGCATGGGGATGGAGACGCCGTTGTGGTGACAGCCCACCCGTGGCATCTTGGGGTCTATTATCTGTAGTTGGGAGAGATGGCGCCAGGGGTCAGCGAGGAGGCCCACACTGTGCTGACACGCCCACACTCTCAGGCGGGTGTCCCATCGCCTTCCAAGAATTACTTATGGACCAGACTGTGTGCCTCTTCAGTCAAAATACACAACACTTACAGCACAAACTGTAACGTTTCACAGACCAGACAGCCAGAGGCTCTGAAGCTGGCCAAACATGAAGCGATGCAGGTCAGGCCCCGGGGGCCACACACACTCACCAGGGCTGGGTAGGAGGGGTAGCCACTGCACTTCGCCCAGACGAGCTTCAGCGGCTCCAGCATGACTGTGGCAGCGTTAGCCGGCATCCATATGCTGCTGTTACCCACTTCTACAAAAGCAGGGATAAAGACCGTCAGGTTCGGAGGGATGATCAGCCAGGGAGATCAGAAGACTGCTTCCACCAACAGAGGGCGCCCATCGCATTCATCTAAAATCGTGGCATATTACGGACTGCGTCCATAGTAAAGGCCCAGCCCGCACCCTATGCTGCTTCTCAGGAAAAGCTGCTTGAGAGTCGCTGGATGGAAGTGATAGCAAAACGACATGGCATGGTGCCAGTCAGGGAGATTCAGGCTGGGACCATGAGACCAGCCATCGTTGTCACATAACATCACTCGCCAAGCACACGCCAGAACACTGAAGCCAGAAGCACGCTGGCCCCCACTACGACACAGCCCCCCCGGGGAGGAGGAGGAAAACCAGCTACCCACCAGCAGCGAGCCGGGCGGCCTTGGCGAAGTTGCCCGTCTCAATGCAGGCAATGAGCTCGCTCTTGTCCTCAATGGTGTTCCTCCGCACAAGCGCCGGCTTGCCTTTGCCACACTTCGGGAGGCTGAAACTGAGGCAAAGAAACAGCATGGAGACTAAGCCTTCAGCAACAGTCACTGACAGGATGTGTCCCCTGTCACATGATCGGGGTGACCTCAGAAGACTCAGGGGGTACCTGGTGTTGCACAGAAGGCTGCCACTGGAAGAGATGCTGGACTCAGAGGCACACCTCCGTCGCGGCTCTGCCTGCCCGCTGGGACTTGACTCCTCGTCCTGCCCCACGACAAAGCCGTTGGATAGTCCTGGAAATAGGGATGTGCAGTCAGACTGAACGTCCTTAGGGGGCAGCCAAGTAATAAAACTTCATAATATACTGGGGTCAAATTTGGTATAGCTGTAAGTTACATCCCAAATTAACAGAGTGGGTCAGGGTTAAGTTTAGCAGACCATGTCCCGCAACCTTACACTGACCCTCAGGCGTACCGGTGTCCAGGCGTTTGACCGGGGACTCCTCCTCAGGCTCACTCTCCCCACTGGCACTGCGCGACCTCTTCCTGGGGTGCAGCAGTGTCTCCAGCCGGGGAAGGACAACGGAGAGGAAAGTTTTGGTGCCCAACTGGGGGCCACCAGTTGGGCTCTCACCCGCTTTCACCAGTTTCTGGGGGCTCATGCTCTTTGACTTCCGGAAGAGCACCGAGGTGCGGCGGTTGACGTTGCCAGAGGGCTCGGCCGGCATGGACGCCGTGGACACGTCACCGTCGGGAGAGAGTGTCAGGGGGTCTGGGATTAGCCCGTTGGACACCTCCCTGACCCCAGGCACGCCATCCTGCTGGCTGTCAAACTTCACACGCCGACTGCACCGGCCCTCAGGATTGGGGTGAACAGGCTTAAGCGTGGGTGGCTCCGAGTCCCCGTCCAAGTTCTGGGGTGGTAGCAGGTCGGACGGCTCCAGCTTAGGTGGTAAAGACTTGTCCCCTAAGAAGAGAAGCGGGACGTGCGTTTATGGAGAAACGCTGTACCAGAAACACCAGCGCAGAGGCTCTGCAGGACAAGCCCTGCTTGCTGGTAAAGAAAAACACCCGCAGATTTCTAATTCAGATAAAACTACAAAGAGACACAGATCCCTGAGGCATTTGTCGATGTTCAGTGGGTCATG
>JAAGVU020000001.1:9095475-9111126 GCA_011763525.2 Mormyrus iriodes
CCGCAGATTTCTAATTCAGATAAAACTACAAAGAGACACAGATCCCTGAGGCATTTGTCGATGTTCAGTGGGTCATGGGTTCAAAGCCCCTGCCCAGAAGACTAAGAATCTTAATCCCAACTGCTGGTTGAACTTGCTCTCTGAGCATAAGCTTTTCTCACGTCATTTTAGACAAAGACGTATCCCAAATAAACGAAAATAAAACCAAGAGCAATGACATGTACCATCCTCCTCCGCTCCTTGGCCACCGGACGCCGGCTCCGGGATACACGGGAGGGCCTCGCCCCGAAGGCTCATCTCGTGCCGCACGTCGCCGATGACCTTCTTCAGCAGTTTTAGCCTCTTGCTGCGCGAGGGGCTCGACTTCATGGCGCACGTGAGGTCCAGCTTCTCCAGCAGCTCCTTCAGCTGCTGCTCCAGGGGCATGTGCTGACGACTGGCCGGGTTCAGCAGCCGGTCAACTGTGGGATGGGAGGAAGCAGCTCAGGGTCTGACACAGCACACCAAACATCTGGGTATCAAACAACAGTCAGCATCCAAATCAGGAAGCATAATCAACAGAGCAACAAAATGAAATCTTCTGTAATACACCCCCCCATTATGTCTCAAAGCACGCATGCAAATATCACACTGACCATCTTCCCAGGAAAAAGGCGGCAGAGCCTCCAGTTTGGGAGGATCTTGAAGGTGCATCCCGCTGCCATAGTCGAACCCAATACTTTCGGCGTGTCGCTGTGCCTTCCTGAGCACGACCCCGCCCTGGTCACGGAGACGCAGCGCAGCCCGGAAGAAGAAGGTGTCCTTGGAATTGTATTTCATGCAATTGGACACAATGAGGTTGAAGTCGTCCTCGAACTCATCCAGATTCCTATAGCCCTGAGCCTCGACTCGCTTCCTCATGGTGGAGAAGTCCATCGGGTGCTTGATGTGGTCCAAGTAGTCCGGCACCTGAGAGCAATCCAGAGTCCCTTGGATTCGTCATTCTCTCCATAAAGGGCATCAACTTCTGGCATCAGCAGCCCAAAATGCAAGAGTCTTGCAGTTCAGAAATAATCTAAATGCTGATATGTAAAACGTATGACATTCTCCTTACAGACAAACGCACTAGCAGAATAAAAACCTTACCGAGGCACAGCTTCAGGCACGCAGTTGCACATCCCTGGGGCCACATCTAAACCTGTGCTTTGTGATTTCAGACACACATGGTTGACCTCTCACCTCTTTTAGGTTAACGGGCTGGGCAAAGATCTTTGCTTGGTCCTTCTGCTGGAGTTGGTCCAATATGGAACGCAGCAAGATGGTGAATGGGGTGAGCTGGACCTCCAAAATAGACTGCTGCAGTTTCACCTGGGGAGAAGAAGCGAGATCCAATGAAAGCGCTACTCTCTCAGGGCCTGAATGACACCCGGCATTCAGTGTGGGAACGTGTGGCTGCCATGTGACCCGCATGTGACTGGCGTGCCTCCTCTCGCTTGAGCTTCTCCCGCTTCCGGATCAGTTCCAGCAGCAGTCGGGCCCGCTCCAGGTCATGGCGCAGGCGATGCCACTCTTTCAACTGCTCCTTCAGTGCCCGGCTCTCCTCCTCGCTCTCCTTCTGAAAGGAGAAGCCACCCTAACTTAATGTCCAATACAAAGCAGGGGAGCGTATTTCTAGAACGGCTTCACAAACACTTGCCCATTACATACCTGATGCTTGTCCTTACAGAACCCAAAGCTGACCAACTGTTACTGATTCACAAAAAGCAGCCTTTATAAATGACACAATTCAAAATATGACCAATAAAATCTGCCAAAGCAGAACCCGCTCAAACTGACCGGCTGCACAGTCCTCTGAGACTGCATGTTGGACTGAAGCCTACGGAGCAGAGGTAGGCCGTTCCTGGACTGCCTTTTCAGTATCCAGTAGTTCAAGACCAGGTCCATGACCATCTTCTTCTTCTGGACAGACACCTGATTAAGGATCGTGTTCAACCTGTTAACACAGAAGAAAGACAAAGACCATCATACTGCACATCTGCCACATGCCATTGCAAGCACGTGATTCCACTGGTTTTTCTTTCTGGGGTTTTCTTGTTTATCTGGTGTCTCTGCATACAGGTGAGAGTGTGTCATTGTCCCTAAAAGCAAGGTACGCACCTCTGAGGGGGGATGCTAGGCACAGAAACTGCTGGGACTGCTGCCAGGGGCTCACAATCCTCCTTCTTGCTCTTCTTCTTGTGGCTACCTTTTGACCGTGACCTCCCACTGGCCCGGTCCCCTCTTTGGCTCCGGTCTTTGGCATCTTCGTAAATGGTGAGGGGCCTCCGGACACAGCCGGGGGGCGTATGGGAGCCACAGTAGGCAGTCTTCTTCACCGAGAATGTCGGCGTACCTGAATCCATCATCTCCTTGATGGGCTCCATCTTCATGTAAAGGCCGGCCTTCTGCGCACAGCTGACATGGAAGGCGGTGTAGCAGTTCGCCCGATGGCACTGTATACAGGCCCCCACGCCCTTCTCCTTGCAGAGGTAGCAGGTGAGCTTCCAGCGGGCAGGAGGGATGTTCTTCACGCCGTCGATGGGCTCTATGAAGACCGTGTTGGCGAAGCCCACTTCAGGCACCCACAGGGCACAGACCACATGACCCCAGCGGTCGTCCTCCGTCTTCTTGAGGGCGCCACCCTTGTTGGGGCACAGGATGCAGTCGACAGGCTGTGAGGGTGACTGTAGGCAGAGGCGGCACAGCCACTGACCTTCAGGTACATAGGGCACGCCGTAGCACTCCTGGTGCACGGCGATGTTGCACATGTCACAGAAGAGGATGACATTGCTGTTCTGGCACTCGCCGTCCATGCAGATACAGCACACGGCATCCTCGTCGATCAGTGACTGAGGCTCTCCATGGCCCTGGTTCTCCAGGAATGACTCTTTCTCTAGGCGGTCCATGAGGAACTCAAAGACGTTGTGCGACACTGGACTAAAACCCTCGCCGCGTCTCTTCTCGTTGATCAGATCCAGCCATGCGTAGTCTTCCTCATCCATGTCATACTCCACCTCCTCATCCAGCTCCTCGGGGGTCTTCTCTACGTAAGTGTAGTAGGTAGCTGGCCGGCGAGGTACCACGGGCAGGTTGTACTCCACTGTACGGATTTTGGGCTCGGGAAGTGTGCCCCCTGAGGCCTGTGGAGCTGTCACGCTGGCCAGGGCCGCGTTCCTCTTCTGCTGGTTGCTCTTAAGCCGCGCAGAGCGTACCACCGCCTGCTGCGGCTTTTCACTGTTCTCCTTATTACTGTTGCACTCGATGATCTCCTGGGCTGTGGGGTCGTCCTCCGAGATGACCTCCAGCTTGTCATAGATGCTGATGCGGTGGACACGGCCCTCCATCTCCAGCTCCACCATGCGCTGCGCCTGCGCATACGTCAGGGTCTCGCGGTTGGGCGAGGGCCGGATGGGCGAGGCGGGCCGTGGCGGCTGCGTCGGCCCTCGCTGCTGCCGCCCTTTCCTCTTCATCTCGATCAGTGGTGAAACCTATATGGAAAGCAAGCAGATGATGTTTGATCATCCAAAGGTGGAGTAAGTGGAGGCCCAGAGTAAAGCACCGAGATTAGAGAAAAATAAGTAAATATTTTACAGAGACCCCCGTACATATACATTCTCATACTGCAATTCTCAATGAATGCTCATGATTTCATATACAAAATATGATATAATCTTGCAAACAATGAGAAAACCTCCATGCTGGTTATTCCAAAAGCACAAATCCCTGAAATGCATGTGGATCAACTCGTGTGACACCCCCCCCCCATACTCCTATTACCTGAAACTCTTCATAGGTGCAGTATTCAGGTTATTGTAAAGCACCCCGATTTCCTCATTAACAGAAACAATCCTGCAGTACAGACATTTCTTCAATCTGCAGTTCTGTAAAGGTCGATCAATCCAGATACACCAGTCATTGGTGCAAGGCTCATCCACATTAGTAGTGTGTGGGTTGAAACGATGAGACCCAGGACTAGAATTACTGAATACCCCACAATGAAGGAAGGGGGCTCTCATGTCCTAAGGACGTTAGACACTGAGAGCTGTCAGGAAAACAGACTAAAGGAAGGCACAAAATACGAGCCGGATAGAGCAGAACTGCGGGGTCTGTGTTTTCTAATCAATGTGGGTGGATTAACACAGCCCCGGTACTGTTCAGCTACGCGTTACACAGTCACCATATGCAACAGACACGAACGGACGGACGGACGATGCAGGAGTGCCGGACACGGGGGCCTGGGTATTTAAGGGCGGTAATAACCTTCCCGAGAGGCACCCCGGCTAGCATGCCTTAACTACTCAGCTAAGCACGAATGCGTAAAACATCCCTCGTATATAGCGTATTGAAAAACCCTGGAATAGCTTTCCCGGTCACCTACCGGTCCACAAAGGCTACACAATTAGCCATGGAGACATAGGACAGTTCCGTACGCGGTACACATTCAAAAAGCAGTTTCAAAATGAAACTAGCCGCATAAAAACGTTAGATACTGCATCACTATACGGAACCACTCTAGATTTAACACGGATTGTTAAAAACGGAGAAGTAAGAGGGCAGCGCCGGCCCAGAGCGCTGAGACAACCGGGTGGCTGGTCGGCTACAACAAAACCAGATTTGGCAAACATGGCCGCCGACACAACAACAGGCCGAAACCACGGCTGACTGGGCCGCGTCCCAACGCCCACACGCCGCTTCTCCGAGCCTGCGCGCCCTCTGCTGCAACGGAAGCGTCCGTGCGAACCGGAGGAAGGAGAGATGGAGGCCTCACCTGACGACGCCGAACTGCTTCGCCGCTAACAGCGGCCGTGTTGACAGAGAGGGTCCAGCCGATGGCGGTGAGGCCCGAAGACTGGCGGCGGCTTCGCTCGCGCTTCTCACCCGACGGCGGCGCGCGAGGCTCACGAGGCGGTATCCAGGATGAGCGCGCGGCTTCCGGAGCCCGGTGTGACCCTCTGCTCCTACGACCGCGCGCAGAAACCAAGCATCGGCCTCGCGACGCGCTCGACCTCCGGCGACGGACCCGCGGCAGCTCCACGCTCCTGTGTCACGCAGCAACAATGCGATCGCCGCGCAGGTCCCGCCCGCTACGCGCAACGCCTTTGCGTAGCCGAGGGAGAGGCCGGGACCCCTTCCTTACCGCTGTGCTGTGTGAGCCTGTCATCCTGCTCATTACTACATGTCTCCAGTACACAAATAGCTTGCTTTTTTAGAGTTGGTTCCCTGAAGCTTTATGTTGCATTTCATTTTTATTGTATTAAAATGGAGCAGTGGAGCTCAAATGTATGCATAACATAGCACTAGACGACCTGGGATCGTTCTACCACTTTAAACTACATGAACATTTTAGTCGGTGTGTACCTATGATTTTTCTTGTATTTTATTACAGCGGAGCAATGCGGTCGCGTGGTATTTCCGTCATCTACTCGCAGTGTAATTGTACGATTCGAGTTCAACCTCAAATTTTTATCGTACTCTCTAATTCTTATTCAATAAGACAATTGAAAGCACGGTAGAAAAGCCAGCTTTCCCTAAATCGCCGCTTCCTTGCCAATGTGCAACGTGTAGTATCATCGTGGACGATTAGCTGATAATTTATATACTCCAAGAAACCTAAACGCTTTTTCAACGATCTGAAGGTGTATTAATTTTTGGAGAAAATGCCCTGTTTCGGAACACGGAATCCTTAAATTTTAAAATGATGTAGCTACAAAATGAGGTAAATGGCTATATGCTAAAAATGAGTAAGCACTACACGTTCGGGACGAATCTCAGAATTTACACAGTAATGACTTGTTCTTTATTGTATCCCTCCCTATGTCGACTTGAATTTAAACAATATGAATTCATTGTTGTGCCGCACTTATAATGGCGCCCCTGTGAGAACCCCCCCCTCCCCCAACGCTGAGGAACCACGTGTTACCGAGACCGTGTTACCGCAATAAAGGAACGCACCACCATGGGCTATTGTAATGGATCTTTGTGACTGACAAGAATCCAACATACGATTATGTTAATATAAGTACATTAGAACCTACTTCCAAAAAGAAATACAGTTAACTGGCACCATAAGTGTTTGTTTTCCTTCTTCATGGCCATTTTGGTGACCCCTAACCCTGGCGACGTCACGCGGGCGTGAAACAAAGGGGACTCGTTTTCATTTATTAATAAACTTACAAATGTTTGTATACCTCCGTGCAAAGTCGTGCTTATTTTAATTGCACCCCCGAATATTACTTATAACAGACCAATTTAGCTTGCATGTTCTTATCTTTTTTGGGGGGTTTGTTTGTTCATTTTGTGTTAATTTTAAAAATCTGCTACGCATGTTGATTTCTCGTGCAGGCTGTTTTCTAATGTTTATATTTATTGTCAAAAAGAATGTACAAATAATCTGTTAAAGTACGGTAACTATTATCTTTAAATTATAACACTGGGGACACGACACACGCCCTTAGCCCAAACAATGTGTATCGACAACCAATCTATTACAATTATTGGCGATTTTCTTTGAGTGCACATTACACAGAAGAAACAATCAGATATAATTCTTAATAAACCATTTGCTAGTTATCTTCCCAGATTCGTGTCTTGCAGCCATAGCCTTTGGCGAAACGCCCGTCAAAGGACTGGCGCGTTGCTATGGCAGCCAGGAGCGCGGCGGATTTCCGGCGGCGGTTTGTTTTCAGACCGCCATCTTGGGGACACCAAATCTAGGTGACGTCAGAGCGGATACGCCGCGCGCTCCGTGCGTAACCCCCCCGCTGAACCTTAACCACCAAGAAGACAAAGCGGCGGAATAATGCCCCGGTGGATCAACTCAGTGTGCTTTTATTTAACCGTTTAAGTATCAAAATCGACTGAGGTGGACTCTCCGGGGTTTTCAGGTACGTACCTATAATGCGCGGTTCCGCATCGTCGTGAGTCAGGCAGGTGTCGGGCTGATCCGGGACTCCCACGGTCCCCTGCTGGGATACGACTCTGCTTCATAGCCGCTCGTACCGGGACGGCCTGGCCCGGGCCAGCTCACCCGACGCCCCGGGTTTCCACTCACGGACGTTCAATGCAGCACCACTAACTACTGTCATTGTATGAAGGCTTGATAAACGAGGTTTGTCCGCGTTTTTCTTCGGGGACTGGAGTGTCGCGGGGGGTAAGAGAGACCAGCGTGACATCCGGAGGCCCTGTCTGCTCCGAGGTGACTGGACACTGCTGTCCCCATCCCCTGTCACGCGGTCCTTGAGCTGTGTCTGTCTATTCTCTCTCATTTTCTTACTATCATGTTTCCCAATGAGCAAGCTGTGCCTATGATTCCTATGGCTAGGTTACTTTTTTAGCACTGAGACATTTACTGTTTATGCCTACGGATGCAGCTGGTTTGGTCGGGGGGGGGGTGTTGTTGCAGGCCGTAACTGCTGCTCATCAGGTTAGTTAAGTGAGGTTAGTAGAGGTCCCCATCTGGGTGTTGCAGTGTGCTGAGAAGTGAGCGTTCATTCTTAAAGGGAAGTGATTGTAAGACTAATTGCATAGTTGTTCTGGAGGAAGGTGTGCCATAGGTATGGTTCTCTTTCTTTTCTCCGGGCTCATGGTAGGGGCAGAAATCAGGCTGCACTGATTGGCCCCCATACATTTACACAGTGTGTCATTGATGTTATTATGGGGGCGGGGTGAGTACACCATCTCTCTATTATTGTAATGCTTACTTTCAGTTACAGTGCTACTTATTGTAAATGGTTTCCTTTAGACTTCAGTTGAACTAATTCATAATACACACCAGTGAACCATGAATGTCAAACTGCAGCATAACAATATTAGTAAGAATTTGGTTTTTATAGTATTGAGTACTAATTGAGTTTCACATAATGTTGTGGTTTAACCTATTTGAAATAACGTAAGAAATATATATATATATGTATAAATGGATCATGTGACAGTTTATTTATATGTAAATAATCCTGCCTATTTCAACTTCCTAGTTGCTGTAAAAAAATACAGTATGCTGGTGCTGATTTAATGTTCCATTCCTTGATGTGAATCTGTTGGCCAGATCCCCACCATCGGAGTGGAAATATATGAATGATTTATTCAGTATGCCACAGTGGCTCAGTGGGTAGCACTGTAGCATCACGCCTCCTCAGCTGTAAGTTCAAATCCCACCCAGAACTTTGCGTGGAGAATTCAGAGGTTCTCCCTGTGTTCACCTGGGTTTTCTCCCAAGGTCCAAAAGCATGTGTGTTGGTGAATTGGCATATCTGAATTTCCTGTAGTTTGTGACTATGTGCCCTGTGATGGAGGTTCATCCTGAGTAAGATTTCCTTTGCTTTTTTCGGGTGATTTCTTGAAAAGGCCCCAGGCTCACCACAACCCTATACTGGGTAAGTGATTATAGAAGGTGGATATATTAATAAAGATTCTGCAGGTATCTGAAATTTGCTTCACAAGTGTGTTGTGACAGCTCCCTAGTTAATAGAAAACGTGTAATATTCATTGTCATGCAGCAGAAGTGTTAAGCAAGTGAACATTGACAGTTTGCTATGTTCGAATTTTGAAAAATCATGTTTCATCAAGCTTACATTCTGGCTAAATTCTGTCAGGGGTTTTAGATGGCTCCTTAGGTTGTCAAGCAATTGCAACAAACCTGTTTGAGGGCTTATGAATCAGATATATTGCTTACTTATGCGAATGACTAATCACATTTACTTTCTCCTTCCATTTCTCCAGGATTCCCAGGAAAGAAATGGACTCTTTCATTCTTAAAACATGCATTTAAATGGAGATAACATGGAAACTTGTTCATTCAGAAGTTGTACGTACCTGGAATACAGGGGATAATAAGAAGAAATCAAAGCCCACTCCTATGACTCTCACCACTTGACATACTGTTTTTTTCCTCTACGCTATTTTCCCTCTCGACATTGGAATCAAGGCAGAATTTTAATCTGCCAACATGGACAGTGAGGACGACCTCTCTCATAGTAGCGATGATGGAGGCTCGACACATACTGACTTAATCCACAATGACAAAAAACGAGAGGCAAAAGGGACCTGTCTTAAAATAGAGGGTCAAGATGGTTATGTGTTCAAGTCGTACAGAATTACTCATAAGTCTAAGAATGGAGAAACTTCTTCCTTATCCCCGGAGACACTGGCTACGGAAACCCTCTCGGTCCCTTCTTCTGAAAGGATGTCAGAGGACCAGTCTTCTCAGGTTGGTGCACAACTGTCAGAACCTCAATTATCAGATGAAAAGGCTTTTCTCGAAGAGGCAGCCATTTCTAATGAGTGCCCAAATGCTGCAACCTCATGCAAAAATGAAAGGACACTCAAACAGTCAGATGATGAAACAAACATACATATCAAACAGGAAGAACCAAATGCTATGAAAAAGGATGTACAGGAGGATCAGAATTTTGCCTTTGATAACTCGGTAGAGCCTTTTGTTACCAGAGATGATGACTTACTTAATTATAATAGTACTCTTTATGATGTGGCTATGGATGCTGTCACACAAAGTCTTCTATCATCAATAAGAAACCCTGTAAACCCACGAAAGAAATCACCTGCTTGGAACCATTTCTTTATATCACCCCGTAATAGCACCAAAGCAATCTGTATGTACTGTATGAAAGAATTCAGTCGAGGAAAGAATGAGAAGGACCTCAGTACCAGCTGTCTGATGAGGCATGTGAGAAGGGCTCACCCCACTGTGCTGCTGCAAGAAAGTGAGTTTCACCCAAGTACCCCTATCGCGTCTTCCTTAGTACATCCTAGAAATTCACCGAATAATGGGGACTTGGCAGCTAACACATCTGCTTCTCAGAAAAGCAGCTGGATGTTGGGGCTGTCGGCAGATGAGGGTGAGGCTTTGCCCAAAGAAGCATTCCCTGTTACGCAAAAATCAGAGCAGAGTGCCAAAAAGGAAACCTGCAAGGCTTCCTCTCCACATTCCACCAGCCACCACACCGAAGAAGCTACAGACAGCATGTCTGAACCCATCTTAACAACTCATAAAAATGCAAACTCTCGCAGACGATCAGCAGTGTGGAAGCATTTTTACCTGTCCCCAGCAGACAACTCCAAGGCAGTGTGTATACACTGCATGAATGAGTTCAGCCGAGGAAAGAATGGTAAAGACTTGGGGACAAGCTGTTTGATTCGTCACATGTGGCGAGCTCACAGAGACATAGTTGCAGAGGAAAATGGACAGGGTTGTACCATTCCACCACCTTATACAAGCCCACCTACCCTTTTGTCACGTTTTCAGCATCAAGAGTCAAACGAGATTAAAAAAGAATCCTCTCTTGTCCCATCCTCCCCTGAAACAGTGTCAGATGAAGCGCTGCAAAGTTTTAGTGAGAATATGGATGTTAAAGAGGACTCGAATGATGACTTGTATAATTCAGGAAAAGAGTCTTCAGCTGATATTCCATTAGAACGTAAAGGGGACAAAGATCCACATGTACCACTGGCAGATGAGCTCTCCAAGGGCATATACCTACACCAAAATCTTACTTCAATATTCCAAGAAAACAAAAAAATAATGAAGAGAGTAAAGTCAGAGGTCTGGCATCATTTCATTGTGTCCCCAGGTGACCAGCTCAAGGCATTGTGCAGATACTGTCCTTGTGTCATCAGCCGAGGCAAACGTGGGGACTTTGGGACAAGTTGTCTAATGAGGCATCTCATGAGACGTCACCCTGATGTCCTTCATAGCCAGAAAAGCACGTGTGATAAGGTGTCCTTGTCTGGCTCAGCCCACACCACCTCAGCAGCTGCTCGAGCTTTATGCTCAGATGATCCAGATGGCACTGAAAAGAAATTGCGCACTTTCAGCAAGAAGACTTCTAAGTTATGGAATCATTTTTCTATTAGTGCCACTGACCCCACAAAGGTTGTTTGTTTGCACTGTAACCGCATGATAAGCCGAGGCAAAAAGACAACGAATCTCGGCACCAGTTGCTTATTTAGACACATGCAGAGATTTCATGGACATGTTCTTGAAAATAACAGTAGTGTCTCAGGTATTGTGTCTTCTGCTGGCGTTCAAGTAAAAGAAGAACCCATAGCGACTTCCTTGTATGACGAAAGTGGCAAAAAATTTGCCCAGTACCACCCTGTATCCAAAAAGATCACCAGGCTTGTCGCTGAAATGCTTGCGCTGGATCTGCAACCCTCAGCACTTGTAGAGAACGTCGGTCTCAGCCGATTACTGGAATACCTGCAGCCACAGTACGCATTACCTTCGCCTTCTTACTTCACAAGCACTGCCATTCCAGAAATGTATGAAAGGGTGAAAGAAGTCATTGTTACACACCTGAAAGAGGCTGAGAGTGGAATTATTCATTTCACAACAAGCATTTGGGTCAGCAGTCAAACTAAAGAGTACTTGACTCTGACAGCCCACTGGGTAACCTACGAGTCGTGCGTGAGACCTCAGGGCCAGGACTTCCACTGCTCCGCCCTTCTCAGCGTTACTCAGATTGACTGTGATTACAATATGCTCATTATCCAGAAGCAGCTGGAGTATCTCTGGGACACTTGGATTAATTCATCAGGTCTGAAAATTGGGTTTACTGTGACTGATAACTTGAGCATTGTAAATACACTGGACAGTAATGATCATGCTACCTTAAAATGTTTCAGACACACAATTGACCTCATTGTTAATGAAGCCATAAAGAGCCAAAGGATGGTTCAAAACCTGCTGAGTACAGGCAGGAAAATCTGTGAGCGTGTTCACCGTTCTGCAAAGGCAAAGGAGAAGTTAGCTGAACTTCAGAAGACATACCACTTGCCCGAAAACCAGCTCGTTCAAGATGTTCCTTCCAAGTGGAAAACGTCATTTTACATGCTTGAACGTTTAGTGGAGCAAAAGAAAGCAATTGATGAAATGTCAATAGAGTGCAATTTTAGGGAACTGATAAGCTGTGACCAATGGGAGGTAATGCAGTCTGTGTGTAATGCTTTAAAACCTTTTGAAGTAGCATGCAGGGAGATGAGCGACCGGACTGCCACGCTAGGCCAAGTCATACCGCTAATTCATATCCTCAACCGAAAGATAGATATGCTCTTTGATGAGACTATGGGCATCGATAACATGCTGAAGTCTCTGAAGGAGGCTATGGTAAGTCAAATGTCCTCCACACTTCATGACCCAAAATACATTTGGGCAACGATGCTGGATCCTCGATACAAGACATCACTGTTCACAGAAGAAGAGGCTGAACAGTGCAAGCAAGACCTCATCAGAGAACTTGAGGCGTCATTATCTACCTCACCTGATACCAAGCTTTTACCGTCCAATGGATGCAGCGATTTCCCAGTTTCATCCAACAGTACTCAGTCTGATGAGGACAACCTCTGGGCCCTAATGGATGACATCAAGAAAAAGATCAAGCAGGAAGAGCGACCTAAATCCTCAGAGCTCGCAGTACTGGAGTATTTAGAAGAGGAGATACTTGATCAAAGCTGTGATCCCCTGGACTACTGGAACATGAAAAAGTTTCTGTGGCCAGACCTTGCCAAAGTGGCTGTTCGTTATGTTAGTTGCCCTCCTAGCATCGTCCCAGCAGAGACACTGTTCAGTACAGCAAGTTCCTGCTATGCCATGAACCAGTCCAGGCCATTGTTGGAAAACCTTGAGGGCCTTGTCTTTTTAAAGGTCAACCTTCCTTTAATATATTTTCAGTACTGATAAGGTTTTAACCTTGTGGGTCTATGTCACAGACACTCACTAGCCACAGGATCTGTGAAAAATAGGCAATACATTATTTTACTTATTTATTTTTTACTACTTAGAATGCTTTTCCATTCTGGCTGAGAAATGGTGTATGGAGCATTTGGACCAATCACGGTTATTAACTGAAAAAATTGATTTGTGTGAACTACTGTTAGCATTTGACAACTGCGGTAAGCCTATAGCCTAGTGAAAACTGGCAGGGCAATAGGCTTTGACTGTCACTTGTTAGATTAAATATTTTGCTGCGATATTATGTATAGCTTTTTTCGTTTCTTCTCTCTGCTTGTGCCTTATGCAAACTACTTCAGGTCAAAGATGCTGTAAATATTTAAGTGGTGTTATACCAATTTGTAGTCTTTGAATTTAGGTGATTATGTATTATTGACTAGATGCTGAATGACATTTTACTCTGAGAACCAGGCCCAAAAATGCTGTGAATGGAGAATATTTAAAATATTCATATTTAATTTTCTTTGTGAAATTGTGGCTGATGGTACAGTTTATTAGAATTAGCATTTTTTAACTCACTTTTTCTACATGAACATTATAAAATAGTTCTGTATTCACAATAAGCAATCTGTTTCAAATACTTTAAGCACAATTAGTCAACTTTTGAGGGAATTATGGGTTCACTGTTGAATAAATCACTGTACATTTTTAAATATTTCCATAAGGATTTTGATAATTGTATAAGCATTTAGACTGGATTTAAACACGTTTTGTGGTAATTTTTTTTTTTTAATAAAACATCGCCCAGGGACAGAAGGATTCTGTCATTTGAGTGATTCAATGCCCATCTCGCATTTTGAAAGGATATATATATAGCCACTCTTCCTGTTGTCAAGGAAGTGACACGAGTTTAGCAGGCCTTTGTTTCCTCTGAGTTTGGTAGATAAAACGACAGCCCAGCTTAGTGTTTTGGGGCCGGGCCCGTCACACCACACTACAGGAGACCTATGTTTCTCAGTGGTGTTCACACTCAGCACCACACTTATGTGCACCATCCAGACTGCTTCAGATACACTTTAAAGTCCATTGCTGATTGACAGAGACATCCTCCCAAGCTGTGTCACTCACCAGTCAGGTACAGATTATCAGAGCAGTCCGCCACTCTTAGTAAATAAAACAAAAGCAACGGGGTCATCTGAGGGCAAGAGCAGATTTTTCTGCCACGTTCAGACAGGAATATCTAAGACCTCCCATTTCACAACTCTTATTTGTCTCAGCCTACCAGCCAAGAGCAGCTCGCCCACATTCCTTTTGTACGGGAAGCAGGATATAACTGTAATTTCAATAGTCACTATGCCTTTATTGGCTCTTTCCAAATTCCGCTCAAGAATAATTCAGTGACTACATGCATTTGCGTTATAGATTCTAGTCTCACCCAGGTCAGTTACAGGCCAGTGAATGAATATTCCAGCATAAACCCTGGAACTAGACTCATTACATTCAGTTCAACAAGCAATGACTGTTGCGTACCTATAATCCTTAAAAATTTCAGATATAGTACAAACTATAACTTACTGTAATTATAATAGTTTTTAAAGTCTCAGAAACCTCAAAACCAATTCAACTACAAAATACAATTTATGTGCATCATAATAAATATGTATAAATTTATGTGCATCATAAATATACAAACAGTACACGCCAAAGGTCAGATTTTAAAGATTTTATCGCAAAGCAAGGAACCAGCTTCTGACAGTAGGAGTCTTGTCAATGTATATCATTTACAAAATGATCCCGTAATGAAAACAGCAATTAAGAACTTCAGCATGAATTCCTCAGTAATCATATTTAATAGTCCATAGTTGTAGTTAATTTTGTTGAGGAATTCTCTCCAAAAGAATCACTTTGTCCTCCAGACTAACACTGAATGGGGGAAACTGGAACACATGGAAGACCAGTTTACTGAAGCCTTGGATGAAGGTGAGGGGACGGTGAGAGTCCCTCAGCATTGCCACACGCATCTGGTCTGCCTCCATTAGAACATGCGAATAGTTCCTCATTCCGAGGTCTCCAGGCTGCAGGTCCTCCCTTTTGTCGTACCTGACAGACGAGCAGAGAGGTCTGGGTCTTACAGGGCACCCACATATCTATGCCACACTGTAATGGGATGGAACTCACCTCCAATCACCATTCAGTTCTAAGAATCGAGATACCCCAGTCTGAGCAGAAAATACGTCAATATGAACAGACACATCTGAGAAGGAAAAAGAAGACATAAAATGAGGCAATATTCACCTGGTATAAACCATGGCCCAGTAAATGCGACCAGCTCAGAATAAGTGTGACCAACCTGAAGATACCGGCACCATGCTGTGCAGGTCTAGCATGGCCCTTCCACCCGGGTAGTTGTGATGGGAAGCATACAAAGACAACCCCGAATACATTGCGTTGAAGAACAGATGGCCAAACACCATCAAGGAGCCGATCTTATACATCCAGGACTTATGGAAGTTGTTCAGTCTACAAAACATTGACATAGAAAAGTATCCCATAAGTAGAACCCTTTCCAAACATGTAAGATTAGCGTCAACAACTTTGATATTATATGTGGACAGCGGAGTCTAAAACAGCACTGTAACCTCATTGAGGGTCAGCGGGGAACAGGCTGCTTACACGCGAGAGCAGCTGCAGGCCGCCACAATGTTGAAGATGGGGAAGGTGTACAGAATAAAGCGCAGCTCCTTATGTGGCAGGAAGGAATACAGAAGGATGAAGCCCAGCGTCGGGAGCAGCAGGACCCGCGTCCGTCTGTCCAGCAGGCCAAGCGGCACAAGCAGGACGGTGCTACCCAGGGCACGAGGCAGCACGGAGTAGAAATACCACAGGAAAGGGGCAGTCTACTGAGAGGAAACAGTCAAGGATGGAGCACCGGGTTGGGAAGACGACAG
>JAAGVU020000001.1:9126951-9151553 GCA_011763525.2 Mormyrus iriodes
GGGTTTATAATCTCCTCATCCGTAATCAGAGTTTATAATCTCCTCATCCGTAATCAGGGTTTATAATCTCCTCATCCATAATCAGGGTTCATAATCTCCTCATCCATAATCAGGGTTTATAATCTCCTCATCCGTAATCAGAGTTTATAATCTCCTCATCCGTAATCAGGGTTTATAATCTCCTCATCCGTAATCAGGATTCATAATCTCCTCAGCCATAATCAGGGTTCATAATATCTCCATCCGTAACCAGGGTTTATAATCTCTTTGTCCATAATCATGATCTACAATGCCTTTGGATGGTCAAATCAAATGGTATTTATAAACACATGAAGATTCAAAGACACCTTCTTTAGTATGGACTACCTACAGAAGCCTATCCAGCTGTGACCTGCATATGATCTTCAGCCATGCAACATTGTTACTGTAAAAGATGTTCTGCAGGAGAGTCCTAGGTCCATAGCAAACCAGCAGCTTTAGCTGGGTCATAGTGCAGGAGAACAGGTATGATGGGAACGACACTAATAAAATCAAGGCACCCCTTCACCCATGGCCCCTCCATCCTGTGATGATCACTCCTGCCAGAATGGTTATCTCTGTTGTCCTAACCACTGCTCAGTGACATCATCATAAAGTGCTGGTAACCATCTGAACGTGTAACCAGGAGGGCGAGCGATGAAGTCATTTTAAATGAGCCGTGTGCAGTAAACACCTGGCTGGTATAGCTGCCGCCATGGCAACGGAGTAGAGTGAGGCTTTGAGTAGGATGTTGATGCCCGTGGGATGTCAACACGGCACCTCTGCCGGCCACGAGCTGTTCAAGCAGGACATGCTGTTTTTCTCCACAGTGCGGAATGTTAGCTGAGAAAGCATGTGGGACTCGGTCACATGACCACACATGTGGCGCATTAACGAGATACGACCTCATGAATTAGAGTGGCCAAGAGCCCCGGGAACTGACTTTGTTGTTTGTTTTATAACTAAATAGGATATTTTTGCCAAGGGATTAATCAACGTCATATTGATTCCCTACCCACGCTTTTAATTAAGGGGGCTTGTTTATGCACCGTTTGGATCATTGTACCGAAGGCATCTGGGTCACACAAGAAACAATGACTTGCTTTAACCGGCATGGAAAAACAGACGAATATTCCATTTTCATCCTTTTTTTTCCACAGCAATTGCCCCCTTAAATGGAAGGGTTAGACCGGCAGCTTATCCAGAAGCTTCTGGAACAAAGCACCCATGAGGCATGTTGAGTAATCGCGGAGGACAGGCATTGCTGGGAAGCCCCCTGGACGGTATGAAGTCATCTGCAGGCAGACAGACTATAATCCCTCTGATTTAGCCCTGTTTTCCACTCATTAGAATATAACTCCTGTTGTTAGAAATAGAGGATTCGAAACACTGGTATCAGAATGAGCATTTCTGAGCGATCGCTGTGGATCCATTTTGAAAACTCTGCCACACCCAGGGGGCCAAAATAAGAGCTTTCAAGGAGATGGATCATTTACTTTTGACATCAGCCTCCCTGCATTAACGGAGGTCCACACTGAATTGTGATGTTGTTGGCTCTCTTGGCCTGGATTATCAGCCCCCTAAACGCGCAGTATCTCTTTACCTGTACGCAAACGACAGGGATCGTTCCATGTACCATAAAAACAAACCCAACCCGACAACTTGGTGGTCTGGGGCCTGGGGCCCGGGGCCCGGGGCCCAGGGTCTGGGGCTTGGTGCTCACAGATGACAGTGGCGCTCCTACGCGATCCCCTCACCAAAACGACTTCACACACCCAAGTGCTCCCTTTCCTGTTATTTCAAATAAGGACACCATTCTATTTCTGTCTGTGTTTTCATTCCCCAAAGCTGGACAGATGTAATATTCTGCAGAAAACGAGTCATGAGGCCAACGTGATCCTGCAGATTGGAGGGCACGGGCCTCCACATCGAGTATGATGACGCGGCAGAATGCAGGCGGAGCTTTAGCAGTGTCGCCGCAGCGGATCGTGGCCTCGGCGTGTCCTTGCTACACTCCGCTTCCTGTCTCTATCTCCCGCCGTCTCCTTTCCCCTCTTTCGCGAGCGTCCCTGCACAAAGGTGAGTCAATATCACGAGTACACAAAGCGCAGTGGCCCCCTCTCTGTGCCAAAGGTGATGTCGGCCACCCGCAAAGATGTTTGACTTGAATGCAGCAGGCGATCCTCCAGATCGGGCAGCTTCATTATGCAAGTAGATGTAGCCAATAATTCATGCTGAAACACATGAAAAATATGGCAAACATATTTGTGCTCCTTACCACACCACCCCTTTCTCACACTGCCCCCAGCTAACACCTAAAGCTACCTCCTAAGAGAATCTCTCCCAGCGTACGTTAATGCTGCCATTATAGGCATTGTTTCAGAGATATCGCTGTGGGCCCAGCAGGCAGTCAGCTGGCATCTGCGCTCAGTAAGTGGCGGAATGGGAAGATCTTTCACACCAAGAAGAATATATTCTTCTGATTAATTATACTTGGGGAACAGCTCGAGCTGATGGAGCCGCGATCATAATGTACCCGACGTCTGGTGACTTCACTGAAAAGCTCATGGGATAAGCTCAGCGGGGTAAATGTGGTTCACTGTTTAGCTTTTGGCATGAAAAGGAGTCCGAATGACTCATTCCTTCAGTATATTGTGAACTCTCACAGAGTTAATGGGGAAGCTCAATAATATTTACAGCGAGGTTTTAGGGTGAAGGAAAGAACCTGAAGCAGGCCGCAGCCTGACTGGCCATTGTGTGGTCTGTGTTGTACGATGGAAGACACTCAAGGAGTCCAGCGGCTGTCTGAGACGGCCAGATTATTATATAAACAGTCTCTCAGGCAGCACCTCGTAACGGCAACAAACAGCGTACTCTGTGAGAGGCCAGAAACTGCTGGAGAATGTCCCTGGGCTGGCATTACCTCCTACACATGAAACACTCCTCACACAGGCGAGGGCTTACACTCATATCTCTATATTAATGTCTAAATCGCCTACTCTGTCCCCTGCTTGCTGATTTCATTCATTAACGTGTGGGATTTGGATCAGGATACCACACAAAGACAGCAGATAAACAGACACTCACTGTACTCAGACGGACCTCAGTTCTGGTCTGATAGTCAGGGAAGCATGTTACAAACATTTCCTAAGCGTATGAGGTCACAAAGCACCATACAAACACACCGGCTTCACGGTGGTCACCATTTCCAGGAAGACTGCTTGTCAGTCTCTCCTGTCGAAGTTCACGTGAACATCCTGCTGTCATTGGTACTGTGACTCACAAGTGACTTACCGAAATTACTGATGGAGACTATTGATTTCCACATTCTCCCCAGGTTTCTCTCTACATACACTCATTCGAAACCATTGGTACCCTCAGTAAAGTCCAAAACTACTTCATTTTGACTGGCAACAAAAGCTACCTTAAGGTTAGTGTACCATGTTTTTTTGGAAATGGTGACATGGAAACATGACTTGTTTGCTTGTCTCATCTGGCTGAAATGGATGCTACGTGTGATCATCCTATCGGCCAAATGTGTCGGGGTGAATATTTAGCTCTGAGATCATGTTTCAAACCCACAATTTGATAATGACCATTTCTAGCCTGTAGCATGTCAATGCACACTAAGCAAGAAGAATTATGTCAGCTTAGAAGAAGCATGTATCCTCAGCACTGCATTTGCTCTTTACCAAGCAACACACACAGTCCTCTAACAGACAGGGTGAGCAAAGGTCACTGGAACGGAGCAGAAATCACGCCTTACATTAAAACATTCACTGGAAAAGAGCAGAGGATGTGTATTAAATTAAGGGATTCACTGGAAAAGAGCGGAGGGTGCGTATTAAACTTAGGGATTCACTGGAAAACAATGAAGGGTACGTATCAAACTAAGCGTTTCACAAAAGCATGGATAGTGAGTATCAAATGAAGAGTTTCACTGTAAAAGACCAAAGGGTGTGTATCAAATTAGACTTCCACTGGAAATGCGCAGCGGATGCATGTCAAATTAAGAGTTTCACTGGGAAATTGCGGATGGTATGTACTAAATTGAAAGTTTCATAAAAGCATGGATGGTGTGAATCAAATCAAGAGTTTCACTGAAAAAGTGTGGATGGTAAGAGTGATAAAAACAATGATTAAGAGGAGGCTGCCAGCCGTTTTAAGATAAAAAGCTTCTCAGTGCTGTAATAGCCCAGACTGACAGACAGACTGTTGCGATAACAGAGAGAGACGTACGCGGGAGGGATGAGGCTGCAAAGGTCACATCTATCTGTCTGTTTATTCCTGTACATCCTGCCCCCGTGGCTCCCGCGGGTGAGGCTGTCTCCACATGTATTGACGGCTCGGACACCCATGTGATGCGTGTGAGAACAGTGAGCCCCTTCATCAGGAGATGACGGCATGCATCGTTCCAGCGAGGAGGAAGAGGCCCCAAACACGTCACATCTGCAATCTAGCTCAGGTGAAGACAATGGCAGCCTTAAGCCTGCTGAACACATCTGGCGGAAGAGTCCTGCAGTGACACACTTCGTGTGGGTCCTCATTCACATTAGCCTACAGCATGTGACTCTGAGATACACAAGAAACTGCTCAAGATCTCTGTAATCACTCTGCGAATGTGACAACAAGACATATATGACTGTAATTACACTATTTGTGACATGATATTATAAAGATTTTATGTATAAAAATAGAAAATATCAGACATCCTACCGTAGGCATATTGATTTCAGGGAGGCAGATGAGGGACAGCCAGAGGGCGGAGGGAGTGTTTGCTTAGCTTAGTATCATGGTAATACCCCCCCCCCCCCACTGACAAATTTGGGGAAATAGGATAGGATAAGACTTTATTGATCCCACACTGGGGAAATTTACTTGTTACAAGATCAAATAGAATGAAATACCAATAGAAAACAAAAAACTATAACAATGGAAATGATTATAAAAATGATACAAATTGTCATGCACAATTACACAATAACATACTGCACATATGCAGTGGTCATTGCACATTCACAATAATGAACATTCAATGCCTAATATTCAGTACTGGAACGGCATTACTTTTTAACTACCATCAAAATACTGTACGCAGCAGTATAATGTCTGGACAGTATGTTGGTATTAAAAATCAGATACCGCCCAAGCTTAGCGCTTTGGGTAGGTGTTAGGGAAAAATTTTGTCAACTGGGTGGGGCTGCGGCAGTAAAACTTCTTGCTGGCTAATTTTACCGCCACTGAATAGCAGAAGGACAGATTTCCGGAACATTGTGCATCAGAACGATTAAAAACAAGATTCAGAACAATTAAGTGTACTACAGAACACCAGCGGAGATCCTTTCTCCCACTCGCCGTCACACTATACAACTCCTCTCCTTTCTGCTGAACACCAAAATAACCCATGTACAGTTTGTGCTCCTGTCAATTACATCCATACCACTTGCACATTGTATAATATGGGGATAATATATATTGTACAGTACTAGTTTTTTGCACAACATGTATATAATTTTCCATTTACACATCTGAGTGTATAATATACTCTGCATTGTGTTTAGTGTATACTATAGTGTATAATACCTTACTGTGCATAATACACCTGTACATTTTAATTTACTTTTAGCTACACTACTGCGCACTGGGTAACTTATTGATTATTGTTTAATTGTTAATGTAATATTTTTTGTATTATTTTTGTATTATTTTATTTGCTGCTTTTTCCCACTTATCCCTTAAGAAAATAATTTCCCTCCAGGATCAATAAAGTTTTTTATGATTCTGATCATTCACGGGTGTCCAGAAGCTGCTGTCAATTTGCGGGAGACTCCCAGTAGTTCCGTGAGATGTGGGAGGTCTGATATTTAAAACACACACTCATAGATACATATACAGCTCTGGGAAAAAATTAAGAGAGCACAGCACAATTTTTTGTTTCACTCAATTTATTTCTCAATTTATGGGTGTGCATCTGTGAATAATATATCTTTTTTTTTGCAAACTGCAGCCTGGCTCTTCCCTGTTTCTCATTAATGAAGGGCTTCTTCCTTGCTTTATGTGACTTCAGTCCTGCTTCTAGGAGCTTGATACCAACTGTCCTAGCAGTGCATGTCACACCTGCACTTAATGTTTCCCAATCCTCCTGAAGGTCACTCAAAGTCATCCTCCGATTCATGAGAAACTGTCGGATGAGCTGACAGTCATCTCTGGCATTAGAAAATTGCTTCCGCCCTCTACCTGGCTGGTTTCTGCTCATTCCCAGTGCCTTCTGTTTCACCCTTTCTTTCCTTTGAGACAAACACACACATATGTACAGTTGAGAATGAAGCTTGGGGGCCAGATGCTGCACTCAGATGAATCTCTGGCTCCCCTGAGGCGTTTCAGGGGGTTAAGGGCCTTACTTGTTTTTGTGTAATGCCATCTTAAAAATTTTGAACCTGGAAGCAATTTGCTGCCAGCAGAACCACAATTAAACCAGGATTTAATGCAGATTTGTTTAAAAATATATAATGGTCTCTTAATTTTTTCTGTGGTTGTATATGAGGCTCAACAGTTGATGAATAAATACTGCCTGTTTCAGGTGCCCCTTACTCCTGGGGAGAAGAAGCTCTAAAAAGGGGACCCTTTTCAGCAGGAGCAGTGACTGGGCCAGTGCGTCTTTCCACAGCTCAGCGACACAGCGTCACATGCCATGTGGAGGCTCTATGGCCGAGTACGGATGATCCCCCTCCTGGCAGTGCCAGACGGCTCTGCCGCACCAGAGTGACAGATACTTCATTTAACCATCTGTTTGTTTTGATCAAGTCATCGTTGCAGCTGCCATTGAAAGACGCTGTATCAGTAAGACACAGGAGCCCATATCAGAACGATTATGGGGTGGATTCGATTGCGCTGGTTTTAAGGGATTGTGTCCCATATGCACACCTTGAGCAGTGACACTCGCGATCTTTGACCCCAGCCGTGTGCCCCCTGCTGACAAACGCCAGGACGCTAATGATTTCGGCCTTATCTGTGGAGGGTCTGGTGACACCGGCTTGATTTCATTGGCTGCTGCGTAAACAATGTGTGGCTGACAGCAAGACGCGGCAGGAATGGGCACAGAGTGCAGAGTGACTGACGGAGGCTTCCTTTGTGACGAGCACGAGTTCCCCACATTTATCTGGCACAGATGGGTTATTATAAGAGCTTATGGGCACAGTGGAGGTCTTGACCTTCTGACTGCTGGCATGAAACAGGTGGAATGTCAAGGCAACATAAACAGGTCCCCCTATCCCCCCATCCCCACTGCTTGTTCGCCTCTGGGTTAAATATGGCTCCTCGCCCCCCCCCCCCACAGCTCCATCTGCAGGGGGTCCCTTCACCCATCTGCCTTTTTCTGCCTTGTCTGTCAAGCTGTCAGTTTTGCCTTCATAACGAGGTCTTCCCGCCGAACCCTCAGATAGGTCATCAGAGCTGGCCATCAGGACAACGCATTAAAACTGACAATCCTTTAAGCCTTATAAGGATTAATTGCATTTAGAATGTATCCAGTGTTAAAGTTAATACATTAACCCAATTGATTTTGTGATGAATTGTTAGCTAGATAGCTAGCTAGCTAGATAGCTGCCGTGAATTATCAAAGTGTTTTCTGCACTTTAGTCAGATTGAAACAGTCTTATAAGATGTAAACATCCCATAGCTGAAGCCAGCAGAACATCGTAAACGTGGCCTGCAAGGTAACCAACCCCAGCCTGGCACAAAGCGGCAGCTGGAAACACGGCTTGGGGTGAGCATTCTCGAGTTTCTGAGCGACTACGCAGCCACAATGTCACGGCACTTTCCAGAACATTCAGAAACGACTCTGTGCGCGAGTCATTTACATTTTGGGTTCAAGCTGTTCCCTCATTAAACACAAGCTGCCCTGAGCGGGAGTCAGTCTGTTCACAGAACATAACAGCCTGAGCAGAATTATATGTAAGCTTTTCGCTTTCACCAATGATGGCCTATCATACCATTAACCCCTTAGTGGCTGTTTCCAGCTCTTTTGGGATTCCTCCACCCACCGGAAATAGGCGAGAATATACCAAGAACAACAGGGCAAGCAGGCCTCTGACTTGTCATGATTTTTAAGTCTTAGATTAAGTCTGTGATTTAAGACTTATGACGAAAAAATCAACTTTTACTATGGCTATGCTGTGACCTGTGCAGCACAGACACACGTATGCATTAGCTTCAGTGAAAGTACCAGCTATAGCCTCAAACTAAACAATTAACCCCTATGAATGTTTGACAACCCTTATCTAGCTAGCTTTCCTAACCAACCCCCAACTCCCTCCCTATCAGTTAAAGTTAACGCTAAACCAACCCCTTTACGACTGACTGTCTGAGGTTTCCTGGTAGGAAAAAGGGACCTGACAGCTAACAGCAGAGGCTCAGTGTGTATGTCCACTTTGAAAAGCTAACAAAGAGCAGCAAGAGGATTACCAGAGAATTGCCACAGAACAATCAGGGAGCAGCCAGAGAATTGCCAGGGTGTCGCCAGAGAACAGCCAGAGAATAGCCACGGAGTCGCCAGGGTGTCGCCAGAGAACAGCCGGAGAATGGCCAGGGAGTTGCTAAAGAGCAGCCAGAGAATGGCCAGAAAACAGCCAGGGAACGGCCAGAAACAGCAAAAGAGCAGACAGAGAACAGCCAGAGAATGGCCAGATCTCTGGAGATAAGATCCTACTCCTTGTATTATATAAACCTGAAACTTGCCTGATGAACTTTATGGATTTTTATCTGGTGGATCACTGCCCTTCAGAGTTAGCATTTCGTAGCATTAGCGACCACGCAGTTAGCATCTCGCAGAGCTAGAGGCTGGAAGCGTTAGAACCTGCTTAACCCCAGCCATCCAAGCTCCTGCCATCACAAGGGGCCTCCCACATACCCTGAGGTCCCATTCAGCTTGGGATGCTCTTCACTGTGCAGAACTCATTCCTGATCCTCACAACCGAGAACAGAAGGCCTATTAATTGAGCTAAGTTTTCCATTTACATGCAAATCGCCTTGGGGGACGGAGATAGTGTCCATTACCCAGATCACTTAGCGGGCCGCACCAGACATTTTCATGGTGCATTGGGGGTGCCCTATTAAATGCCATACACCTATCAGCATCTCATCCCTGTTAATGCAGTCTCGGCATGTTGATAGTCTGGCTGACGTTATCGCTGCTAGCAAACTAAGACTAGTTTCAGAACTTGGTGATGCATACATATAAATCCTACACATTTCGGTTTCCTGACTGCTGAACCGTGCCTCTAAGCCACGTTTCGTTAACTCTGCAAGAGCCAGAAAGGGTTAAAGGGTCCAACCAAAAATGCCACTGCTGATATTTGGTGTGCCTAAAATCCACCCCATAAAATCTTTGGAAGCTGCATGTTTTGAAAGTTAGAGGCATTTTTCATCACCTGACACATGACCAATATTCCTTGGAACAGGAAAGTGATATTTATCTGCAACCAATAGAACATTTCATTTGAATTTGCTTATAAAACTTCCTGAACATAATCTGATCATTCCTGAGTGTAATGTTATATTGACACGCTTTGGAATTGGCTCAGGTTGCTTCAATAACATTGTCCTTTCACTGCTCTTGTAAGAGGTGTGATCAACAAGCACAGGTACAGACAGCCTGATGTCAGCTGCAGCTTAAGCAGGGCTACAGTGGGATCACACGTGACCCAGAAAGATTTCTGTAACCACACAGCACTGTGCAACTGAACGAAGAAGAAAAAAGCTGGCTGGTATGTCAAAGGAGAAATGCAAAGGGAATGATGAGTCAGGTCTGGGAAGGAGGTGCAGCAAGATGAAGTGAATGATATTACTGAGGAAAATGACTGCTGTTTTTCACCTCTTAATTTACCGATTGTTAGTTGCAGGTTTAATGAGGTTAGATGAATGGAGTGCAGCTCTACAAAGCGGCATTTATCACGGCAAGCGCAGAGGCAGAAGATAAACGACGCACTGACAGCATCAGGCCTGCGCCTGAGTGATGATGACTCAGATCACAGGGTCCAGCCACATCCCCAGCGTCTCGAGCAGACCGAGTCACACCGGCAGCCAGAGCCAGGGGTATGTCACTTCCCCAAAGTGAGGCGTCGATCTTAGCCTCTCTGCATGGTGACAAAGCCAGTGGGGGAGGGGGCTGGAATTAAACAGCAATTGCCTGAAAAGAGTATTTTTTTGCCACGCCGCCCCATGGGGTGGGGGGGGATCCACCAACAGGCTTACAATCTGACACCAGCAAGTAGCAAATCCATCGTTAGATAAAAAAATTAAATAACATTAAGTGGGAGTGACCTTTAACCGGCGAATCCGTAATCTAATGTGACTACAAATGTACACATACCACTTAACAATACACGTAGAATGCCTTCACCCCATAGGGGGCAGCACTAACCCATCAGAGCCCCACACCACTCCTGAAGTGCCAGCAGCAGCATGGTCATCGTCCTATCAGATCATCATGACAGCGGCTGGAAGGCCACCAGAAAGCGCGGTTTGCTCCTCTTCCATAGTTATGGGGCCAGTCTCACCATGTATTTCTCCTTAATGAGCCCTTATCTATCATCTCGGCAGAACCTCTTTAGTTTGTGCTGATGTTTTAAACCATTTGAGACCAATAACAAGGCCACACGACTGTTAAGTACAAAAAAAATTTAATTGAACTTTTTGTATAAAAATAGGCTCCATCACTGAATTTCACACCAACTTAAACACAAGAATTAAATAAATCCAACAGTGGGCTTCAGTTCAACAACAGCAAGCACAGTTCCCTCCTGCCCCTTTAAGTTCAACAGGTGCCACCTAATGAACAGATTACAAGTCCCTCCCCCCACCCACAAGCACCTGCTCCTCAAATTAAAGCACGGATTCTGCTTTGCGACAGCAGGTCACTTCACCTGTAACATTATGTCTTGGGGAAAAAAGAGGGCAGAAGCGGGTCGAGGCTTCAGTGAAGCTGCGGGAAAAGCCCACTTTAAGAAGAAAGGCAATAAATAAATATCCAGGGTGGAATGTTCATAAATAAATACACGGGAAAAATGTACATAAATACAATACTGCAGTGTATTTAACTGAGTCAATGAATATTGCATTGGTTGTGCCTGGCAGATAGGGGTGGGACAGGGCAGAGGCGTGTAGTGTCAGCAGTCAGACAGCAGGGGGGTGTCGTCAATAAACAAAATTGGGGGAAGGGGGTTGGCTGGGTGCAGGTAGAAGTGTGAGTGAGCAGCAAGTACTGCGGGTGCGCGTTGGGAGTGTGAGCTTCAAGCATTCTGCTGTGAGCAAGGCTCCCACCCCTGATCATGTGACTCAGCGCCGGCCTGTAAAGTGCATGCCGGGGGTGGGGGAGCGGGAGGAGGGACGCCCCATCTGTACAGCTTACAAACACTCAGACAACGAAAGCCCCACAAAGCAGCTTTCAAAAAGGCACTGAAAAATCAAAAGGAGAAGTTCTGATGAACGTCGGCTGAGCTCTATGAGAGCAGCCAGCGCGTCCGTAAGTCGCAGAAAATATAAACCAGCCTCTGAACAAAATTAAAAATCAAATAAATTAAAAGTGCTGGTTAGACCACCCGCAAGCGTTCCCCATTGGGAAACCATTTATAAATTATAAAAAAATAATACTGAAGGAAGAACAAACCATAATAAATTACAGTTCCCAGAA
Source organism: Mormyrus iriodes (assembly GCA_011763525.2). Classification (NCBI taxonomy): domain Eukaryota; kingdom Metazoa; phylum Chordata; class Actinopteri; order Osteoglossiformes; family Mormyridae; genus Mormyrus; species Mormyrus iriodes. The sequence continues at coordinate 9,138,659 of JAAGVU020000001.1, forward strand.
GGAAAGGGCAGGGCGGGGCCCACACAGTTCACTTTGGGCCCTACAGGCCCTCCTCGCCGGAGCTGGTGCCAGAGCCATCACTGGAGCCATCACTGCTGATGGCCTCCAGCCGAATGCCGCGCCCAGCTGCCTCTGGCTCCTCTGGCACACGCATCCACGGGTGGTCGAAGATCTGCTCCAGTGTGGGCCGGTCCGAAGGCCGCAGGCACAGGCACCACCGGATCAGCTGCTGGCATTCTGCAGGGATGGTGAGCGGAGTCAGCACCCGGAGGGATAGAGAGAGGGAGAGCAACAGAGAGAGAGAGAGGCAGATACACACCAGCAGACAGCCTCCTCCTGAAGTAGAGACGCCCATGGAGTATCTCCTCATCCTGTTCAAATGGGATATCGCCGCACACCATGTCATAGAGCAGCACGCCCAGCGACCACACCGTTGCCGAGCGCCCATGGTATCTATGGTACCTGATCCACTCTGGTGGACTGTAGACTCTGGTGCCTGAAAACAGATACAAATTTTTTAGGAGTCCATCTTGGATCAAACGCAACACTTAAACAGAGACCCTTTGAACTTCGACCACAAGATACAAGAATTAAAAGGCTTAACCTCAGGTTGGGCCCCGATGAGTGTATTTATGGAGGCAGGCTGCACTACTGCCTAGGGACCAGCCCCCCCCCCACCCATACACACACACACACACACACACACACACACACGCAGCTGACTGCAGCCCAGAAATAAAGCCTGATAGGAATTTTGGGAGCAACTACATTGCAGCAGGACAGCAGCCATCTAAAATTACACCAAAACAAAACCCACTCACTGCGCTCGCCAAAGAAAGGCTCTAAACACCCCCCCGCCCCGCCCCTGCCCCACCCCCCAGGAGCACACGTATCCTGGACACCAAACAAAAACAGGAATTTGTGACGTGGCCATCACATGGCTGGCAGGCTCGAGTTTCACAACAAACAAGCATGACGTGGCAGCGGATCGCAGCTGCACCAAGCCGCTGGAGCCAGACGGGGCGCCAGAGCACTCCCAAAGGCTACTCCAGGACACGTCCCTAAGTGGCCCCTCCACAGCGCCACCCAGGGGAGGAGGGGGAGGGAAGAGCTTGTGTTTCAGGACCGCCAGCGTCCTCAGCTCACGCTACAGTGCTTGAGGAGGGGGGAGGCAGCCCTGGGCAGTGGCGTACCGTCAAAGTCAGTGTAGACCGTGTCCTTGAGGATTGCCCCTGAGCCGAAGTCGATGAGCTTGAGGTCCCCACTGCTGAGATCCACCAGCAGGTTCTCGTCCTTGATGTCGCGGTGCACCACGCCGCAGCTGTAGCAGTGGCGGACCGCCTCCAGAACCTGCCGAAAGAAGCCGCGGGCCGTGGCCTCGTCCAGGGCACCCTTCTCAGTGATGAAGTCGAAGAGGTCCTTGACGGGCTCAGGCCTCTCCATGACGATGAGCCAGCCGTCAGGCCGCTCGTACCAGTCTAGCAGCTTGATGACCCCGCGGAAGGAGGGGCCCACCTTCTTCAGCAGGACGATCTCCAGGGGCACCACTGAGCCGTTCTGGGGGAGACCGAACGAAAAGCCACGTTCAGCAGGGTCCCTCACCTCACCCAAAAAATAGTACGATCAGCCTGGGAGGGGGGAGGAGAGCCGCTGGATACGTACTATGGTGCCCCACTCTGTGACCCGGTCCCTCGCCACATGCTTGACAGCGACCTGGAGAGGGACAGAACAGGGTCACCGACTAGACAGCGACATCCCGTAGGGATCTAAACGGATCTCGAAGCAAGGGCATCAGTCCCGGGGAGTTCCCCTAATAAATCACCATAATGACAATAAATACGATTTTAAAACACCGATATTCAAATGCTTCAAGCATAACCGATGAAGATCAGTAGCAATGACATTAACTGTAGCAATAACAAAAATAAGCGCGGCGGCGACCCGTACCGGCAGCCCGTCCGAGATCCGGTTCCCAGCGTACACGGTGCCGAAGCCGCCGCTTCCCAGCACCGAGCCCACCTGGTAGACCTTGTCAAACGGCTCCTTCTCGACCTTCACTGCGGATCAAAAAAGCACGGAAAGGGTTGGACTTTAACTCCACAAACGAGACACTACAGCAGAAGCGCAGATCCGGCGTGACCGCCTGGAGTATCCATGATGAGGGAAAGCAAGAGCCTGAGCTCGCGGCGGCGTGACAGTGAGCGCGAGGCGGCGCCGGCGCACCTGGCTGCAGCTGGATCTTCACCGGCAGGTGCTCCATCGCGCCGGGGCTGCACATGTGCGACAGGGAGCCCAGCTTGGAGAGCAGCATGATAGAGCTGCGCGTCGAGGCGCCTCCGCGTTTACACACCGACGGAAAAATATAAAAGCTATAAATAAGTGAAGCAGCAGCGGCGGGGGCGGAGGCGTCCGACTATGGGCTCCGCCGCAGTCCGGCTCCACCACACGGAGCCAAAGGCGAGCCCTCCGCACAAAAACACTTCAGAAAGCAACACAGGCACGACGTGCACGGCTTTCAGAGCAGCTTGTGCTCAGACCTTACGGACGACAAGAAAAATGCCCCGAATAAAATAAATATAAATACAAATAAATACAATATGAGTCAAAGGCAACGTGCCGGCATCCGATGATCAGCTCCAATCTGACTGACCGCGAACTCGGCTCTACTCATTTAACGTTCGAAAAAAGCACATATCCCTCCGCCATGCTAATTATCCTTAACAACAATCGAGAATGCGCCGACGTTTCCTAGACAATTTACAAAACTGTTCTAATATTAGAAAAATGAGTCCATATTAAATATATGAATCTTTAAACATATTACAAAAATCATTCTTTGAATATAGTGGATATGTAAATATACGCACTACTTAACCAGATAGTACGAGACGCCCAAGGATTTCTTGTCTGAATGCTTCGCGTTGCGTTTCATTTGCATCAGTAGCGCAGCGCAGGCCAATCGGAATGTGCTTTATAAATACAGCCTTGTCTTTCTCGACCAATCGTGACGCGCCGTTTAACATAACGGTGTGGAGAGGACACGAGCGCATGTGGCGGGATTTCCTCCCCCGCGTCGCAGTTCTCTGCGGATGTCTACCACATGGGCTGGCACTGTGCAGGGAGTCTTGCAGCAGTGGTCTGGCGTGTGGGCTCGTGTGCACGTTTAAAAACACCTCTGTATAAAGACGCGCGTTGTTGTATCATTTTTATTTTTCAAAAGACACTGCTTTCCAACATCTTAATACCACATAAGGAGGAGGCTACTGCAGTGTTTATAAATGCAGCGAAACGTCTCTGCATATAGAACCGAGTACCAAGGGTAACCCATAGAGGGGGCTACGTGGACAAAGTGCATTACTGAGAGTATCCTTCACACGGTTCCCTGTAGACATATTGCAATTAATGTACTAAAAGGCCTTACAAAAACCAGAGAAAGAAGTGTAACACTGCATGATGTAACACATTTTGTATGTTACATTATTAAAGTAAATATTTGCCAGTTTTTATGTATGAAGTGTACACAATGCTATGGCTCTAGAAGTCACATAATAAAAGGAATGTCACGTCTTTTTGAGCTTTTGCACAATAAGTGCATGGTAACCTTTCACAGGCAGCCTCATGGATCCAGTGCACGCTGTGGCCTTTCTGACACGGTGCCTCTGCAAAGCGTGCCGTGGCACTGCGTCAGCCATCCGATACCCGCCCCCCACTGAGGGGGGGTTAAATGCTCTGGGTGATCCCCCCCTCCCAACCAAGTGAAGAGTCATATCAGGCTGTGCTAAAAGTCTCCCTGAGCAAAATAACATGCGTCATATTAAGTAGTTTTAGTGTGAAAGGAAGTCATTTATTAAACCAGCGCTAATCAGTCACAAGTCGGGGAGGGGGGCTTTCAAATAGAACCCTGAAGCTCCTTTAACCCTCCCATTCTTATCTATGGCCACTTTCATTTAGGCAATGTTCAGGCAAGTCTGTGTTTAATATTTCATTTGCACGTTTCCCCTCGGCTGCCACCGTTTCCCGCCCCGGCGTGTCCTGCGACCTCAGCTTCGATAGCGAAGTGTTGGTTTATCTTGATTTCCTTTCCATGGACAATCGGAGTGGTAAAGGACACAGTTGCATAATATATAAGATCAAACAGCCTTGTGGCCCTTATCTAAATGCATAGGTGTTTAAAAGTATGTCCAGATGCGACACTTTCGGAATCGATTCCTATTCTAAGTCGGTGTCCGTTCAGTCACTGCGATTTTTGTTAAAATGGTGTGGTAGTTCGCTTAATCATCAATGGTGTTATTAACGTTTGCATCAACATGATCGGACTATCAATGCAGGGCTGATTGGAGGAAAGCTTTAATGTCTTGGAAATTAGCCACATTCTGCTAAGTTTCACATGTCGTTGTCCAATAATGTTCATAATTTTTGCCAGTTTAAATGGCTTTTTTCATTCCCAGGCATTTTAGGGTTTGACATAATGGCTCAGATTTACAGTTAAAGTAGATGGGGTATATAGATAATTCAAAATATTGGTATGTCGGCAAATTAATCATGGTCACGGAGCTCTCGAATAGAGACATGGGAATTGCTTTGCCAGCACTCACCAGAGTTACATTTCAGAAACAAAATAATATGACTGAGATTATAAATTTCCATTTTGAGTGGTGACATAGCACTTCTCCTGGAACGTCCTGACGGAGACATTCCCACTAGATACCATGGCGGCAGACTGCCACACACGAGGACAGGCACACTTAGCATTTAGCTACGTGTCACAAGTGCGGTATGGAAGGAATTCAGCGCAGTTCCTGCCAGAATGTCACCCTGCAGAACTCTCCATACGGATTAAAGGCCTGAGCAAATGTCACCCCGATATCCCCCCTCACGATCACCGGGGGGGTTGGTTGGTAACAGTGGTCCTTCCACGTTCCCCAGCTGGAGCCTGTTTCTCCGGCAGCCCAGCCTCGAGACATGCCGTTCTGAGCACTGCAGATCCATCGTGACGCCTGACGGAATGGACAGAACAGCCTTGAGGGCTCCCCGGCAGACACGATAAACACACAGACTCCACCTGATCGGTGGCAGATTTACGGCTGAGCTTCTGTGCCACAGACAGGTTCACTCACGCCTCTCGGCGGTTCAGGCTAAGCAGGACAGCCCCGCTCCATCTTGGAACTGAACCAACACAAACCTTGTAGCACTGAGGCATGCGTACAGCCCGCGGCCACATTCCAGACTTACAGTAATACTCCTTTTATAAGCACCACCATGCTTTCTCAGGGAGTAATCTTGGATAGCATTATTTTGGTTCTGGTCCTGCACTGATCAAGAGGCTGCAGCCTAATAATGTCTACTGTGATTTTGATCTAAGTTTGAAGGGTCTTTAGATGTTTCACCATGTTTATTATGCTTTATATGACCTACTGAATTTGTACATGGAACCAGTTGTGGACTGGCTTGGAGAGCTATCCAGTGTGTTTCAGGATGTCTTACTCACTAGTTACAATCTGCTGCCACTCTGCTGTGTTTTGATGACTGCTAAGTAAACTCTGCCAGAATGAAAATAGCTGTGTTCTGATTTGGTGACTCTTGCACATTTCTGACAATTGTGAGTATTTGTGTGAGGCTATCCTGGGAAGAGAGTCATTGCAATGCATGTGCAGTTTGACTGTAGATCGAGCAGGCTGACTTTATAGGAGGGAAAAAACAGAGCTGCAGGCTCTGTCATTTTTGGGGAAATCTGTGCGCAGTACTGCTGTGTCAGACAGAGGCCAATGGCGTCAATCCGATGGGAAGCCTCTGGGAGGTCTGATCCGCTTGGATCGAACCCCCGACCTCCAGAGACCGGCTGTCCGGCAGTGGCAGGCTTTGTGCTGACGGAGTGTCTGTCAGCCTGGCCGGGTCAGCAATCTGCTCCATCACCCCACAGATGCAGCCTGTCCGTGGTGGAGTGACGCCAGTCTTCTGTGTATTAATATTCCCATGATCCCCTGCTGCTGTATGAAGACCTAGTGCAACTCAAGTGTCTTCTACCAATGGGCAATGTTTGCCACCATTGAAACCATGCATAAGTAAACACGTTACTTATTTAGGAAATGTTCTGCTAACCAGCTAGCTAGCTATGAGCTGTTGACTGTACTCTCTAAATATTTATTTATTTTTTGAAACATCAGAAGGGGACTGAAGTGACTTTTTGAGCGGGGCCCCTAAAAACACAGACCCACCCCTGGCAGCCCTGTTGTGCAGAGATTTTTCAAGGGACAGCTGCTACAAAGCAGGTGGGGTGGTGGTGGTGGTGGCAGAGGGTGGATTTTGTCAACTGGGGTGGGGTCCCTCTTGGTAAATTTTGTATGATCATTGGTGATCTAAAAGGGGCAGTGAGAACGTCATTTTTAATCTGTCAGGCAAAAGAGCATGTGTTAAGACACCCAACCCCAGCATGTGCCAGCCTGGTAGCACCACATACACCCTTCCTTGATCCATATATTTTTGGCTTGGTTGATCTAATGAAGATCTCAAGCTCTGTTTTACCACATCAGGGATGCTGATCAGGTGGCTGGTGGCTCCACTCACAGAGACACTTCAACGGAATTAGAAACGCATGGAGATTTGCCCACTCCATCCTGTTCTATAGTCAGACATCAGCAATTTGTACAAACTGTGAAACACCCCAGTGACATCTAGGTAAATTTAACTGAGGCCTGTTGTTGTCACACTCATTCTGCATGTTTTCCTGAGGTCTCTGCTTGGTGGCACAGAAACAATGTTCCTGATCGGTCTTGCTGCAGTTAAAGCTTGGTAGGTATGTCCACAGCATACCCGGGCAGTGAACGAAAGAGAAAATTTAAGCTGCTCCATTTACTTGCTGAGTAATGAGACAGAGAATGTGTGCGACTGATTGGCTGGTGTGTCCAGGTGTTGCTTCGTTGCTCGTCCATCGAAGGGCCCAAAGACCTCTTCAGCACGCCTCCCCTAGCAGACAGGGCTGTGATGAGACTTAATCACCAAGCCACAGAGTCAGCCCTGAGCACCTCCTAACGAAGGCCAGGTAATTAGGCATTGCGTGTTCAGCAGTTAGACAAATAGAGCGGCAGATTCTACAGTAATTAGATAACTTTAGCTCAGCTGTACTCCGCCAATCTGAGGTAAAAGCTTATATCTTCATTTATCATCAAGTTTCAACAGACAGAGTCAGTCATGATGTCGATGTCGTATATGGGTGAGTTTTATTTTTTACTTGTGTTTCTGTCATTCTTAATACTCAACAAAGAGCATAATTAAGGTAGATAAAATCATAAACTTATTCGGGCAAAGACTGATGTACCCCTATGTTTGGATCCTGATTGGCTGGAGGGTGCAGTAGTTATTAATGATGCCGTTCGTTTACTAGCCTGCTGTGGTTGGAGCGTTTAAGCATCTTTCCGCAAATGATGGGATTCCTTTGACAGGAGCCTCTGTGTTCTCTGTGCTGTCTTTGCTGCTGTTATCTCCAGCTGAAGCCCCAGCACGGCAGTACACACTGCACGCTCTCCTTGCATTTCGGTGAGTCGGTGACTCCACACTATCACATGTGTGCACGTGCCCTGATATAGTCTAGGAAGTACCCTGCCTTATCCTCCGTGTCCCTCACTGGATAACAAGCTTTTCAAAAGGGATGGATGGATTCTGATTGCACCATATTTTTTGGCTCATGCATGAAGAAATCAATCTTCTATGTAAGGTCCTGTTGGACTTATCTGGACCGGTGTTTCAGTCTCCATTTGTAGTGGCTCTGAGCTCCCAGCCTGTGCTGACTTTACTGTGCCGGTCTGAACAGAAGATAAAGTTTTTCTTTCCGCTGAACGGGGCACTCTTACCTCCCCTGGTGATGCTGGATTTTGCAATGAACATGCCTCTCCGCATCACCACAGGGCGTGTACAATGGTCACATCCACACCTCGAGCGAGCAATTCTTTGTGACCACATTGTTTCAGGGCTCTCTGTGTCATTTAAGAAAGTCATTCAGAGGTGAAGTTTGTTTGGACACTGATGGCACGTATTATCTGTTCAGTAAATCATTTTCTTTTTAGTCTCTGACTTATATAACGTTATGCTTCTCCAAAAGTCACTCTTCTCTCTTGTGCAGGATGGAGAGTGGAGGTGCTGTTTGGTGCATGAAAGAGTCTTTATTTAATTACAGTACAGAACACTCACGGCAGAGAGAGCCAGCAGGTTGATATGGCAACGGTGGGGGTGCTAATTACTTTGCCCATTTATGAGTAGGAATCCCCCTTTAAAGGGCAGAACACCTGTGAAGACCCCCCCCCCCCAGCCAGAACCGAATGCCTCATACTATTAACTGTTTCATTTCCAAAGTCATGCTAGTCGAGGTCTACAGATCTGCTCCAGCTTCAGAGATACAGGCGTGAGGAAGTGGCCAAAGCTTTGCAAGTCATTGCAAAGGATGTGGGATTTTAGGTTGGGATTATAGGGATTATAGGCTGGGATTATAGGAATTATAGGCTGGGATTTGGAAGTGGGAGCTCCGGGTGGGCCATTTGCTTGTGCTCTACACCTGTGCTGAATTTCTGTAGATGGTAAAAGCTGTAAGATAGCCTGGACGTGGCCAATGGGAAGTCCACATTCATAAGATAACCTGGACCTGGCCAATGGGAAATCTGCATTCATAAGATAACCTGGACCTGGCCAATGGGAAGTCCACATTCATAAAATAACCTGGACCTGACCAATGAGCAGCTTACATACCCAAGGCTGAAAGGTTGTTTCCAATAAATACAATACATTTAAAATGTAAAACATTATTGAAGAGTGAAGAATTCTTCCTGCACACTTTAATGAGTACAGTGTGTTTATTTTCTTTATAATCATATGCCATTTTTCCTTGTTTTGGGACTGGGTCATAAATAAGCATTACGCAACGTGACAGGTTTGTAAACCATCAGAGACTGGCCTGCTGAGCACATTAGTACATATTCGGTAAGGGCTTGTCCTGTAGCAAGTATAAACTCTTTTTTTCACGCCATGCCTCTGTGAAGATGGTTGCACTTGTGATCACCACCATCAGCTTCGAGTCCCATGATCTAGATCACAGCTGTCCTCTCTTGGATTGGCTGGGCTGGCACCATACCATTGCAAACACCTTTTTGACCTTGCCCAGCCCTGACCGCAGAGGGAACACCTTTACGGTTGCTTGTCTGATGGGGGACGCCAATTACTATTATCACTGTCCACCAGGAGAGTGAACGCTTCATCAGAAACCCAGGATTATCAACCAATCCAGCATCTCTGTATCTTTCTCAGCTGTCTGTATACTGCTTGGCCTGCAAGATGCACCTGTTTAGAGCTGTTTCTATTACGGTCATTACTACTATTATGATGATGATTACCATCTAAATTATATTATCATTGTTATTATTGCTGTTTTGTCGTTTCACTGCATTTCATCATACTGAATTTCTTTAACTAAAAAATCTTTGAGTGCTGAGGTTAAAATTGAGAAGCAGCCAGTAAACCCTAACCCTACCCAGCCATTGTATTGGATAAGTAGAGATTGTGACTATTATTAAGGTATAGTAACATTCCAGAAGGACATTTCTTTCTGTTCATTAGTGCTGTCCAGGCAGCTGTACAAGGCGGCACATTAAAGGATTATACGTACCTTCAGATAACCATGCACACAGTTGGTTAAATAAAAAGGTTAGTGTAATCAGTGTCACCTTCAGGTTGTTTTAATTTTCCACACACCCCTTCTCATTTCCAGCTGGGAACTGTATCACGTGTGGCTTGTGTGCTGTGTTTCTCTTTTGGCACCTTTTCCCCTTTACCTGGCAGCTTGCAGGTCTGCTTACAGACACACGAGCAGAGTGGCACTTGGGTTAGGTGAGATCGCCAGGGGCCTGGATGACAGCAAAGGGAGCCACACGCAGAGCAGCATCATAGCTGTGTTGGAGGCCCAATGTCGTGTCTCACTGGTGCATTGTGGGACTTGGTCTCTGTCTTTTCCCTTTTGATCCTTCCTCTAGATCAAAGCCAATCCCAGGCTATAACTCTTCAGATCTCCGTCCTCCACAGGAAACGGAGAGGCTCTGCCGTCTTCCCCCCTAATCAGCCAGTCTTGGCTGTGGTCTGCTGTGTGGCGTGTAGGTGCTGCCTTATGTCATGCAGCTGTTACGTTATGTCATGCAGGTATTAGGTTATGTCATGCAGGTGTTGTGCTGTGTTTTAAAGGCATGCTTGGACAGGATTCCACCGCCTTCTGTACTGAAGAGACCACAGCTTATTTGCTTTATCATCTTTTCGAATTTGTAAAAGAGTTTGCATTTATTTTAGCTCGGGGCCGGGAGGACGGCTGTAAGTTAAGGACCTTGAAGATGTAAGTGGTCTCTTCCTTTCATTCTCCTAGCTCTTACAGGGAGCCAGACAGAAATACTCGGCTTTAAAACCAGGCCCTTAACCACAGGACCGCATGGTGATCACGATGCAGGGCTGGTAGGTAAACAGTGTGCAAACTCCAAAGATAAAGGTTAATGAAAGGCGTGTCAGGGTCCTGGAGAATGTTTCTGACATTCCTGCTTTGGGTATATATGGTGCCAGACATACAGCCAGAAACATTCAAAGGGTGGTGCGTCTGCTGACGGTGGCTTCCGTCTTGGAGAGCTATAGGCCAACATGGCTTCACAGGGTGCTTCCACACTCCTTTTTGGTATTTTTATCGCTATAACAGTTTGCATAAAACTCACATCGTGACCAGACCCCATCACACCTCATGCTCTTCATCACATCTTCCGGTTTATAAACGATTTGTTTGTTCGTCGATGCAAGTCCCTCTCGCTAACTGAGCTGTGGCTCAGATTCCTTTAATCGGGCTGGTTGGTATCCTGCATATTTTTGTATTGACATTAAATTCCCTTTAGTGTTACTTAATGTTTGTACATTAACCCTGCAAGTATAAAAAGAAAAAAAAAATCCTCCCAGCTTCCAAAGTTCAAGATCAACATAAGTCATGTACACCTTGTCTGCGAGTGCAAGTAAAGTTGAGGGACACATTTGCATAATGAGCAGAACGGTATGTACGTTGGGGGTGGGGGGTGGAGATACTCTAATTACATCCGTAGATGTGCCTTTCCTTTCTACAACTGGGAAATAATGCCGCTGTGCTGGGTTCCTGATGTGAGCTGGTGTCTCTTTCCATGAAGCTTCCATTTTAGGTAAATCCGTGGCACTAATTAACTTCACACTAAGCCGTCCATCCCAAACGGGATCCCATCATTACTCCTGGTGGATGAGGGAAACAAAGACTTCAGCTGAACTTTGCTCACCTGATTTATTTTTTCTGCATTTCTCTGTTGATACTCTGACCCCAGCAGATTAAATATCGATTACCTTAATTCACTTAATTAACAGTCTAATTACAAAAAAAACGAACAGGTTGGGTGATGCTTGTTTTGTTGCACCGGCAGAAGTCCTGCTGTTTTCAGAAATGTTCAAAAAAGCGTAACATGTACATATCAGCAAACAATGGCATTACCAAAATATACACAATAAAGCATCATTGTGATCATCTTGTTCCTTACCAAAATATACCGTTTTCTTACTGTCTTGTTCCTGCCGCCTCTCCACGTGAGGTTAGGGCTGTTTCTCAATACCAAGAACGCAAAGATTGTACTTGTGGTTTTGGCATGACCAGTCTTGCTAACTTGCCTCCCATGAATGACCTTAGGGTGCAATGAATCATGGGATTGATCTCATTTGGCGAGGATGCAACTGATGTATCCGTGATATTTGGGGTGGGGCAAGAACTACATTTGGTGGTTTTTACCATCCTCTGTACTTCTGTCCTTAAGTATATGCTGGCTTTAATGAAGAGGCAGCCCCCAGTCCCCCCACTCACATCTGGATGCTCTCTGAGACACTCTGCAGTAAAGGTCTCCATGTTATTGCCATCATCCTGTTGGTCCCTCCCCTCAGGAGGTATTAACAGTACGCCTGGGTCAGTTAGGGCACAAGCCTTCAGGAACACCGTGTAAAGTCATAAAAATATATGCAGATAATAAAAATGAGATAGATTCCAGAGCTTGATGTTACGGATGAAGGTGTGGGCTAATCACAGGCTTCCGATTAAGCCCTTGGGTTCATTTTACTCTCAACTGTCGGCCATTAACAGCGAATGTGAGATGTTAGTTAGGTACTGGGTGAGGTCTCCATGTAATCACCATCACCCTGTTTGTGACCCATCATAGTGATCAAATCCAAAAGCAAGTTAAACGTAAACGATGATTGCTGGTGTTTCACCAGAACAGACCCCAATCTCCAGCCATGATAAAGTGTCTCTTTTTTAAAATATTAGTGGTCTCAGAACTAGGACTAGTCCCAGATTGGGTATTTTGGGTAATCTTTAGTTAATTACTGATTTATTTCAGTCTATTCAGAGCCCCTGATTTGGTCCCGCCCCCTCAGCAAGTATTGACAGTACACCTGGGTCAGTTAGGGCACAGGCCTTCAGGAACACCGTGTAAAGTCATAAAAATATATGCAGATAATAAAAATGAGATAGATTCCAGAGCTTGCTGTTACGGATGAAGGTGTGGGCTAATCACAGGCTTCCGATTAAGCTCTTGGATACTTTGTGATCTCAGCTGTCGGTCATTTTTTTGACAGCGAATGCAGTGTCAGGATTACTTTCCTGTCAGATTCCCACATTTCCACATGGAGGCTCATCACTCATGTGTAATGTTAAGATGGAAACACCAGAAAGAGCCCATGATCCTACCCAGGGGTTTGGTACAGGTTAGGGTGTAAGTCTGGTTTAAGTGTGAGATCTTAGTTAGGTACTGGTTGGGGTTAAAGTCTGGTTTGAGTGTGAGATCTTGGTTAGGTACTGGTTGGGGTATAAGTCTGGTTTCAG
>JAAGVU020000001.1:9181961-9193461 GCA_011763525.2 Mormyrus iriodes
GAGGCGGTTGTAAAGCCCCCCCACCGCCCCCCCCCAGAGCTGCAGTTTACGAAGGGAATGCCTTTTCCGAGTGATTTCCCCACAGCACACCGAACACAACTGGGGCAAAGCAGATGATGGATGGATATTCACCCCTGTGGAGGAGGATAGGGGCACAATCAATGTAACTGAAGAGGCATCCAGAGTGATCTCCAAGGTTTCCAGCCGTGAGGGCTGACATTAGACAATAGATATTTTTAAAAATCCAGGAAGAGACAAACTATCCCCAGGCCACACGTAAGGGTTCTGGTTTGCAATGGGGTCAGTTCAGACCCCTGGCCAGTCACGGACGCACCCATGCACCTCCACGGCACAGACAAGTCACCAATGTGACAAGAGAGATTGATCAGCACAAACCCCCATCCCCACCTACTCTGTGATGTCAGCATCCGAGCATGCCCCCCCACCCCCCCCATCACTCCATCTGTTTGCTCAGTGCCAGTCGGCCTCTTTCCCAGCCCAAAATAGCAATGCCCTGGAATCCTCCAGTCCACGGTGGCGGCACAGGGAATCCCGCCGGTCCCCTCTCCCTGCTAATGTTCTTCCATCAGGGAAGGCACCCTATTAACCATGCTGCATAGTGCCAGCACGTGAATCGGCGTGTGAATCATGCAGAGAGCGTGTCATCGCAGAGCTGTGGGTAATTATGTGTCTGCTGTAGCGGCCCTTCGTGGCTGCGTGTCACTCTCACAGCGCTCATTGTATTTTTAGCTCCTGGATTTAAATAGAGGCTGGACGGGGCTCACTATTGATCTCATAGATTTTTCCTGAAATATCATGTGCAGGAATGAGATGCTCTTTTGATGAATTGTTGTGTTCCTGTGATCCATTGCTTTAATGCATCAAGCTTCACCATCTCAAGCAGCAAAAATGAGTATTTCAGCAGGACCTCTGTTCTTGCACAAACACGCACATGCACACACACACCGCCAAAAGGGCCTGTCACCTCCCAGAATGACACGGGCGGTCCTTGCAGGTTTCTCAACCGGCCAACACTGACACCTGCTGGTCATTATATGTTACGACAGCTAGACAGCTAGCGTGGGCCCAAGGTCACTGGTCCAGAAATATCAAGCAAGGTTATGAAGACAGTAAAAATGCAACATGCTTGAGGTTCAAAAATGGATTATAACACAAAGATATGGTGCAAACATGAACAAGGTTTTTTAAAGCATTGCCTGCGAGTGGGTCTTCGGATTCATGACAGGAGCTGCCAAGCATTACAGCCGTGGTTAATTAGCTGTTTGACTGAGCGGTTTATTCATACTGTTATAATTTTTAGGGCTGTATGTTAAACCGAAGTGGTAACTTAGGTTACTTTAGGAATGCTTGCCTGGGTAAAAGGTGTTTTTTTTAATCACCTCAGTTCTGATTAATTAGGCACTTATTAACGTAAGTTTGATATTTATTTTCAGCGTCGTAATAGAGATCTAGAAAATGCTGTTATTTTTTTAGCTTGCCTACACTGGCATCACAACTCTTTAACTGCTCAATCCTGACTGAACTGCAAACTGACAGCCACATGTTTCCGGGACACAAGCTAACACGTGATAAAAGTAATCATACGACTGTTAATCTCAATACGATGTCACCTTTTCCGTAAGACTTAACACATGCACCTTATCACTAAACTATGCTAAATAACTGCGTATACTTTTGCATTGCTTTGATACAAAATGCATTCAATCACCATTTCTTCCAAAATTCACGAATGCTTCTCTCAGTGGATGTTCAACACTAGCAAAATTTTCATACATTTACGTACTCTGTTTGAACTTTCAGTTCAAAATTTAAACAAATTTTGATCACCGTAGACGGAAATATGCTACATTTTGACAGAAGAGTAATTAACTATACATACACTTCAAATAAAATAGACTATTGGGATTTCAGTTTTTTAGTTTGCAGCTCTATTACCATCTGTACAAAAATAGTTGTATTTGCTTTGAAATGTGCATGTAAATGGATAAAATGTTGATGTAGCTGTCGCTGAAGAGATTTTTTTCAGTATTACAGTGATCCCTCGTCTATCGCGGGGGTTGCATTCCAGAACCCCCCGGGAAAGGTGAAAATCCGCGAAATGAAAACCACATGTTTATATGGTTATTTTTGTATATTTTAAGCCCTTATAAACCCTCTATATTCTCTTAGATATTAGGTTAGATTCGTTTTGTTTGTAATTATGTATGTAAACACACTGCTTATATACTACGCACAAATATATGTATCGTATATCATTTTAGAGTTTTATTTAATACGTAAAACGTAGTTGTAAACACATTGTAATAATACATATTTTAACAAAAATAATTGTATATCTACTATAATATACAGTAATGCACTCGTTTTACTTACTTACCCAGTTATATTAGATATATTATGATCATTCCTTTAATATTAGTATCGTATTTCTAAAACACAAACACTGCAGTCATGCGACATTTGCATTCTGGTAATATTTACATTCTCAGCTGATTTCGGCCGATTTGGCAGCCATCCAACAATAGCGTCCAGTGTATGAAATACCAGAAATAAAAAGACCCATCGTCCGCAGAAATCCGCGAACCAGCGAAAAATCCGCGATATATATTTATATATGCTTGCCTATAAAATCCGCAATACAGTGAAGCGGTGAATGTCGAGGCGCGATATAGTGAGGGATCACTGTACTGCTGTATATGTTTTCTTTTATCATATTAATTATATTATTCAGATGTGCTCACAATGTCCCCCCTAATATATATTATAATCACGGCCTTGGTGCCCTCTAATGTTGACTCCATGGCTACAGCCTTGACTAAAGTACAAACCACGAACAAATATAGTTGGTACTTGAGAAAAACGATGCGTCACAATTCATTCATGATGAACAAACGTGAGATCAGAATTTCTTGTGTTACTCATTACTTGGTCCTTCAGTAGTTCCTTAATAGTTCCTTTAGTCATTCCTTTAGTGGCTCACAAAGGTTTACAAAATTAACAGATATATTAACAAATATAGTAACTGCTTCAGATAAAACATGCATCATGATTTAATAATGATGCATTAACCTGAGATCAGTATGTAACTAAGACTTAGTTTGTGGTTAATTAATACATAAGTAATAGTATAAAATTATATTATTTGTGCCCGGTCAAGTAAAGTGTTACCAAAAACAGTAATATCAATGTATAACAGGGTACTTTAAATGGGGGACCAGCAGGGGGCAGCATTTCTCCACAGTATGCTGCAGGTGCCTTCAGCCGCCAACAGGTGACGCTGTGCTTCCGTTACCAGAGAATGCATTTGGTGTGTGCGGCTTCGTGCAAGGTCACGGTACTAATCCCACAGATCTGTAGTTAGACGGTTGTTATATCTCAGCTTGTCTGAATTTCTCTGGAGGGAACAATATAAATACAATAGACGGAAGTTTTAGATGGAAATGAAATAGCTATTTTTAATCCCAAACAGTGAGTCACTTAACATTATAGGCCATATCTCTTAATCACATGGCAACTTTAAGGGTCTCATGATCCACCCCAGCCTTTTCTCCGCTCTTAGTAGGAAGTCTTCCCTAAAATGTGTCTCACATCAGGAAAGAAGTTGGTCCCTTTTCTCATCTGAGTCTTGTTTCACGCCCCCCCCCCCCCACGCCTACATGCCCTGTACAATAACCCCGGATATCAGAATGGCATCTCAGTGAACGTCAGCGCTCTTGTCATCACATTAGTGACGTTTTTCCATGGGCACCCCCATCATTGAGCACCACAGCCAGCAGCGTGACGTAGCACCCCACCCAGGGCCTCAGTACAGCCAAGAGAACATCTCCAGCTCCTTCCTGATTTGGCTGATGGTGCCCCAAGGGGGCCATTTGGGCTGTTTATTAAGCCGAAAGGGAAACAAGCTTCAATAATCCACTAATCAGCCTACAGGGCGCTGGCAGCAAAGCTTACCAAGCAGGTTGGGGGGTGGATGCCAGCTTGATCTGCAGGCCAAATTTAATAAGCTGCTGGATTTTTCCCGTGCTGAGATGGGGCGGGGCCCCTGTTGTTTGTTGGGGCACTAGGCTATAGCCTAGGATTACCAATGCATCCCTTCCTGGATGGGAGGAAGGACAGCCGGACCCAGACGCAATGAAGGCGTCACTTTGATGTCACTGTCCTCAGGCTGACGCAGCATGACACAGCACAGTCTGGCAGCACAGCCACAGACATGCAAACACATGCAAAGCAGCCCCATTAGAGGAACAACGTAACAGATTTCTGTGTATTTAAACAAATCGACACCAATAAGCAAAGCGAGTCCCTGCGTCAACTTTCAGGAACTGCACCATCTTCCTCTTCCTGAAACTCAAAGCATCTCACAGGGGTGGGATTCAAAAATGCTTTTTATTTAATATGTCCAGGCCATGTCACCCCCCCCCCCAATGAACACAATGCTTCCTACCATTCAGTAAAGTCATTAAGGACCCCGGTTAATCACTCAAGGCAGTGGGCGAGGCAGGTGCGACTGTGATCGTGTGGAACTACTGTCTCTTGCTGGGTCTTATTCAGGCTAAAGCTGAATCAAGGCTCCAGCAGTAAGGTTTAAAAACCAAGAACATAAGCGAGATTAGCTAATGTTAAACCAAAGAAATGTATAAAACGTTGACGATACAGATAAAATATCATATAGTAACTTGAAATCACTGCCTTTTTATTATGTGCAATCTTAAGTTCCAGTGATATGACAATGCATCTGTATTCTCACACATTCTTAATATTTATTAGCAGAAAGCTAATGATCTTTCTGGTAGCATGCAGACTTTGGGAATCGATCTGCCCATGATAAAAGGTGGAAGGGCGTTGGATCCCAAGCTCTGAGGTCACAGTTTATCAGCACAAGCGACACACCATCCGCTCTGGGTGTGACTGTCCCCCTGTGGCCCTGAGGAGTCTGTCAAACTCTCTCTCGCCCCCCTCTGGCAGGTGGAGGACAGCGATGTCCTGTGACTCCTTCACCAGCCCATCCACATCAGCTATTTTGATAGACAGACTCAGGCTGGTGAGCAGCTTCTCTAAGCCCCGACCTGGGTGGGGGAGGATGGGGTCAGCTCCATCTTTACTGGTGGGAAGGAGCTTGACTTTCGGAAAGAGTGCTGAGGGTGGAAAAGGGTGGGTCAGTGTCCAGAGTCAGCACACGGACGCGGTGGCCACCAGCTGACTTACCTGCTTCTGACAGGAATGCTGGATTTGGGCTGGGTGCCTTCCTCATGCGACACCTCTGAAACACTGAACCAGACAGAATGAGTGACATCCAAAGTGCACCACCCAACACAGTGCCGGTCCAGTCCCACATGAGCGCAGCACATACCTGTTAGCATGATGTTAGTTACAATGCCTGCCAGCACTGCTGCTATAAGACATACAAGAGCAAGAAGCAGCGCCTGCTCCATCGTCCAGCGCTCAGCCCCGATGTGGACTGAACCGGCATCTACTGCAGGAACAAGAGGTGAAAATGGGCATGAAAACCAGTGAATCACGCTGCCGTGTGCAGATACAGAGCTGATCTGTAAATCACGTTGCCATGTGCGGATACAGAACTGATGGTGAATCGCCGCCATGTGTGGAAACAGAGCTGATGGTGAATCATGCCGCCATGTGCGGATACAGAGCTGATGGTGAATCACACCGCCTTGTGCGGATACAGAGCTGATGATGAATCATGCCGCCGTGTGCGGACACAGAGCTGATGGTGAATCGCCGCCGTGTGCAGATACAGAACTGATGGTGAATCACGCCTCTGTGTGCGGATACAGAGCTGATGATGAATCACGCCGCTGTGTGCGGATACAGAGCTGATGGTGAATCACACCGCTGTGTGCGGATACAGAGCTGATGGTGAATCACGCCTCTGTGTGCGGATACAGAGCTAATGGTGAATCACACCGCTGTGTGCGGATACAGAGCTGATGGTGAATCACGCCGCCGTGTGCGGATACAGAGCTAATGGTGAATCACGCCGCTGTGTGCGGATACAGAGCTAATGGTGAATCACGCCTCTGTGTGCGGATACAGAGCTGACGGTGAATCGCCGCTGCGTGCGGAAACAGAGCTGATTATAAATCACGCCGCCATGTCTTGCACATAATATATAACTTTAAAACTGCAAAACATCACCGCCAGGCTGCAGTCAGCATGCACATGTCAGCTATGCCATTTTGGAGACTCTGTGAGGGCTAGTCTGGGTGTTTTCGCTCTGTGCTTATCAGCATAATCCATTCCTTTCACCTGCTATCTGATGTTAAGTAGCACAAATCTGTTCCATCTCGCCTCTGAGTAAACACTCACTTTTATCAGACAGAAATGCCGTGGTTGTTGCTAACGTTTCACAACAAATACGTGGAAAATGCTATAAATGAAATGTTAATTTTGACTGCTTGTCTTTGATGATAACAATCTCGGAGTTGTACTGGTCTCCCTCCATGTTCTGCCAGAACTACTGGTTTTGTAAACATGAAGCTTCATGCATAAATACAGGTTCTGTTTAGAGAACCATGTGTGGAAGCAAAACAGAGATTCCCTCCTTAGTTAAACCTTCTTAATGTAATTTTGCTCCAAGCATAATGTAGATGCAGGTAGTTGAACTCATATGAGCACCTCCATGGTGTAGGGGGCGGGGGGTAAGAGGACCAGAGGAGCAGGACTCACCACACTGGATGTGGCACTGTAGGACGGGCACTGAGAAGTGGGTATCGACCCTCCTTACCTGACAAAAGGGAAACATACACTCAACCTAAGCGTCTGCTAGCTCCCCCAAATCCCTGCATGAGTCTCTGGTGTTTTTGGACTTACCTGGATACAGACAGAGCCATTGCAGACATCTGTGTCTAAAGTGAGGTTGACAACTGCCTGCTCTGGCTCCCCCTTGTGGAAAAACAAAAGAAATACAGACCTCATCTACAATCAGGTATGATCAGGTATCTTTCGTTGGTGACAGCAGGGGCCTTTTCCTAGACATTACTTGTTTTCCTCCAACATAAGTCTCTATAATTCATTTTATCACCCCTTATAGGTTCAATCTGACAAAATGCTCCATCTAACTCAACAAACACAGTTACCACTGCTACAGACGCTAGCATGCTGCACGGGAAGAGGGGGTCTGTCCCACAGAGCCCGAGGGAAAGCTCAACCCTCATCTGGGAGGTTAGAATGGCCCGATGCCAGCCTTCTCCGGATGTCACCTCCAGGTTCCAGGCTGAAAGGGACCAGAGCCATTTATTCAGAGTGAATGTGTCATCTGAATCATGACAGGTGTTGGTCACCTGGTGTAACCTGCTGATTCTTATGACATTTAGTGACTACAGGGCCTCATTGAAATACTGTGACATTTTGCAATACATGATCAGTTCCTCTAATAAATCTGCATATCTGTAATATATCTGTAGGTCTATTTCAATAATACCTGTTATGTTTCCATCAGCAAAGGGGCATTTAATCCAAGTTCCTTCTCTGGCGGTGAACTGCAGGACAACACAATGTGCTTATTACTTTTTGGATTGAGCCTCCTTCTCAGAAAAAACCTTTAGATAAAGAGTACATCATTTGTAACACGTCTCATGGCACCCCCTCCTGATCATTTTTCTTACCTTCATGCAGAGCTGTGGATTTGGGTCTACTTGGGTATAGGTTACCTGGGGAAAAGCAGAAGCGAAACCATGTTACTAAGAAATTACTGACAGAATTCAACACGCTCTTAAAAGGTCTGCAGGAGGAAGAGATGAATTCACCACCTTGTTTCTGTTCACAACCTGAGAGGAATTGGCTAAATCCAAGCAGGGGTGGCCGTCCAGCATCTGGCACAAGGTCACCACTGCCTCCACAGGGCATAAGGACTCCCATGACAAAATCTCCCCCTCAGGGTCAAAGGTTACACCAGACCAGAGTTCCTCCGTACCTGCAAGGGAATTCGTGATGGAGTTTTGTGACAGAGTGATTTATGACTGTATCTCAAACAAACAGAGGGAATCAGGAATCCCAGCTGGGCTTTGCTGTTGGACTGCATACGAAAAGTGCCTTGCTGTCAATCTCAGAGCTATAAGAGCTGCCTGGACTTTACCCTGGAATAAAGAAATGGGCTTACGGTTTCTGAACGGGCAGACTTGGACTCTGGAGGCATCGGTGACACGTGACCATCCCTGTGGAAACAGACTGTGAGAATGGGAGGGCTCACCCAGCCACAGGACTGTCAGATTAAGCTACACTGGGGTGATGTGCAGAGAGAATGAGAACTGGCCTCACCTCGATACATAGACAGGGCAAAGGTCTGCTGTACTGGAACGTGGCATTTTTAACAGGGTTCTCCTTTTTCAGCTGCAGTTGAACAGACCAGATAAAGAATAATACAACCGCTGACCAGAGTAATACTGTAGTAAATACCTACTCCCAGTGTTTCCCAACCTGGTCTTTGGGGACCCACAGACGGTCCACATTTTTGCTCCCTCCCAGTTCCCTGCCTGCCAGATAGTCCACATTTTTGCTCCTTCCCAGCTCCATGCCAGATAATCCACATTTTTGCTCCTTCCCAGCTCCCTGCCAGACAGTCCACATTTTTGCTCCTTCCCTGCTGCCTGTGGGTGCCCCAGAACTATATGTGAAAACACTGCTATACGCAAATCATATATTTTCTCCTTATGTCCAGTCTGAAGCATTCATGTCACCTTGTACCCTTGTTGTTCATTATTATTTCAGTGCTTATTTTTGCCAGGAGATAAATAGTAGAAACTCCCCATCGTTCGGTCTCAAACACTCTGGGAAATCCACACCGTGAAGAGAAGGTTGAATGCTGTTGCTAGTAGCTAGTATTCTTGTCAGAGATTTGTTATCTGATAACGTTAAACTCTTAGGGTTTTTTCCCCATTAAGAAGATGTTTTTATTTCCATTATTTAAGTATTTTCTGGAAAGGGAGAGTGAAAAACATGTTTCTTGTGCAAACCTGATTCACTCAAACTGACTAATCAGCCCCGATTCTTTCAGACAAAATCCCGCCAAGCGCAGAATTGTGACAGTAAAGGTCACTGTACACCTGATACAAACAAATGACAAACAATACTTCTGAAGTTCCACATAGAAATGCTTCTGTGTACATGGTGAACCCAGCAGAAAGGTGACCAACTCACCAGCACGTACGGGCCGGCCCCTCTGCAGGTGAAACTCTGGTGACACAACCGCAGATTGTAGTCCTTGTTCTCCAGCATCCCCGTGACCATCACGGACAGCTCCTTCCTGTCTGTGTCCTCCGTATACGTGATTTTTCCAGCTGTAGCGATAAGACACATTAAGCCCATAGCAGACAGACTCCCCGCATTCTAACACAAAGCCTCCTGCTGGGTGTCAGATGTATGATTACCCCATAATCCTTTCATTTATGTCAAGAGTTTAATTCACAGGATGACATGTGCTTTTGCTGCTTGCTGTTCCACAGAACGGAACATCTTGTACAGGACTGAATCTGTTTTAATGGCTTTCACTGAAGACTTACTGATGCATTCTGGGACGCTGTTCCTCAAGTCTTCGTCATTACAATCTGCAATACGACACACAGCAGGATTTTGTGATATAATGGATAATGCTCCACACACACACAGATGGCACCTTTACAAGGACCTGTTACTACAACACACCACACAGTACTGGCACAGACCAGAGGCAGATGCCTGCTAACATTTTCTGCTGTGTGCATCAGTTTTTCTTGAGCATAATAGATAACCATATAAGAAGCATTTTCTTCAAACACTTTTCAATATTCAAAAATATTCACTAGTCTAGTGGAATGGTGGGCTCTGACTGATCCTTTGTGTATACACACAGACAATGATCACAGATCGCACACAGTAATGGGCACTGAGAGTCTCATGGACACCACAGGACCAGCTTTGCCATGCTTCTACGAGGACACCACAGACACATTTCTCTTGCCTTGAACATGGTATCTTCTGGACCAGGTCAGGTCACAGTAGTTGGGCACTGTTTTCAGAGTGACCTCGACCTGCTGGCCCGGCACCACCCCATAGCAACCACTCTGAATCTGCACCTGCAGGGTGAAGGCGAGAGGAAACTAACTTCAAGAAGATCAGTCTTCCTTAGAAATTCCCAGAAAGGCATTCTGAGTGGTGTGTGATTTATTACTCAAAAACATGAGCAAGTAAATATGGGTATACAATGTGTTCGCTGACTGATGATGCATGGCCATGAAAAAGGTGTACAGGTGTGCTGGCGTGTGGGTGAGTCATGTGTGCGGGGTAGACAGCATGGGCAGGCCCCCCGGCCATACCTGCTGTCCGGTCAGCCTCTTCCTGTTTGGCCCAGGGAATATCAGCTCTGTGCAGGATTGCAGCATCCCCGCGGAGGTCATGCAGAAAGACATGCCTCGAACAAGGTCTGGAAAAACCAGCTACTTCAAAGACGAGCCCTACTGGCAGGAAGGAGAAGCATCTGGCGCAGGTGACTGGGAATGGGAAGTAAGTGACGGTGGGGCTGACAGGCAGACTAACTCATACGGGCTAAACACCACTGGGGTTTCCCCACTCTGCCCCACCTATCTACAGCCCAGGGGGGCAAGAAACAAGGAAGCAGACTCATTCAGCAGTAAAATGGGCTCTAACAAAGTACGTCCTCTCCGACGGTACAGAGATCGGCCGTGGCAGCCGTGGTGGCAAGGCATTTGACACCGAGAGACATTGTTCCTCCCCAATGCCGACGGAGCACCTGACTGACGTTACAGCTTGTCATTTTACATTAGATCAGCCTGGCTTTTAGAAGATTCGTGCTTTTTAAGCAATAAAAATATGAAAATATAAAAAAGAGTGCTTTTGCAAATCCTGACTTCGTAAATGAATTCACATAGATTCTAAGATCAAGTTTCAGAACAGAATACCACACTTAAGCAAAATTCTTATAAGGTGTATGTAATGACTATAGACATAGCCTGCAAGAGTTACAGACATGGCCCCATACCCAAAGCCCCCCACCCACTGGCACTGGCACATGCTAGCATACCGCTGATCTGCATGACGCTGCGGATTTTTAGCTGCAGGGAACATCGCTGCTTCTGTTCACATTTCATCACCGTGGAGATGTTGGCCTCGTGGAAAATGGGACCTTGGAGAGACTCTGGTGTTTTTCTGCAGCGATCAAAGAAAGCTGGACGAGGAATGGGAACAGTGGAGATCTCATCACAGCTCTGGTATGGGTAAGAGGTCATTTCCTGCAGCATGTGTAAGTAATGCGTAAGTAATCCCTACAGCACAATGTAACACCTGTTACTACAGTGTGATGCAGTACTGTGTATATAATCCCTACAGCATGATGTAACACCTGTTACTACAGCGTGATGCAGTACTGTGTATATAATCCCTACAACACAATGTAACACCTGTTACTACAGCATGATGCAGTACTGTGTATATGATCCCTACAGCATGATGTAACACCTGTTACTAC
>JAAGVU020000001.1:9202847-9213705 GCA_011763525.2 Mormyrus iriodes
GGTGAGCCCATTGGATGGGGTATGGAACCATTACTTGAGTGCATTTGCATGAGCCACCCCACCCCGAGGTTTGGGGGTCCCCTGTTGGCCGTAAATTAAAAATTAAAATGAAACTAAATTATGAAGTTCAGTAAAAGTACAAACTAAGATAAAAATGGCCACAATTCATAAAACTAAACCAAAGAGGAAACATTTCAAAAAGGTGTTAAAATTAAACAATTTTAAAAAAATTAATGTTCCTCGACAGTTAGCGGTTGTCTGACTGTGGAAGTTACACATGTGTCAGGTAAGGTTAATATTTAACCCCTTGAGCCCATGCATATCTTTGTGGACTTCAGACACTGAGGGGCTGGTCCTTCCTCATTTCTGCGCTGTGGACACTCGACTCGCCACGGTAAATATCCCCACAGATGATAATGATTAAAACATGGCTATTCTGGAGCGTTCTTCATGCATGTCCCCTTGACGCAGGTGACAGGGACCATGTCTAGGCAGCAGCCATGCCCCCTGCTGTCTGTGCAGCCCTGCAGGGGTCTGTGGGATGAGAAGCTCTGCATCACTGTGCAGAAGTTACCTCCAGGACAGGAGGTGACCCTGCACAGCCTGCTCCATTCAGAGGATGGGGACGTCTGGGAGGCCTTTGGCCACTATACCAGCAATGCCACCGGAGCAGTCCAAGGTTTTATATTTCACTTTCTTTAAAGATCGACTATGTCCTTATGAATTTTGGTGATTCAGATCTGTTTTGCTTTACGTGTATAAACAAACGTGATTTTTTTTTCTTCCATTTTTTAATCAATTTTTATGTGGTTGACCATTTCCTAAATGGATGCAGAGATACTTGTGAGTTTTAGGGCCAGTTGTGGTGTTTCTCTGGTCCCTCTCAGTTGTGGAGGACGCCAGCGTGGGAGGCTCATACACAGGTGTGGAGCCCATGGGCTTATTGTGGGGCCTGAACCCCGTAGCTGGGAGCAGGCCTGGTCTGAGGTGAGCACCTGCTCATGTGACACCGAGAAGAATGTGACATCTGCTGAGTCATTTATGCTCTGAGACGAGCCCTCGTTCTTCCAGGCTGCGGAAGAAGGACGTCTGCATCCCGAGTGTGGTCCACATTTCCGTGTATGAAGGTCACATCGTCCAGGGTTTCAAAGAGAGGAAGGCCCTGGCCTCGGTCGATGCCGAGCGATGGTACCTGGCTCCTGGTGTCCAAAGGGTAGAGGTCAGCGAGTGTGGACTCACTGGAACCCTGTTTTTACCAGCTGGTAACTATAATTCATGAGATACTTCTGCGAGGTTTCCACATGTGAGCCAAACATCAGTGGTTCATGCCCAGAGGGGTCACCCTGGTTGTTCTCTCTCAGGTTCCGGACCCTTTCCTGCCATCCTGGACCTGTGGGGAGGGGGAGGCGGTTTGGTGGAATACCGCGCAGCCCTTTTGGCAGCTTATGGTTATGCCGCACTGGCACTACAGTACCTGTCACAGAAGGAAATACCGCATGTGGACAATGAATACTTTGAGGTACACTTTCACTTTAAAAACCATCTTTGTCTACTAATGTCATAGAGGAAACTCCAAACACCTAAATAAGGCTGTTAAAAGTGACTATGGACCTCCTATTGCATGCGGTTGCAGAATAACAATCCAGCAGAACTATTCTGTTGAAATGGAGTAAGTTTACTGATACAGTTGCCCAGTACAGCTCTCAATATAAAAAGCTGTGGGTCCCATCTGTCCATTTGCAGGAGATGTGTGCTTCATGTGATAGTAAACCCATGACTAGCGGCCCTTTTGCCCAGGGCTGAGGTTTCTACCTTCACCTTGCTAGAAGGTCCATGAAAACCTGATTAAATGTGCAGGAGCAAAGAGATCAGAGTAACTGAACTTTTGAGGAGTCTTGCACTTCCAGCAGGCCATGCCTGGACATGTAGATCACAGTACGGCGGGTGAGATGTTAAGGGTGGCTGCTGGGTCACTCTCTGCCCGTAATGCTGTCCTTTTTGCATTGCTGCACCATAGGCTGCCTTCACGTTCCTGCAGAACCATCCCCGGGTGTGCGGAGACAGGGTGGCGCTGTTTGGGCTTTCCTTTGGCACCTCTGTGTCCCTGGGGCTGGCCGCCTACTCCACGGTGATCCAGGTCAGGGATGCTCTGCCGCAAGCATGCTGTCACACGTGAGACATTAGCATGGCCTGCTTGTGAGACCTGTGCTTGCTATGACCGTCTCCCAGCCCAGGTGCCTGGTCTGTGTCAGCGGCAGTCATGTCCAGCCTGTCAGGGGGTCCCTGGCTGATGTCTTCATACATTTTAAAAAGTGAGTCTTGCTGTGGGAGAGGTACGCATGCAGCTATGTGAGCTATTCCCCGGCCCTCAGGGAGGCAGCGAGCCTAAATCAGAGGATGAGCTCCCTGGCATTTTGGAATCTGTCAAACTTTCAGTCTTCATTTATACCTCAGAAATCCCTGTAGACAGCTTAGGGGGGCACCATCTAAAATAGGAGCCTTATCTATCATATGCATTCTGATTTTTCTTAATTCCTCTGTGAAGAAATGCCTATAAGACCCGGTACGACGACAAGCAGCAAGTGATTTGGCGGGACCTCCTCCTGCCCATTCCGACAGATCCCAGCCAGAAAGTTGACGTGAGTCTGAGCTCCTCTCCTGTGACCTCCTCTCTGTCCGTACCGTGTTCAGCTGTTTAAGACTAAGGCATCCCGGCACATGTTCACTCGCTTAACACGAAGGCATCCTGGCACGTGTTCAGTCACTGAACATTTGTGCTGCACCCGGAGCATCGTGTAACTGCAGATCACACATAGTCAATGTAAGCAGTCGGTGCTGTAGGTAGTGAGGACCTGGACTCCCACATTAGAAGGCTACTGGCTAAAATCCGAAGAGGGGAATTGCTGTTTTACCTTTAGAAAGATGTGAATCTATGACATTGATGTGTTTTAGATTTTAAAGGATAGTGTTTGGTTAAGCAAATAAATATAGTTACCCGATTGTTGTTTGAAAGCTGGTCTTTTTGTGTTTTGGTGTTGTAATGTCAAACACTTTACACTGGCCATTTATGACTGCCTTTTGGAGTAATTACCTAAAATATTACTGTCAGGTGGGACGGATTCAGTGTCCTGTGCTGTTCATCGTGGGAGAAGATGATCAGAACTGGCCAGTGTCCGAATCTGCAGAGGATGTGAGCGTCCACACCTCTCCTGGCATTGACTACATTCACAGAGCATCGTACTGACCTCTGAGTTCTTCCTGCTCAGATGGAGAGAATGATGGAGAGGGCCGGGAAGAGCCATTTGTTCACCAAGCTCTCCTATCCCGGGGCAGGGCACCTAATCGAGCCACCCTATAGCCCCCACACACGAGCGAGCACCTTCATCACTTTAGGAACCAAAGGTGCAGAAACAGACCCCTCGCCAGGCATTGGGTGGGGGGCAGAGTATGATTTTCAACATTTCCATAAAGAGCAGGATCATGGGGAATTGATGAGGGTGGAGATAGTCTAGGTCCGTATATCCCTAGTCGTAGTGTGTTTTTAAAGCTGGCATTTCAGTCTCAGTAGAATTTCCTCACTCACAAATAAGTAGCGGGTACAGAGAATGGATGGATGTTTTGGTGTGTTGGTCAGTGTTAGTGGCTTACACCAGAGCTGGCTGTTCCGTACTATAATGTTCTCTCTGTGTATATACACCTAATTTTTGTGGTTAAAATGCATCTAAATGCAGAAAAGGCAGCCAGGCAGAATGAGAGCACATGCAGTACTGAGTGGGGCGGTGGCTGCTTGTGGTGCTGTGCTGCCTGGGGCTGGGATGGGATGACTGACGCCCCCCTCCTGGTGGTGTTGCAGCTGTGGCGCTATGGGGTGGGCAGGCGCAGCCCCACTCTCACGCCCAGGAAGACTCCTGGCAGAAGACCCTGGTCTTCCTGGAGAGGCACCTATACGGCGTGGAGGTGAGGGCGGGTCCCTGAGGCCCGCAAGAGGTGGAGGGAGCTGAAAGAGAAGATGGTGGAGACGACGGCACAGGAGGTGGCTACTTTTCTCATCACAATTCAGTCACTGCTTCAGCATTTCCAGGTCAGCCTTGGCTGCACTATGGAGTCATTCCTAAGTAATAACTGAATGTAATAAAGGTTCCTATGACGATTATAAAGACGGCAGTCATATTTCATTACTCAAATGCCTCACAGTCACTGATTGTCAATCAGAACAATGTAATGCAGCAATAATTCAAATTCCATTAAAATCTGAATTATATACTGCCTTGTGTTTATTTTTTTGTGTGGCTTTCAAAATCTATGCTACAGATAATTAAGTAGGCAGGTGAATTTTGAGCTGTCATCACAGATTTCAAGTTCTCACAAACCTGTATCTGACGGCTAATACAACGTATCTGTTTTAGAAGGTCGGTGGCTGATTGTGGGCCTAGGGGGTTTTTGGGAGTCTATTGAAAATCAGCATTGCGTGTGAAACAGCACTGACCCTATGCACCTTTACCATACTGTACTGTCCTTTCTGTATAACCAATGGTGTGGTGATGCCACTTTCTGCTGTCCTAGCCACACGGAGCGGCTGTGCTGTCCCGTGTGAGAGATGTTCATAAATCACACTGGGGAGAAACCCAATCCCCCAACCCAGCACACGCCCCCGGGGAGAACATTTCTCCGGTTTTCTTAAAAAAACCCAGGTGTGTCTTTACATGCCAAAGCGCTCAGTGTCATTAAAACTCAAACTGCAAACTCCACATTTGCTTCCTGAGATTTCCCAGGCTCCGCTCCTCCGAGCTCCACGTTGCTGGGACATTGCAAGGTATTTTTCAGCTGGTTACACTTGAGAAATATGAGACCTGTGATTTTACTGACAATGTTTATCTGTTCACTTTCCTAGACTGATAATTTGCAAAGCAATTGCACTTTTGTTGTGTGTGTGGGGGTCATTGGGAGATTACACCTGTTGCTCAACATTGAATTTCACCTTGGGATGGATAGAGTATATCTGTCTAATCGATGTATCTGTCTAATGAACGAGGTGAGCTGTTGCCTGCTTGCGGTTTGCTGAATTCCCGAAACATGTGAAGACCAGCCTTCCTAAGCTGCCATCTACCGTCTAACGGAACGTGTTCCTTTGAAGTCTTGGTTATTGGATCTTATGCACGTAAAACTAATATTTAATTTTTAGAATTAGATCATCGCATTGTGTCTAATTTCGAGCAAAAATCTTTTTTTTTTGGTTTAACTTGTTTTCCGCAAGATTCACTCAATTTCAGCCAATGTAAGCAGGGAGTGACATTTAGTTCTGCACTTTGTCTGGTCTGCAGCAGACATGCAGTAGTCAGGTTACAGCTGATACCGCTGGATATCTGAATGGGAGCTACATGTGGAAACAGGTTCGAGCCACACCGCACCACGATGCTCTTCCTCCTGTGAATGGCAGGTTCAGGTATCTTGACAGGATCGTGTAGCGTTAAGCGACTGAACACGCGTCAGAATACATTAGTGTTAAGTGACTGAACATGTGCCCGGATGCCTTAGTGTTAAACGAGTGAACATGTAACAGGATGCCTTAGTGTTAAGGGACTGAAAACGTGTGAGGATGCCTTAGTATTAAACAGCTAAACACATGACAGGAAGTATTAGCATTAATCATCTGAACATATGACAGGACTCCTTAGCGTTAAGTGACTGACTGCATTACAGGATCCTGGGACTATTGAACTCTGGACACATATCTGAATCCCTCAACAAGATATCTGGAGGCTGATGAAGGATAGCAGCCTGATGACATTTTGACAATGTATGAGAACAGTGGTACTTTACTCATCTCCGTGGGAAAATTGTCTTTTCGCCTGTCCCATCTTGCTCTCCATGAAACTCACAGACAGGTGAGAGCAAGCTTGGGGGTCACAGTGCAGGGTCAGCCAGCATCCAGCGCCCTGCAGCAGTTGGGGGTTAAGGGTCTGGCTCAAGGGCCCAACCCAGGAGTCGAGTCCTAACCCGCTGAGCCGCACCCAGAGAAACACTGACGGTTTAGCGAAAGCTAAGCAGTGACCTTCTCTCTCAGGCAGCTGACTCTGTGAAATGCCTGGACACTCAGAGATGTAGGGGGAAATTTCTCACTTCCCCCCACCCCGAAATGCTGCTTTCAGCGCATCTGTCCCACTCCCCAGAATTATCTGTGGCTCTGCTGAGTGCTTTGCCCTCCTGTCTCCCCCCGCAGTCATGACCTCGCTGACGCTCCTGCACCGCCCTCTCCTCCATCTCCTGGGTAAGCCGTCCTCGCTGTGACAGGCAGGATGAGGGATGGACATGGAGACCTCTCTCTCTCACGCTGACACATGCGTACTTGTCGTCTGAATGTAGGGCACCTCGGCTGGTACTCAGGCTTTGCTTTTGGTTAAAATGTGTTTTCACCCTTCCTCTGCTCTCCATGCTCCTCTGCCCGGAGAGGTCCTTCTTACCATTTAATACCCTATTATGCAGAGGGTTTGCTGAGGACCCCGTGGTCCTGTGGAGGGTCTGTCAGCCCAGAAAGCCCTCAGCCACAGGAGAACAGGCTCTCTCTTTTGCTACAACCTTAAATGTCTGAGGCCCTATGGTTACATTACTAATGTAATTACTTTACATTACAACTATATTATGCTCTGGTTTATGATTAATATTGCTTACATCTTTATGGCTTAAAAATGGACTAAAACCCTGTATGATTCCCAGGCTTTGTGTCACAAGTGATATGTCACATGGTCAGATGATGTCACTCTCCTGCTACCTCCCCCCTAGTGCTGGTGGCGTCGCTCCATGCCCAGGATGACTGCTCTGCCAGTCCCTGTCACCCCCAGCTCGGCGACCTCATGGTAGGTAGGAGCGGGCAGCTCTCAGCCTCGTCCACATGCGGCTTGAAGGGACCCCAGAACTACTGCATCATCGGCTACTTGGAGGTAAGGCTTCATCACAAGAGAAACGTGATGAAGATCTGACCAATGGAGAAACTTGATCTTCCTGTTATTACCCATCTTCAACCTCAGAGAGATTAAAAAGTATAAGACCCTCCCCGCCACAATGACAAAATGAAATTGCTTCATTTTCAATAGCTGGTAGGATTGCTCCACGTGAATTCTGGACATTACAGTGAGAATGCTGAATCCCTGCGCTTGACTCTGTGATCCCAGAGCCACACGGAGCTGTCGGATACCCTGGATTGATCCCACGCAGCACGTGGGCGCGTTAAGGAGGAAGTAACATGTTTGGACAAGAGGCCCAGGTTCTTGCTTTTGTTGCCGGCTGATTGGCATAATTCGGTTTCTGTGGAATAAAAGCTGTTGTTTGCACAGCTGATGACAGCAAACCTCAGAAAAATTTCGTGCTGTTATATATTTTTATGGAAGCTTTCCCATCATTGTTTCTTTTTCCTTCTTTACAAAACGAACACAGGGTCTTCTATCACTTTCTAGGAGTACCAGTGATCACTTTACAATAAGACTACCCTTATAAAGTGTTTATGAATGGTTTATAATCAGGTTATTCATTAGATTGAAACACTTTGTAAATTACTAATAGACAATTATGAACTAGTTTTGACACAATTCTTTTTTTAATTAATGAGTTACTACCATTAATTAGTAACCTCTTTGTAAAGTGGTACCTGTTTCATTAACAGGAGAAGCAGTGTGTGGCTCAGTGGGATGGGCCTCTGTGCCTGTGATTGAAAGGTCAATAGTTTAAATATCAAGTTTGGCAGAACAGTCACACCTCCAGCAAACCCCTTAACCCCGAAAATGCTCTTGGGGTGCTGGAATCGACAGCTGACCCCACACTCAGACCCCAGCTTTGCTATAAATATTGCAGTGTAATTGCACAAATTATAAATTAAGTTTAATTTCATTTGAAGTGTAATGTATTCTGGACTACATTCAATATTTGCATTCATTATGTCCGTCTTTTTCCCTTCCTTTGGCCTCCCACACTCAGGATGAACGAAAATGCTTTACCTGCGACTCCAGACATCCATACGATCACTTTAACAACCAGAACAGCCACCAAATTGAAAACGTGATCACAACCTTTGAACCCAAGCGCAAGACAAGGTGGTGGCAGTCGGAAAATGGTAATGGTCGTCCGCAGGGAGTGGTTAACATCTCTGTTTGGGGGAATGTATCTGTTTCCTCCTGATATCCCGACACTGGCTCTGTGGCTTTGCAGGTGTGGATCACGTCAGCATCCAGCTAGATTTGGAGACTCTCTTCCAGTTCAGCCACCTGGTCCTCACCTTTAAGGTAGGCCAGTAGGTTTGCTTGTGGGTGGGTCAAGCCGGCTATCCTATGTGATGTGACATCACTTCCTATGTCCACTGACAGAACTTCCGACCCGCTGCCATGCTGGTAGAAAGGTCAAAGGACAGTGGGAAGACGTGGAAAGTGTTCCGTTACTTTGCGCAGGACTGCGCATCCTCGTTCCCTGGCATCCCGATGGAGGCAGCAAAGACTGTGGGTGATGTCATCTGTGAAAGCCGGTACTCGGGAGCAGAGCCCTCCACAGGAGGAGAGGTACGCCTCCACTCCAGTAAGGAACGTGAGGGAGCAATGCTTACATTGATTGGAAATGACATTTCAGCTGTAAATGTTTCATAGGTGGTGTTAAAAGCTCTGGACCCAAACTTCCAGATACATGACCCACATGCACCCCACATACAGGGTTCGTATAATTCATCTAAAGGAGGTGTTCTTATAGATAGATGCTCTGGGACATCTACACCTGTTTTACTTTGTTGTTAATCAGTATAATTGATATCTCATTAATATCTAATTTCTGTCTCCTCACTGTTTCATCTGTGACTCATCATTGTTGAATCAGTAACTCATCACTATCCCATAGCTGTCTCATTGGTGACTCATCACTGTCTCATCACTCTTAGTCACTCATCACTCTCTCATTAGTGTCACATCAGTGACTCATCACTCTCTCATTAGTGTCACATCAGTGACTCATCACTCTCTCATTAGAGTCTCATCAGTGACTCATCACTGTCTTATCAGTGCCCGATTAGTGTCTCATCACTATCTCAGTCAGTCTCATTACTGTCTCATCAGTCTCCTTACTTCCTCAATGATGACTCATCACTTTCTCATCAGAGTCTCTTCACTGTCTCACTGGTGACTCATCACTTTCTCATCAGAGTCTCTTCACTGTCTCACCAGTGACTCACTGTCTCACCAGTGACTCACTGTCTCAGTCAGTCAATGACTTCACTGTTTCAGTCAGTCTCAGGCATTTCACTGGTGTCCCCTCGCCCATCACTCCTCCTCAGAGCTCATCACCATGACCAATCTCCGGGTGAACTTCACACGCCTCCTAACACTTGGTGACACTCTGTTGAGCCGACGCAGGAGAAACCCCCAGGAAAAGTACTACTACGCTCTGTATGAGATGGTGGTGCGAGGCAGCTGCTTTTGCAATGGACACGCCGGGGAGTGCATGCCGGTGCACAGCAGCCGCGGGGACGTCTTCCAAGAGGCCGGCATGGTGGGAACGAGTTTTCTGGTGATGCCTGGGTAGGGCTAGGGTTAGTAATTGAAGAGTGAGGGATAGATGCCAACTGTGAAACATTAGCAATGTTTGCGTTTGTCTGAATAGATAAGATAACAGGGGAGTGGTGGTGGATATACAGTGGTAAGGACAGCTCTCTGTTGACTGTCTAAGGCACCCTCACTCTTGATGTCTGATGCCTCTTTCAGGTCCATGGGCGCTGTATCTGCCAGCACAATACAGCAGGAGACAACTGCGAGCGCTGCCAGGACATTTACAATGACAGCCCCTGGAGACCGTCTGACCCCCATGCCTGCAGAAGTAAGAATTTCCCACCATGCACTGCAGTCAAACAAAATAAAAGTAGTCATCTCTGTGGCATCAGTGTTGTGGTATGCTCATACAGATCCCATGTGCTGGATCCTCCTTGTATGCGTGTGAAAGACGTGACCGGTTTTGTTTAATAGTGGGAGTTTAGTAATACACTATAAAAATCGATGTCTTCCTTTATTGGCAGAGTGTAACTGCAGTGGACATTCGGAGAGGTGTCACTTTGACGTGGGGCAGTACCTGGCCAGCAGAGGGCTCAGCGGGGGAGTCTGTGACGACTGTCAGAACAACCGAGCTGGCATCCACTGTGAGCTGTGCAGGCCCTTCTATTACCAGGACCCCCGGCTACCCCATGACCACCCTGACGCATGCATCTGTGAGTCACGCCTGCAGCCACGCAGTATCAGGGCTTTCAGTCCAGCCTCTAGGCCACGGGGCGTGACCTCCATTTTCTGCCCACAGCCTGTGACTGTGAGCCTGCTGGGTCACTTAATGGGGGACTGTGTGACCCCTACACTGGACAATGCATCTGTAAGGCACACGTGGAGGGGGACAGATGTGAGAGATGTAAATACGGCTTCTACGGGCTCAGCCAGGACGACCTGGAAGGCTGCCAGAGTAAGTCCTTGATGTCTTTTATACGAAATCGCTGCTTCATGCTCAATATCCCATTAACATATATCCTTTGGGCCCCCACAGTCTGTGCGTGTGACCGCCTAGGCAGTGTGCTGACTCCAGACCTCTGCGACCCAGTGATTGGTCATTGCCAGTGCCGGCCCTTCGCCACAGGGCCCCTGTGCAACCGCTGTCTGGTAAAAGCCGTTTCCAGGACAACCACAGGGATACAGTCACACATGCTGGCGCTCCTGTGTGACATGTGTGTGTCTCCAGCCAGGTTACTGGGGTCTGGGAAATACTGTGTACGCCTGCTCTCCGTGTGACTGTGACATCGGTGGGGCACTGCTCGCCACGTAAGTTTCCTAAATTTCATATCAGTCTATTCCAT
>JAAGVU020000001.1:9213725-9261518 GCA_011763525.2 Mormyrus iriodes
ATCAGTCTATTCCATAACAATATAAAACCAAGGGCTGTTTCCATAATACCTGTGATGATATTTTGAGAGACTAAATGGCCCAGCATGCCTTGATGTTAATTTTCTGTCTTGTGTCCTGGCCCCCAGGTGCAGTCCCGTGGATGGGCAATGTCAATGTCGCCCCAACATGGTGGGCCGCAGGTGCCAGGACCCTGCGCCCGGCCACTTCCTGCCTCCCCTGGACGTGTACCTATACGAGGCGGAGGGCGCCACTCCCCAGCAGCCAAGCGCATTAAGTGAGGTACTTTACTCTGTGCACTGCTGAATACTCCCTCCATGGTGACCTGCATGTGCCGGACCACCATGAGAGATACGCTCGGGTGTGACCTCGGTCAAGTGAAGAAGCCAGCTGAACTATATTCAAGGAAACGAGACGAGACGTGAAAGGAAAATATTTTTTTTCAGAATCTCCATCCTCAAAAGCAAGGATTTAAAAAAAAAACATTTTCATTGGTTATAATGTTGAGGTATTTATGGAGATCTTGTGGAGTTGTCGGAATGCTGTAGGAACATTCCTTCAGAGAGAGATGCTAGGTGGGGAGTCCCCATGTCCAGAGCCATTCACTTCAGCTTCCTTACCCTGTGTGACTCCCCTGAACTCTCTGATTTGGCTGCTTGTCCTGGTTCCCTGCCACAGTCTACCAGCCTGCCCACCTGCGAGAAGTACTTCACAGACCAAGGCTATGACTTCACGTTCAGCGATGGGAGGTTCATCCTAAGGGAGAAGACCAGGCAGAAAAGACAGGAGCAGGTGCTGACAATCTGTCGCTCCGATATAGTCAAGCAATGGTGTGGAGGTTTAAATCTCTGTGTTTCTAGTAACCCCTGGTAATCCCAACACAATGCTTCCACCAGAACTTCATCCCCAAGGAGCCAGGCTTGGAGCACCACATCATGCCCCATGAACACATGGTGGACCGGCCCGGCACCTGGACCGGACAGGGGTTTGCACATGTGCAGGATGGCACTGAGCTCAGGTTCACTGTGGACAACCTGCCTGCATCTCTCCACTACTATCTGGTGATCCGCTACAAACCTGAGGTAAATGCCGCAAGTAAGGGGAACACGAATGTTTGTGAGCCCTTGCATGTAAGCTGTTTTCTGTAGTCCACAGAAGACTGGAAGGCAGGCGTGAGGGTCACCACCTCAAAATTAACAAGCACTGGAAACTGTCCCCACCACCACATGGAGGCAACATTGAGTCTCCCCGGCTCTCAGAGGTGAGAGACCATGTATGAACATTCCTCAGGAACATCATTGTGATGTTATGGCCTGGTGGAAGTGGATGCCTGCTTCACTGATGCCCTTGGTCACATCAGTGTGCATCTCACTTTCAGGGTGGCCCTCTTAGAGCCGGCCCTCTGCCTGAGTGATGGTGGGGTGTACCACGTGGACATCGGCTTCCAGAAGCAGACCAAACAGGCCGACCGGTCCAGCTCACACATCCTCGTCGACTCTGTGAGATTGTAGTTTCATCACTCTAACATTAAAATGTTCCTTCTGTTTTGTTCTATTTTATGCTACTTATATACCAGATTAATGCCTCATTTCCACAAACAAGGAGCCAGTGCTGGTGCTGGGCTGGTTCTCGCCTGGTGCCTTTTAAGAACCTGCCCACATTTCCACCGATTTCAAAAAAGAACGGAATGGAAATGTTACGTAGGTTACGTAAATGAGAGTAAAGTAAAAGTTTGTATGTATTCCGTTTTTTTGGATGTATTTTGATCTGTTTCCGATTTTAAGTCTTTATAAGCTGCCGAACCAAAAAAAATGTTTTCCAAGTATGACTTGTTGCACTCTGTCTCTATTGCCTGTATCCACTTTTTTCTCTGTAAAGGCTCATCCATCTGTGTCTGTAAGTGAGTTTATTCTCGCTCATTGTTTTACAGCTATCCTTTGAAGGATTGTGCAATAATATAGTCTGATAAAAATTAAACTTTGCTGTATACCTCATGATCTCTTTGCCACTCGAGTGCCATAATATATTATATATTCGACCTGCGACATGTTTGTAATTTAATATTAAATCTGGCCAGCAGATCGATCTTTCATTTTCCACAAAAAAAACGATGTAACCTTATTTCGCTAATAAGCTGGCAAGTTGTTTCACTGCTGGCACCGGCGATATTAGACAAAACTATATTGGTTTTGGATTGAATTTTCCGGGTATTCAGAAGGTTTGGACGCAATAGCCCATCCCACGTTCACTGATGTTATTGTGCCAAACTCTGAGACCAGCTTTTCTGTGGTATCATGCTGGAACTGTTTTTCTGGCCCAGGGCCAGTTCTTTGTAGTGGAAAAACAAGAGACTAGTTTTGGATTGGGACGAAGTCTGGCACCGCGTTGGTGGAAACGAGGCATATGACACTGAGGTGCAGCAGTGAAATTCTGCTGACTTTACGTATTGGGAAGTTCAGTTCAGTGATGGCTAAATGAGGCTTCATGAACCATTTGCTGTATTTTCTGACACCACTAGATGGTGCTCTCTGTTTAAAAAAGGGCTGAAAGCATGTCCCAAAGTAAACCAAGAGCACCATCTATTGGGGTCAGAAGATAATAAAGAAGAAAGAAAGAAGATGGTTCATTAAGCTTCATTTGGCAATTCACTCGTTCAGTTATTTCCTGAAGCATTTATCAAATTGACCAATTTATGGAGCTTACAGGAACTGGATACCTGCATTGTCTGCTTTGTAACTATTGACTCCTGCTGACTTTACGATAGATGGGCTTGATTCCAAAGATCGAATCCCTGCGGGATACCTGCTCCCAAAGCAAGTGGGATGAATTCCAGAGGTACCAGTGTGTGGAGATCTCCATGGTGGGACCCCGGGTCCTTCCAGAAGTCTGCAAGGAGCTGATCGGTAGCCTATCAGCCTGGATCCACAATGGTGCTGTGGGTAAGCAAGAATGTTACCTACAGGGCTATGTGCATAGTACAGATGTCACACATGGGGTTGTGTACATAGTACAGATGTCACACACATGGTCAAGTACATAGTACAAGTGTTACATATAGGGTTGTGTACATAATACAGATGTCACATACGGGGTTGTGTACACAGTACAGATGTCACATGAAGGGTCATGTATATAGTATGAATATCACATACGGGGCTGTATACATAGTACAGATGTTACAAACAGGTTATGTCAATGATATCAATGGCACATATAGGGTTATGAACATAGTAAGAATGTCACATACAAGATTATGTACATAGTACAAATGTAAAAATTCGGGGATCTGTACACATATGAATCTCACGGGGTTATGGGTATAGTATGGAGTTCAGTTACGGGGTTGTGTACACAGTATACATATATAGTACACAGTATACATATATAGTACACACATACACAGTATACATACATAGTACAAATGTTACAGAGGTTATGTTCATGGTACAAATGTTATGCATGTCGTTACGTACACGGCATGAATGCTCCACATGGGTGACACCTGTGTACCTGTATCCCTGCTCTTCTGGGCAAATCCAGCCTGCAGCTGTGACCTACTGGGCTCCTTCAGCCAGTCCTGCAGTAAGTTTGGCGGCCAATGTTCCTGCAAGCCCAACGTCACTGGCCGCTGCTGTGATTCCTGCACTCCCCTCACATTTGGGCTTAGCCCAGGTGGCTGCTCATGTAAGGGACTCTCAGATTGACCTTATAATGATGGTGTCCATATTAAAGCACCATTTATTTTGCTAAGGAACTAAATTTCCCAGAGATCATTGCTCCTGTATTGCTGCTCAAGCCCGTCTCCTCTCCCGTCTCACAGCGTGTGATTGTGACCCACACGGGTCCCTCCAGAAAGCATGTGACCCACTGAGTGGGCAGTGCTTGTGTCGCCAGGAAGTGTCAGGCCGACGCTGCCAGCACTGCCAGCCTGGATATTTTGGCTTCCCGCACTGCCAGCCTTGTCAGTGCCATGGCTTAGCGGAAAGCTGTAACCCATTGACAGGGACCTGCCTGGGCTGCAAGGATCACGCTACTGGACCCAGCTGTGACAGGCATGCAGAAGAACCCCTCCTGGAGATTCGTCTGGTAATGTATTGCCGTGGCTGCTTGATGGTAATGCCGGGATGTTATGTCTGTGTCAGGTGTGAGCAGGGTTATCACGGCGACCCAACCTCCGGCGAGCCTTGCCAGCCGTGCTTGTGTCCTGACACGGTAGCCAGTGGACGCTTTTTTGCCCAGTCGTGCAGCAGAGACCCCAACGCGCTGCACTCTAAGTGTGACTGTTACCCCAGCCACTCAGGTCAGCCCCGCCCTACTGCGGTAACGAGGGCCGCATACAGTCCTACCTGAAAGCAAGCCCAACCCTACCCTCTCGCACCCCAGGTCCCCGCTGCGACACCTGCTCCCCTGGTTACTATGGTAACCTCACGACTCCTGGGGCACGTTGTGTGGCGTGTCACTGTAACGGAAACGTTGACCCACAAGACCGTAATTCCTGCGATGCAGCGACGGGCGAGTGCCTGCGCTGCCTGCACAACACGCACGGGTCCCGCTGTGAACGCTGTCAACCTGGTTATTATGGCAATGCGCTGACCCAAGACTGCAAAGGTACAGGGTCATGTGACCGTTCACCCCCAGGGAGGGGGGCGCATGATGTCAGAGACAGCATGACATGGGCCTGGGTTTTGTCCCTGGGCTGTAACATCCTCTGATTCCCCAACCCCTGCATATCTTCTCTACAGCATGCTCCTGTGAGCCCCATGGCACTGAGCTTGCCCTGTGTCCCGCCCGGGGCCCCTGTCTCTGCAACCCAAAATCAGGGGAGTGTCCATGCCGGCCGGGTGTGGTTGGCCCACGCTGTGACAGATGTGGCGATGGGTTCTGGGACCTGGGGGGGGAGCCAGGGTGCCAGTCATGCAACTGTGACCCTGAAAACTCTATCAGTAATCAGTGTGACAAGGTAGGCCACAAGTCAGCCAAGTAACAAGCTGGGCATCCTCTCAGTGATGTCACTGACCCGCGTGTCCCCCATGTGTCCCTTAGATCACTGGTCAGTGCCGCTGTCACCCCGAGTTTGGAGGGAGACGCTGTAACGAGTGTGCAGATAATTTCTTTGGGAATCCAGATCTGCATTGTATCCGTAAGTGTTGACCCAGAAGCTGGTCGTTCTGACGTGATTCTCGATCGCCATGATGGGCAGTCTGTTCTCTTCATCCTCCATCTCCCGTTCCCCGGTCCTCAGCTTGCCACTGCAACCTGGATGGCACTGAGCACCCAGCGTGCAACCGCTACACAGGAGAGTGCATATGCCTGCCTGGTGTGACAGGGACCTTCTGCGATGAATGTGCTGTGGGGCACGAGGCCTCCTTCCCGGCCTGCCCAGCCTGCCATCCCTGCTGGTCCCCGTGGGCCCAGAATGTGAAGGACCTGAGGCTA
This sequence comes from Mormyrus iriodes, assembly GCA_011763525.2. Lineage (NCBI taxonomy): Eukaryota > Metazoa > Chordata > Actinopteri > Osteoglossiformes > Mormyridae > Mormyrus > Mormyrus iriodes. The sequence goes on from JAAGVU020000001.1 coordinate 9,219,160, forward strand.
GAGGCCAAGAGGCTGGCTGAGTTTGTGCATGAACATGGTGCCCCAGGGCTCGCAGATTATAGTGTCCGAATGGGAAAACTCCAGGATGAACTGGACAAGCTTACAAACTGGACCGGACACATCGAGACTGTGGACATCGAGAAGGCAGAGATGCTGTGCCAACAAATCTCGTAGGGTCAAAAATTTGGAAAAAAGATAATGCTAAAACGTTTAACCTTTGAGTATTAAATGAAGAGCAACTTTACAAAATGAGATCCTCTCTGAGCTCACTGTAGGTATAACAAGATAGTCTCACCACTTGATATTTCTCTTCAGGATGTTGAAGGATGCCATCAAACCTAAGGCAATAATAATTGACAAGACTCCCCTTTTGAATGTTGACATTGATTACATCAGAAATGAACTCAACAGACTGCTAGAGATTTTGTCAAAAAAATTAAAACCAGTAAAAATGCCAAGTCGCAAAGCCGTGGAAGGTAAGACCCACCAGGGGGCCCGAAACAGACAGTTAGAGGGGTAAATATGGATAGGGCTGGAATAGTGCTACCAAAAGTTCCCTACAGTCTTGTGACCTACTGAGGGCGATGTTGAGCTTGTAACGTTGGTCTCACTCTGCTGACCCATCAGAAGTTTTGCGGGAGATCAGGAAGCACTATGAGGCAGTCAATGACACAGAGAAGCAATGTGAAGATGCCAAGGCCATGCTGGAGATGTCCAGGAGGAGGCACCAGAAAGTCATGGAGATGCTGACCAGCTGCTCAGCAAAAGACCTGGGTTCACTGGAGAGAAAGGTCAAGAATCTCAACGTGGCTGATTTCAATGAGGATGTGAGTATGACTCCTACTGGTTTTCATGATGTGTGTGATTCAGATAGAAACTATGCTGTCTGTGTGATGTAAATAAAAAAAAGACCCCCAAAATCATCCAGATGGTCAGTGTTGTCTACATCTGCCATACCGTCAGTGAGGATGAGAGAAGAAATGAAAACACATTTTTGTATGTCCATGAGCCAGAAATACCGTCCTCCTCAGGTCTGCGGGGAGCCGGGCGACACTGAATGCTCCCAGGCCCGGTGTGGGGGGGCCTTGTGCAGAGATGCCCTGGGGGCCCGGAGGTGTGGGGGCCCCGGCTGTAAGGGTATCCTGCCAGTCAGCCAGAACGCCATGGCTCTGGGACAGCAGGCAAATAAGCTAATGGCCAACATGCCGGGCAAGCTGACGGACTCAGAGACAAAGGTGCGTCACATGGCTGGAGCACCATCCGGAGGATGACTGTGAATTAACGACTTCCTACTCTGTCCCCAGATTAAAGACACCAAACAAAAGTCCCGCGATATCAAAGCGAAGGCAGAGCAACTGAAGAAAAAAATCACTGAAAAAAAGGAGAAGCTTGAAAATAATAAAAATGTAACCATGGACCTGATCCAAAAGGTCAAGCAATACCTCCAAGGTGAAAATCGCTATTGCAAATCACCATGCCAAAATGCTAAATGATGTGATTTGGGTAAAATCAGGTTAAATAATGTGATTTGGGTAAAGTCATGCTATGTACTAGCATACTAAACCCTACCACTCTATCCATCATGTCTGTCTACGACTGTTATTCTGTGGTGGTTCTGCTGACAGACGAATTGGTGAGCCCAAAGGACATCGAGAAAGTGGCCAGTGCTGTCCTGGCCATCCAGTTGCCGCTGTCTCCTAGGGAGATCCAAGACATGATAGACAAGATCCACTCCATCGTGGCCAACAGCACTAAGATCAGAGAGGATTTGGACCACCTGACGAACCAAAACCGAACTGTCAAGGAGTTGCTCGAGACCGCTGTGGATGTCCAGTAAGCATAAAGCCACACTGATCAGGCTTACTAATGGGCATCATAGATGATTCAGGATACGGTGCTTACTGACCTCCCAACATAGGCTGTATGTTGTACTAATGAATGGTCCCACTAACAAACTGGTAATGTTGTAAGCTGCTTTGGATAAAAACATAAACTTCCTTGTGCAGTGAAATAATATTCACTGTAATAAGTGTACTTCTGAGAAAACAGAAATTAATATAGGCATGTTTTGCACTGTCGCCTTGAGACCAGAAAAGGCACTGAGATGTAAAAATGTAACATAATGTTTTTCTAAGGAACAAAATAAGACAGATCGATGTCCGTCCCATTAAACAAGCATTAAAGGAAGCAGGAAAGATACTGGAGAAGGCTAAAGGGCACTTGGATTCAGCAAGCAAGGACACTGAAGCTGGAGATGAGCAAACTCAAGAGGTGATGCTCTTATTTCACTTGTTATTATGTAACTCCCGCGTTGTACTTCACAACACTTCACTAGGTGTTCCTGTGTTTTTGCCAAAAGATCGAGAGAAAGCTGGATAATATTGAGAGAAATTTACCCGATACAAAAATCAGTGACACACTGCAGCAAATTGAGGCTCTGAGGAACAAGATGGAAATGAACCAGCTGCAAGCTCAGGAGGCCAAAGCCGCGGCAGATGCCTCCCTGGACAAAGCCATAGAAGCAAAGATGGTAATGCTGTATCCAAACGCCCCAAAATGCCATAAGCTGGAGCGAAGTCAGTTTCAGCTGAGCACATGATTCCCTTTCGTTTATTTATGTGGCTGATACACAAAGCTGCCTTAAAGCTATCAGAGTTCTGAGTAAGCCCACCATACTGTGACCAGCTAGCTGTTTCATTTTGTATGACGACACTTCAATGTTGTTTAACAGCTTCTCGATGAAGTCAAGAATTCATTCAAGAAGTTAAAGAAGAACGAGAACAAAAAGAACGCCAATGATGTGGTGACGGAGAGGCTGAAAAACATCACCATTGAAGCGGAAAACCTCAGAGAAGAAATTCAGGACAAAACAAGTCAGGTGGAAGGTAATTCATTTGGGTGGGGTTTTCATTCACCCATCCTGCACCATCGCTTATCAAGCACGAGGTCATGGTGGTCCCTGGAGATGTGAAACCAATTGTTCATTTTTTTTTGTCCCAAAGAGGTGTATACATCAGGTAGATAGTACATCACAAGCATACAGCTGTCAAGGAGCTAACACAGGTACGAGAGCTGCTAGGCTGGGCTTCCAGAGTGACCAGGAACAAGAGCAAGAAGTTTGAGGGAAAAACAATTAAATAAACAACCGTGGCAACTTAGGTCAGCTGTCCGTAATCATATTTTCAGTTTGAGACATGTCAACACACACATTTACATGTATGTAAGAGTTTAATTTCCTTGTAAATAGTCCTTAGTGTTTGAAAACCGCCCCAATGCTTTTTATGTAACAAATTTTACATTTAAAATGGAATAATATAGATTTCCTAAACGATTTCTGGCGTGAGAGTCTGTAAGCATGAGTGTCACGCCAGAAGTGTGAGAGATGGCAACCCTGAACCTAAGCTCTATAGCTATACAAATAAGTAACATAGTCTTATTAGGAGCTAAGGTAGTCCAGTGGGAAGTTTAAATGTGAAATACAAAAACGTGTATGATGTACAACAGAGAGCTTGCAATAAGTTCAGTTCCACTAATGACCTGAAAGTTTTCAAACTGAGTACTAGTTTTATTTGTTTTAACAGCCATGTAACAGCCTGAAGGCAAAGCGTAGCTGGACACGGCCATTTATCCTGCGGGTGCCAGCGTTATTACTCTTGCATTTCTCAAGCATCTGCTGTTTTTATCGTTTCCTTCCTTCAGAGCTGGAAAAGAGGATCTTAGATCTTGAAGAAAGAAAAGACAGGAAGGCAGAAGAAGTTGTGGAGCTGATGAATGAAGTGGCCCGCATTAGGGAGGAGATCTCCAGAAAAGCGGCAGAATACAGCAGCTGCACCTAGAGGCTGCCAGGGTCGAATCCCAAAGCATATCACCTTTAATCACACTAAAATGCCTCCAATTTCGAGGAATTAAATTGCATTACGGATTATTAAAGATTCAGTCTCCCTTTGTGTGTCTGTAATTTCTTCCGACACAGCTACAGAACCGTGTTTCTGAACGTGAAAAATAAAAAAACACTTGGCTGGTGATGACAGTATGAATATAAGTCACCACGTGGGGCGGTAGACAAAAATGAACTGGGCAAACTTAACCCTGAACTCTAACCAAATTCGGGATATTTTTTACGATGTTGTTATAGTGAGATTGTTTATAAAAAAGTCGAAACGGTAATTAGCATCTATTATGTTTAAAAGCTCTCAATTGTTTTGTTTACCAAAGCATTTAGCGCTGATAAAATACAATTCTGCATTCAGCGATGATAATACAATTCAGTGTTACACATCCTAGGCAAAAAAACAGAACCACATATTTGCGGTTGTGACAAATTAAGATCGATTTTTCCATATGTAAAAGTCAGTGAATACAAAAATACAGCAATAGATTTCAGCAACTATTTTGCTTTGATTATGAAACGCTCCTGGGGTCCCGTCTGGGGCAGGAGCGGGGTGGGAGATGCTGGACGGGGGCTTGGACGAGGGGGTGTACTGCTAACATGCGGAAATCTGCACCCTCCCACCAAGAGAGGACGGGGAGCGGGACGAACGCTGAAACCGGCTCTCTGCGCGTTCCATGAACATGTTGTTCCATATTGCGGCTGTGTTATGTAAGTATGAAAAATAACGTCGTACTGGAGATTATTCCTTATAAAGGCAGAGACTAACTTTTGTTTATGTGTAGTTTTTTTGGGACAGTTCAGAAAAGTTATGTTGAATCACGGATGTTCGTGTAAATCGTTTGTTTTTAAACATTATGCACTTACATGAAATTCAAGATGCAGAACAGAAGAGGCTCCGATTTGGGAATTCAATAATTCCTCATTCGTCAGATCTTTCATACTGTACATATCTGTACAGTAGTCTGAAAGCCGCCTCCCCGGATTCTGGGGTCGAATTGCGCTGGGTTGAACTAAATGCTGTTTTCGTGTTTCTTTCAGTTGGTTTCAAGTCTGAGAAGAAATTAAAAGCATATCATTAAATAACACAGAAACACGCAGACGACATTTAGCTTCAGTTTTTTTTCAGCGATGGCTAAAAGCAACACTTTTGTGATGAAATATCAAATGTGAATAACCTTAGTCTTCTCTTGAGACTTGCACCGTTATATAATTCAATAAAACTCACTAGATCAGCAGTCTGTTCAAATGAATAAAATTAGGCCTAAAACATACAATCTCTTGGATTGGTTCTTGGATACCAAGTGTTGGTCATTGATTATTAAATTATTTATTGCATTAATAGCATGACCCCAACCCGTGTAGGTTTTGCTGCGGTTACCCGTGCTCAGCCGCCCGACATGAGAGACCTGTGCACGGAGGGCAGCTGCTACCCAGCGACTGGTGACCTGCTTATCGGCCGAGCCCAGCGGCTCTCAGCGACCTCCACTTGCGGAGTACAGAGGCCGGAGCGCTTCTGCATCGTCAGCCACTTGCAGGTGAATGGGGTGGGGCGTGCAGGCAGCATCGCCCCGCCGGATGGGGCTGTATCACCTCCTCGGTCCTTCAACCGGGTTGAAAGATCTGTTAATTTTCGTGCTCCTTTCGTGCATAACAAGTTTCCCTTTAAATCAGTTATATATCATTTTTAAATCTTTGCTGATGATTTATTGTGTAAGTCACCGTGGCTAATTTATCGTGTAAGTTGAATTTGTCAGGGAAGATGAATTAACAGTGACTGTTAAATGAGATCTGCTCATTCACATGCATCACCATTCATCATCACATGCACGGGAAGGGACCACGGACAGTGTGGAGCCGTGACCCCTGAACGCGTGCTTATATATTTTTCATATTGTATACAGTAGAGTCTCCTCTCTTAGTTACACCGAAAATGGCTTTACATGTTTCAGACCATTTATATTAAAAGTTTCCATTATCCATTATCCTTCAATGATATGTAATTGCTTCATAACCAATTGTTAAAACTAACAATAAAAAAAATTTAAAAGTTGTGCAATCTAACTGCAACCTTAGGGAGAATCGTGTGGGGTCTGCATCTGGGGTACAGATGATGTTGGTTGGTCCGTAGCTGGTTCAGAACTGGGAAATGTGGACTCAAAGTTTTGTTTACATAAAGATAAATAAGTACCGTTCATTAAACATAATTACTTGAGCAGTTGTGAACATCATGCTATGAGATTTTCCTCTTGAGTTGAAAGGAGGCCAGACGGTTTTCTCCTGTTATGTCTTTTGAAGCCGTTGAATGTCATCTTTGTCTTATCGTTGGCTTTCACATTCTTTTGCCCCCCACTCCACTGCCTCCTTAGGATGAGAAAAAGTGCTTTGTGTGCGACTCTAGGGAAATGTACGACGAAGCCACACAACGCACAGAAAGCCACCGAATCGAGAATGTGGTGACAGCATTTGCCCCCAATCGCCTGAAAACTTGGTGGCAGGCAGAGAACGGTGAGCTCTAAGCGGGAAAGCCCCAATGTAATCTTTCCCCTTTGACCATCTTAGGTGACTCAAAAACCATAATGAATGGGTTGATCGGCCTATTGATGTGGGGAAGAGTAAATTTTAGTGGCTGATTAAATAATCTGAAGAGCTCCTTTTGAGCTGATCTTGGCAGGCCCCAGAGGATGGCCTTGCTTCCTGTTGTTATAAATTAAATACATAAATATGGCTTTTTGTTTTGAAACACTATGAAATGGGTTAAGATAAACAGAGGAAATCAGACTCCTGCAAATTGGAGCTGGAGGAGAGATGGATAAAATCATTCTGTGGGAAAAGAATGAAACCGTTGTCTCATCGGACCACGGGCTGCCAGCACCACAGATGGGCCTGGGAATCTGGAGGCCGTAGTCCGATTGACAGCATTTTGGGAGTCACAGACCACTCCTGTAACAGCCATGCAAGACTGATTTCTCACTAACATGTGGCTTACGTACAGCTCAACCAGCCTTATCCTACACAACCAGGGGAAGTTCTGACTCTTAGAAAGCTCAGTTCCCCAGATGTCCAGCGGTCATTCAGATTGAGCCAGACCTCGTTTATGGTGACTGAGATAAATCGATACTACATGACAGGTCCCGCTAAGTGCTCTGAAGAAAGATTAGTATAAAACTGCCTTCTTCTGAAGCAGACACGAGGTGGTCACTATTGACTCATTAAGTGGGGCAGCTGTGTGCGGAATTAATGCTTAAGACTGTTTTTTTGGCTGGTTCCACAGGAAGTCAGCACTGATACTGTGACTATCCTGCAGATCCGGCTTGTGTTTAGTTTGGCAGCACTAACTGCACTCACAGATGTTTCTGCTTGCGCTACGCTTCCTCGTCCCCATAGGGTTGGAGAATGTTACCATCCAACTGGACCTTGAAGCTGAGTTCCACTTCACCCACCTCATCATGACTTTCAAGGTGATCCTGAATCCAAGAATGTGTCTAGTCACAATTTACTGAACAGAATCTCATGTTTTGTGATGATGGGAGAGATGAGCTTTTGATATCTGCAATGGGCGGAAGGATAATGTGTTATCCATCAATGTCAACTATTTGATGCTGGTCACTTCTTTGGTTCCCGGTGGCTCACATCAGTACACTGGGGGTTTCAAAGACATGTTTCTTCCATGACTGTTACATGGCTCATAGCTTTATATGTTTTATACTGTTGAACACTATACTCATGTTGGTCATTATCACAATAGGGTATTGAATGTATGAATGCTGTTTTTTGTAGACTTTCCGACCTGCTGCCATGGTAATAGAGAGGTCAGCGGACTTTGGGAAGACCTGGCAAGTGTACCGCTATTTTGCGTACGACTGCGAGTTGTCCTTTCCCAGCATTTCTCGTGGCCCAATGAAGAAGGTGGATGAAATCATCTGTGACTCGCGTTACTCGGACATCGAGCCCTCAACAGAGGGGGAGGTATTGGCTGTAGTCTGATGGTCAGAGTGCCTCGGGCTGACCCATAGAAAGTTTCTTAGTTGTAACAGCCATACTGCTGGATTCTTTGCCCAAACCTGTCTCTGACTCTCATCTGTTTTTTAAAGGTTATCTTTCGTGTCTTGGATCCTGTATTTGAAATCGAAGATCCATACAGCGTTAGAATTCAAAGTAAGTGACCCTGAGCCATTAATTTGCATGTGGGTACCCTGGCACCACCTAAGCAGCACTGCAGAAGATTATAAGCTCCATTTTGTTTGAGTCCATGCTTCTGAGCACTGGTAGATCACATGGAATTTCACACAGGAAATGGCCTCCACAAGGCCTCTGCACCACAGAGGTCCTTCTATACAGTAAGTGCCTATTCACGGGCCTTTTATGTCAGCAAACAAGCCACAAGGGAAAGATGTGATGAATATGCACTGGGAATGTAGGACCTCTCACTGCTCAAAGAGAGATTCTTTGGGTTGAGTTGAAAGTTGATGTGAAGATACTGATAACACATTTTTGCACATCTGCAGACAACTAATCAAGTCATCACTTAAACCTAACACTGATTTTCCTGTCCCCCCCACCCCCACCTCCTGAAATTTACATGCAGGCTTGCTGAAGATCACCAACCTACGGATCAATTTAGTCAAACTGCACACACTGGGGGACAACCTTCTGGACTCGCGGATGGAGATAAGGGAGAAGTACTACTATGCCTTATATGACATGGTGGTCCGTGGGAACTGCTTCTGTTATGGACACGCCTCACAGTGCGCTCCCATCACTGAGTCGGAGGTGGACGTTGAGGGTATGGTGAGTGAATCACATGTGTGTGCGGTCATTCCCACATAGAAGCAGGGGTACCTTGCGCCACTCAGCTCAAGAATGTACACCTTCATGTTTCTGTTGTTGGTCAAACACAAATCGTATAAATCTGGGATAAGACCTATTAGACTAGCACTTATCACATAAACCATTTGCACTCATATTTATTACCCATCAGTCTATAATGCTGGCCATAGACTTGGTAATAGAGTCATATAGGAGGTACTGTGAATGCAATGTTGATGTAGATGTCTGGTTGAGCTGTCCACACATCATGCTTTAAAATAGCATCATTCTATCACGAAACAATGATTGGAATCTCATGTGAAACAGTCGCAATGGGAACGTGAGTAATAAGCTGCAGGCAAACTGCTGAACCCTAAGTATTTACAGCTGTTATGGTGAAACTGGAATCTCTTTCTGAAATTTTAAGTGTGGCCTCTGTTCCCTCAAACCAGTTAACCAGTTAAGTCCCCGATTCAGCCAATTGCCTCTCAGTTCTAAGCTTCAAGTAGTCCTACGTGTGCACATTCAGGTTCACGGACACTGTGTGTGCAAGCACAACACCATAGGTCTGAACTGCGAGAAGTGCCAGGATTTCTACCATGACCTGCCCTGGCGGCCTGCAGCGGGACACCACGCCAATGCATGCAAAAGTAAGTCTGCCTCTGGTCACGGCTGTGTACTGTGCTGACTGTGCATGCAGGGGAGGGACAGGGCACAAGAAAACAAGGGTGACGGTACATTGTTTCATTTCATGATTTGAACAGTGTCTGTCTAAATCACCTTGCGGCTTGAAGAAGCTGGACTAAAAGGCTACACTGGAAAGTGGTTTGACTATACCCCTGACTTTGGTGTCTTCAGCTGGGGCAGTGCTGGACCACTCTTTAAGTCATTAACTGCAGTTGCCTTTGTGGTGTGTCAAACCTGCATAGAGTGCAAATAGTTGTGCTTCCTGGTTGACTGGTTCACAAAAGTTCAGTCATCTCCCTGACCCGCCCCCTCTCTCCTACAGGGTGCAATTGCAACCAACACTCAGAGACATGCCACTTTGACATGGCGGTGTACATGTCCACGGGCAATGTGAGTGGCGGCATATGTGATGACTGCCAGCACAACACCATGGGCCGTAACTGCGAGCAGTGCAAGCCATTCTATTTCCTGAACCCCGAGAGAGACATCCGTGACCCGCTTGTCTGTGAACGTACGTCTCCCTCACAGTGGAGGTCCCTAACTGACTCCAATCACCTTGAGGTTCAGACTAGATGTGGATATGGAGTTTCGTGTCCACATTCAGGGCTGAGTCTTTAGACCCACAGAACCACACCCATATTGTGTTCCTTTGTGTGTATTTGCATGTCCTTCTGTACTTGTGTGTCTGTCTTCAGCCTGCAACTGCGACCCCATGGGCTCCCTGAATGATGGCATCTGTGACAGGCTGACAGACGTCCTGGCTGGCCTGATTGCAGGACAGTGTCGCTGCAAGCTAAACGTGGAGGGAGAGCGCTGTGACCAGTGCAGGCAGGGCCACTATGGGCTGAGCGAGCACCCACTTGGCTGCTTACGTGAGTGCCTATCCATCTCATTCTTGTGCCGGCATTCTTAAGTGGTAGCCTTCCCTCTCTGTTTCCTCTTACTTCAGCAAGAGACAAATTAATGCATAAATGGCTAAACGGGGGTTTCCTTCCACTTTCTTTCCCAGCATGCACCTGCAACACACTCGGCACTATTCCAGGAGGGAGCCGCTGCAACACAGACACAGGGGACTGTTTCTGCAAGCGGCTGGTGACCGGCAGAAACTGTGACCAGTGTTTGGTTAGTGACCATAAGCTGATCCGATTGTTTAAGGACATTCAGCTCAAAACTATTACTTTAGCTAAGCTCAGGCTGTAGAGGGTTGTGCTCTTAATGTAGTCTTACCCTACAGCCGCAGCACTGGGGAATCAGCAATGACATGGAAGGCTGCAGGCCATGTGACTGTGATGCAGGAGGAGCCATTAACAACAGGTATGTTTGTCTTTGGCACATGGAGACACCTGTCCTGTTGTAACGTTCAAACTCACGGAGGTGTTGTGGCTGCCTATGAAACGGGGACAACACTAGGGCAGAAGAATTTCAGCATAAAAATAAGGAACAAAAATGGCAGAAGGTCAGCAACAACTTGCTAGCGGCTGATATATTTCACACTGTAGGGGTTTCCTCTAGAAGTTACTCTATTGTAGAGATCCTGCTGTGTAGCTCAAACTGACTAGTGACCGTGGAATGATTACACTGGTATTAATAAAGGTTTTGAGGAACTTTGGACCAAAAATTTTTGATGAAATGCTGTAAGCACCTCCTCTCCAGCTGCTCTGCAGAAACAGGACAGTGTCCATGTAGGGAACACACCACTGGCCGTCAATGCAATGAGCCAGAATCTGGGTTCTACTCCATCGCCTTGGACCACTACATCTATGAAGCAGAGGAGGCCAAGCTGAGGCCTGTGAGTTCCACCTAACGCTCTCATACCCTTACTGTTTTATTAGCTATCCAGTCTTAGGTGCCCACTCGTGTGAACTGTGTGTTATCAGGGTATGACTGTGGTCCAGAGACTCCACCCCCAGGACAGGGACCCCACTTGGACTGGAATCGGACTTATGAAAGTCACAGAGGGGGGCTATCTGGAATTCAACATCGACAACATTCCCAGCTCCATGAAGTACAACATCCTGGTCCGTTATGAGCCTCAGGTGAGAAATGGCTCAGTGATGACCCTTTATTTCTTAATTATATGTTATGATTTTCTTTATGATCTGCATTCATTATAACTTTTCCTTTTGCCTTAGTTGCCTGACCAATGGGAGGAAGCTCTTGTAACAGTGACCAGACCTGGTGTGATCACAGCAGACAGCCCCTGTGCCGATAGCTGGCTGGATGATGACAATCAGATGGTTTCCCTTCCTTCTGGATCCAGGTAGAGTCCCAGTTTTTTGCACAAGAGCATCACCATAAGCTGGGATGGTGAGGGGACTTGTTTGACATTTCTGTATTTACCTTACAGATATGCTGTTTTTCAAAGACCTGTGTGTTTCGAGAAAGGACTGAACTATACCATCCGACTAAATTTGCCCCATTATTCACCTCTAACGGACATCCAAGACCCCTATATTCTCATTGACTCTGTGAGTGTTCATCCCCAAATACCCTAGAGCTTAGCTGTTGTGTTCAACATTCTAAGAAAGTTTTATACTGCTGTACCAGCCATTTGCGAGACTCCTGTGGTCACATGACTGGTCCACTCTATTTTTTTGCATTAAAATGAAGCCATTTTTTTCTGGAGCGCTTTGGGTAGGCCTGAATCTCGTCTTCCACAGATCGTGCTCATGCCCCACTTGGAGAGCATGGAAATATTCTCTAGGAATGAGGAATGGGAAACCTTCAAGCGGTACCGCTGCCTAGAGAACAGCCAGAGTGTGGTGAAGACACCCATGACGGACATCTGCAAGAGTTTCATCTTCAGCATTTCAGAGCTGCTGCACCAGGGTGCCTTAGGTATGGGCATGTGTGGTTTAGTGTGTCCACCTTGTCATGCACACTTTTGAATTTCAGATTAAGCTGCTTTGGTTGATGGTAACTCCTCAATGAATGCTTGACAGATTGGGCATAGTCTTCCTCATATTCCCCCTTCAGTGAGACTTGGGCCGTAATGGGCATAATGAATGAACACTGGAGTAGCAAAACGATTCTAATGAACAAACCAGTCAGGAATAAGGCATTAATACTTATGTTTCAAGACATTTCCTAAAGTGTGTCTGTAAATGCCTCCTTCAACCCGTTTTACTCCCCCTTCTCCCCCCAGCCTGTCAATGTGAACTCCAGGGATCCCTCAGCAGCTTCTGCGACCCCCACGGCGGACAGTGTCTGTGTCGCCCCAATGTAGTAGGCAAGAAGTGTGACCAGTGCGCCCCTGGCACTTTCCAGTTTGGACCCAGCGGCTGCAGGCGTGAGTCTTTCTGTTTTACACTTGGTCCGAGCACGAGGGACACTTCAACCCTGGCTGAAATTTATTTACTCAAAAGTCTGCAATCAGGGGCTAATCAGTCCTTCATATACCGGTTCATGCTAATGTAACACTCTGAAATAACAACAAATGTTTTTTACGGTCTGGCATCCTGCATTAATACCACAGTGCAGGGAGAAGGGAAGAGGGGCTAAGTTCAATTCCAGGACAAACTGTGGGGTTTTCAGCTGTAGCACATCCAGTACTATCCAATGCTGTGATCCTTATGAGCCGAGAGTATGCTGACATTTCAGATCACTGACATAACCTGTTTACCTATTGTTTTTATAGTCGTAGAATGACTGAAACCAGCATTTAAGACTACATCAGGTCTCCTATGCGCGTGTGTTGCTCTGCAGACCGTGTATCTGCAGCGTGTTTCTTCCTCTCCGCCTCCAGCATGCGACTGTCACTCCCAGGGTGCTGTGAATCCCTTCTGTGATGAGATGACAGGGCAGTGCCACTGCATCAATGGTGCCGAAGGCCACCGGTGTGACCGCTGCCTCCCGGGCCACTGGGGCTTCCCCAGCTGTCGGCCATGTACCTGCAATGGCCATGCGAAGCACTGCGATGCCAACACGGGGGAGTGTTTGGACTGCTGGGACCACACAACTGGGCACAGCTGCGAGAGGTAAGGGAGCCCCAGTTGGGCTATGAAAGAGAAGGCTGGAGAGGAATTATCTAATTCTACACACCGTAACCCTAACCGCAGAGGGATCCCACAAGCTTAAATGAAACCAGTCCTCTGTGACCATCTACCCGAGCTGAGAGAATCTTGTTGCCCATAGTCTGGACTCGAACGGTGTGGTCACACCACATTTTATCCACAGGTGTCTCAGCGGTTACTATGGCAACCCATTGCTAGGCTCTGGTGATCACTGCCGGCCCTGTATGTGTCCAGATGGGCCAGGCAGCAGACGGCAGTATTCCACCGGTTGTTATCAGCACTCCTACCAGGTGTTCTGTTCCTGCAGTCCTGGATACAGAGGTAATAATACTCACAGCTCAGTAACACTATGTGACCTTCAGCATGACATCTGACTTGAACATCCATCTCACCCATAGGGTCCAGGTGTGAGGAGTGTGCTTCAGGTTACTACGGAAACCCTCATGAAGTAGGCGGGCACTGCTTGCCATGCAAGTGCAGCAACAACATTGACATGCTGGACTCGGGGTCCTGTGATTCACGTTTAGGTGTCTGCCTGAAGTGCTTGTACCACACTGAGGGTGAAGCTTGCCACCGCTGCAAACGGGGTTACTATGGCGATGCACTCTCACAGAGCTGCAGGAGTGAGTGGACAGTTAGGGCCTAGTTTATGAGTCGGAAATTCCTGAAAGTATACACCGTGTATACTATCTATTTTATGTTACTAATAGGCTTCTCTGAATGTGCTGCCTGTTCTGTCCCCAGAATGTGCATGTAACTACCTGGGAACAGAGAATGGAACCTGTCTCTCAGAGGGAGAGTGTCACTGTGATCCAATCTCTGGGCAGTGCCCCTGCCGTCCCAACGTGGTGGGGCAGAATTGTGACCAGTGTGCCCCAGACACCTGGAATCTGTCGAGCGGTGCTGGCTGCCAGCGCTGTGACTGTGACCCAGAGAACTCTTTCGGGACATCCTGCAGCAAGGTGAGCTGTGGCTACCTGGTTCGATCTCAGTCCTTACTCTGCCTTCAGTCTCTGTCCTGATGTTTGATAGTTGAACCATGTCTCATTCCCTGTCACCAGATAATAACCCTAACCTGAACCCCTAGCTCTAATGTTAACCCCAACCCCTATCCCTACATCTAAGTCCCCACGTTATTCTCTAAGACTTACTGAAGGCCCCAGTACAGCCAGACCCCAGTGACACAATGTGATTTCTCCAGGTTACGGGCCAGTGCTCATGCAAGCCTGGGTTTGGGGGCAAAACCTGTCGTGAGTGCAGGGAGCTGTTCTGGGGTGAGCCCAATGTGAAATGTCAGGGTAAGTGATCCGCCGGTCGGACGTTCTGTCATTTCAGTGAATTCTCTGGCCCACGTTGCTTGTCTCAAGTGATTAACAATGGTCCACACGATGTCTGTACCCCTGTGCTGTGCCAAGTCGGTAACTTTTCCAGGAATGCACTTAGCCGCTGTCAGATTTTTTCCACAACACCTCCTATCTCAGAGGATCCTGACAACATGGCAAGGGTCACCAGCATGATAGAATACAGAGGTTCTTAAATAGAAGGTCATGAGTATTTTCAGTGCTGTACATGAATGGTAGAGAATTGAAAAAAGATTATAAGATTATCACAGCTGTAATAAAGTGTTTTAATTGTGCACTGTCACACTAGAGAGCTTTGTCTCAGACTGAGAAAGTGGTGTTATACAAGTGTATAGACAGGGTTGTACAAATGTGGATCTTTACAGCTAATTACAGTAGTTACGTAAATATAATACAATAAATGTGATTCTTTTCTGCTTAGAAGTCCTGTAATGTCGGAATAGTGGGGCACTGGTCATGGAGAAGCTACCCCCCCAATCCCATGTCAATGTGAATGGAAACCAGATGTGCCTATATGTAGTGAATGTCAGAACCTTGCAGTGAGATGGAGTGTAATAGTGCCCCCTGCCTTCAGTGAGAGTACACAGGCAGCAATCTGCATCTTAACCAGTGATGGAAGAAATGACGTTTCACCTACTTCTTGCTGGTTGAACCAGCACAAGGTCACTCCACCAAGGTTAATTTTGCCAATGCTTAGTCATAGAAATGACCCCTGAATAACACCAGTTTGTCTATCCGTCCTCAGTCACAGCAGACCTGCTCATTTTCAGCTGCCCGTTTTCGCTGCAAAATTGCAAAACAGGAAAGCTGTACATGAGAAATTAGATCACTAAACATGCGTGTCCTGGGAGTTTGTCATGTTCTTTTTGTCATGCACAGTGGCAGTCCCAGGATGAGTAGTGAGTACTCACAGTCTTTAACTTTTCTGCGTTTACATTCTGTGTAGTGCCAAGATGGGTAGTAAGTATTCACAGTCTTTAGCATTTCTGTGTGTACATTCACTGTAGTCCCAGGGTGAATAGTGAGTACTCATAGGCTCTGTACATGGTGGAAGGAGTTCTTTTGGAAGAGATCAAGTCAAGATGAGTGAAGGTGTCTCACCCCCTTTAAGCCCCGGTCTGTTTACT
Source organism: Mormyrus iriodes (assembly GCA_011763525.2). Classification (NCBI taxonomy): domain Eukaryota; kingdom Metazoa; phylum Chordata; class Actinopteri; order Osteoglossiformes; family Mormyridae; genus Mormyrus; species Mormyrus iriodes. Next base: position 9,235,046 of record JAAGVU020000001.1, read on the forward strand.
ATCTGTTTCTTTTATTATGTGATTGAGATTCTCTGATTGCCACTTGCTATGATGGATTGATATCCTGTCCATGAATGGCTTAGCTAGAAGTGCATGACATTTTGTAAATTGGATCATCATTAAAAATGATGATATCAGAGCTGAAGTTCTGTATTTTATCTATAGAGTCCAGCTGGAACGGCAGTGTGTTCTGAAAGGACAGTATCCTCCCGGGTCTGTTTACAAGTTCTTGGTCATGTTCTCTTGTTCGGGCATATAAGTATATAATTCTACACACTTGGGGAGCGGAAAGTTCTCAGAAATGAGAACCATATGACATTCAGAGAAACCCCACCCATGTAACCATGGTGGCACGTGTACAATAACACAGCACAGATGTGTCAACAGGCATGGGAATCAGCTGCCAGTCCATTTCACGAAAAGGCTTCTGAACTGCATGGCTTAGTATCCATACCATGTCCATGTCACAGCGCTGCCCTTAACTGCTCTACTCTTTCATGGCATCATCCCAGCCCCACATCTGTTACGCCTCACTCTGCTGGTTGGAGAGCTTTAGAGCGGGTGTGCAAATGTCCACATCATTCCCATGGAATGTTCCCAACCTGCCTCAGATTGCTCACTTTTCCTAAATATGGTGTTGTGTAACATGGAGCTTCACAATTACAATTTCAGTTTTTATAATATTACTTGCAGTATAATATAAAAGTATGACATAATTAGTAATTAATGCAATGTGTACATGTTTATGTGTGTTGACAGAAGACACTATGTTATCTCTGAAAAAGGTTCAGGTCACAGGAGACAAAACTCTCCTTACCCCCATAGGGATCATCATAGCCAAAGTGGCTGTGAGGTGACACCATGAAACAGGCCCAGTCTGGGAATCCCTTTGAGGTGTGACATAAAACCATCATGCCTTCTGCTGAAGTTCCAAAACGTCTACATAAATTTGATTTTTTCCTGGCATTTTTTGCTTATTGCTTAAATAATTCTAAATAACTTCAGTGCTAATCATAGTTTGTCCATAACGAACACCATGTTCGAACATAAGGGTGTTTATAAGTGCACTTAGCACTAGAGCACCCAAGGCCGTAGTTTGATGATAGATTTTGAAATTGTATAGTCGGATCTGCGTCCATATGTTTTGGACACTCGGGTGAACAGAGGAGCCGAGTTTCTGATTAATTGATTATCACCTGGTGGTGAGTTGGGTCTGATGGCAGGGAAAGATGCCGGATAGACCTGGTAGACCCAAACACATAGTGAGGGTGTGCTGGGAGCGTCTGGCAGAGGCCCCTGTCCGAGAAATCTTCAACTCACACCTCTGGCAGAACTTCTCTTCTCTCCCAAGAGAGTCAGGGGACATGGAGCCTGAATGGGCCATGTTCCGGGACTGCATTGCTGAAACGGCGGTGCATTGTTATGGCTGTAAGGTTATTGGTGCCAGTCGCAGCGGCAATCCCTGAACCCAGTGGTGGACAACAGTAGTAATGGGAGCTGTCAGGCTAAAGAAGGATGCCTTCAGTTCTTGGTTAGCTTGTGGGACTCCGGAAGCAGTGGATAGGTACCAGCAGGCTAAGCGGGAAGTGCCTCAGACAGTTGCTGAGGCAAAAACTCAGGTGTGGGAAGAGTTCAGTGAAGCTATGGAGAAGGACTTTCGGTTGGTCTCAAAAAGGTTCTGACAAACCATCAGGCGACTCAGGAGGGGGAGGGGGCAGGGCTTCAACAATGCTATTTACAGCAAGGATGGAGACCTGTTGACCTCAACTGGGGATATCGTCAGGCTGTGGAAGGAATATTTCGAGGATCTCTTGAATCCTTCTGATGCACCTTCCTCGGAGGAAATAGAGCTAAAAGATTAAGAGGAGGACTTGCCCATCTCCGGGGCTGAGGTCACTGAAGTAGTCAAATAACTAGTCAGTGGTTGGGCTCTGGGGGGTGGATGAGATTCACCCTGCGTTCTTGAAAGCTCTTGATGTTGTTTGGCTATCTTAGCTGACTTGCCCCTTGAACATTGAGTGGACGTTGGGGATAGTGCCTTTGGATTGGGGGTGGTGGTCCCAAACTTTAAGAAAGGGGACCGGATGATGTGTTCCAACTTTAGCGGGATCACACTCCTCAGCCTCCCTGGGAAGGTCTATGCCGGGGTACTGGAGAGGAGCGTCTGTCCGTTAGTCGAACCTCGGATCCAGTTGGAACAATGCAGATTCTATCATGATCATGGAACACTGAACCATCTCTTCACCCTCACAGGGAGACTGGAAGGGAGTTTGGTTCGCATTGCCAGCAGTAAGGCAGACTCCACCAGGGCTGCCTTTTGTCACCGGTTCTGTTCACAAATTTTATGGATAGAATTTCTAGGTGTAGCTAAGGGGTGGAGGGGGTCTGGCTAGGAGGCCTCAGGATCAAGTCTTTGCTTTTTGCAGATGATGTCCTGTTGGCTGTGACCTTCACCCCCACACTTTTGGCTGTGACCTGCAGCAGGCACTGGGCCAGTTTGCAGTGTGTGAGGCGGCTGGGATGAGGATCAACACCGGCTAGTCTGAGGCCATGGTTCTTGACCGGAAAAGGGTGGATTTCCCGCTCCTGGTGGGGGATGAGTTACTGCCGCAAGGGGAGGAGTTAAAGTATCCCACGGTCTTGATAACAAGGGAAAAGGGGACCGGGAGATCGACAGACGGATCGGTGCAGCGTCAGCCGCTGCTCCTCCGCATAGAAAGGAGCCAGTTGAGGTGGTTCAGGCATCTATCTAGGATGCCCCCTGGGCGGCTCCCTGGGGAGGTGTTTCAGGCATGTCCAACCGGGAGTAGGCCCAGGGGCAGACCCAGGACATGCTGGAGGGATTATGTCTCTCGGCTAGCCTGGGAACGGTTTGGTATTCCCCCAGTGGAGCTGGAGGAGGTGGCTGGTAAGAGGGAGGTCTGGGCATCGCTGCTTAGACTGAAGCCCCTGTGACATGACCCCAAATAAGCGGCGGAAAATGGATGGATGGATGGATGGATGGATGCTTAAATAATACATTGATTTACAGAAATTAATCAGGTCTAAAGCAGACTATAATTCTACAACTGCAAGTAAAATGTATCTTTCAAGTGAGAAGACTGTATTTGGATTCCAGTTACAATGTACTTATAACCCAAACCCCATATCCAAGTCTCTGAGTTTGATGAATATGTGCCCGTTTGGAGGTCAACAGCTTTTTGACTACTGCTTCAACCTTTTTAAAAGGATGTGTGTTCTTTTGCAGCTTGTGACTGTGACCCCAGGGGCATCTCCATGGAGCAGTGCCACAAGACTACAGGTCATTGTGTGTGTGTGGAGGGTGTGGCCGGTCCCCGGTGTGACACCTGTGCGCGTGGCTACTCAGGTGAATTCCCTGACTGCGTCCGCTGCCATGAGTGCTTTGCTGTGTGGGACCAGGTCGTCGGTGACCTCACCAACAGGACACAGCAACTGTTGAAGAAGTTGGACACTATCAAGGTCAGCGGTGTTATCGGGCCCTACCGGGAGACCATCAACAACATAGAGCAGAATGTTGGTGCCATAAGGGCTATCATGGCTCAGAATCCAGCTACCCAGCCTCTCACAGAAATCCAGAAGCTTCTACAGGAAATAAGGTATGGTATCTATGGATTTGAGGGCAGCAATCAGACAATTTGCTAAGGGCAGGAATCAGATAATGAGAAGGACATTGTTCATATAAGAACTTCACACAGTTGATTCAGCACTAGTCACAGGGTTTTCATTAGGTTAGGGCCAAGAGCTTACAAATCTGAATAACTAAAAGAATTTCTGTGGCATGCCTGATTTCTGATAGCGCTAAAGTAATGTTACAAAATGGATTAAATCACCTTCTAAACAATCACTCTATGTCTCTCACTGTAAATCAAATATTCTTCATGCACATGCTCTAGCTTGTAACAGAATGACTGCATTTAGTTGTAATATCCCTCTCTCAGAGACCTACTAGCAAAAATGGATACCAAGCTGAACATTACAGAGGAGGCCCTCAGTCAAATCTCATTAGATGCCAACAGCACTGGCATGAAATTGGACGCACTCAGTGAGGAAGCTCTGATACTACAGAAGAGAGTCAAAGACTTGCAGGAGCAGGTGGATTTTGTGAAGAACTCAGATGTACGGGGTGGGTACCATTGCGGAAAGGGCAATGCCTGGCTTTACGCACTTCATAGTATTGCAGTTATAAGGTTTCTGCTATAAAATGTTCTTGATCATTTAAAACTGCTCATCTTCAATGTTGCTCTCTGTATTTTAAGGAGCAATGCACAGCATCACCAAGTACTACCAGCAGTCCATAGATTCAGAGGCACTTGTGAATGCCTCCACTACCGATCCTGACAGCATAGTGCAACAGTCTACCTTGCTTCGGAAGATGGTGGAGGAGAAGATTAATGAAACCAAGGAAGACTTTGACCAAAAAGAAGAGAATCACACTAAGACACTGGATGAGCTTGCTAATCAGCTAGAAATTCTTGACCTGAAAGAGCTCAATGAAAAGGTGATGGTTTAGGACTTACTGACATCTTAATGTCTACATATGATTTTGGGACTGGCATGATTTTTTTCTCTGCTGGTTCCATCATGTAAGCAAAAAGAAGGTTAATTCTGAACAAGTGGCTCACTGAAAGTACACAAACAGAAGTAAAGATGAAGAGGTTGAGTTCCTTGATTTGTCCATATCTATTGGACATATCTGTTTTCCTCTAGACATGCGGACAGCCAGCAGGCTCGGAGAGCTGTACTGAATCTCCCTGTGGAGGGCTGACCTGCCACAATGATGATGGCACCAAGAAGTGTGGGGGTGAAGGATGTGAAGGCCTAGTCTCCACCGCCCGCATTGCCTGGCAGAAGGCAAAAGACTTTGACAAGGAGATCCTCAATGCTCTGGAGGAGGTGGACAAACTCTCCAGGATGGTAGGCTTCCATTTTCTCTACCATCAGCACAAAATGTAAATGGTGATGAACTTTTATAGAACCTAAAAGCATTTCTAAATGAGGAGATTATGACTGCCCTGTATATGACACTTGATAATATTGCCAAGCCACATAGCCATGGACAGACGCTTAACTACACCCCTCCCAACATCACCACCAGGTTTCAGAGGCAAAGATGAAGGCGGACAAAGCCAAAGCAAATGCTCAGGAGGTTCTTCTGAAAAGCAACGCAACCAAGCAGCGTGTGGACCAAAGCAATGAGGAACTGCTTAAGTTGATCAAACAGATCAGGGACTTTCTCACTCGTATGTGTCCTTTCAGTCTGAATATCTCAGATATTTAAAAATGACCTCAATATTTCATCTAGTGTAAGGGTGGAGAACCCATTTCTTTTGGGGACTAGATTAACTACATAATTTACAGTTTACATTAGGAACTCTAATACCTTTTACACCTAGAGTAACAAATGAGCAAGTGAATGAGCAAGTGAACTGGAGGACTGCAATTTCTTCGGGTGATGTTCTTTGGTTTCCCTGTGACCACAGAGGACGGGGCAGACCCAGAGAGCATTGAAATCGTGGCTAACCAAGTGCTAGAGATGCAAATGCCCACAACACCAGCTCAGTTGCAGAATCTGACAGATGAGATCCGAGAACGTGTGAGCAACCTAACAGAGGTAGAGGATGTTCTGAGCCAAAGTGCGGCAGACATCCAGAGAGCTCAAGCATTGCTGGACCAGGCTCGCAAGGCCAGGTGAGAGCAGGATGGCAAAACAAGGGGAAAGGGAGGAGGCAGGGCAGACCCTGAAAGAGGGGGCGGCATGTAAGTCCAGATACATTCCTCACATTTACTCCCAGAACTCCTGATATAAACCAATGGCCATCTGTTGCAGTGAGGAGGCTAATAATGTGAAGGATACGGCCAAGATGGTGAAGGAGGCCCTGGAGAAGGCTGAACATGCCCAGACTGCTGCCTCCAAAGCCATTAAAGAAGCTAGCAACAACATTGAGGGCACCCAGGACCTGCTGGCAACAGTGAGTATCCCAGAATAGAGCAGTAAGCCTAAACAGCAGCTAATAGAGTTCTGTTCAAATAGCTTTCAGAAAGAAGCTGGAAAGAACAACTCAAAACCCCCAGTGGGGATTACTGTGCACTAGTGTTGGTCGATATGACCAAAAATTTATATCAGTATTTTTTAAGATTCTGCCAGTTTCACGAAATATCATAGTAATTTTTTCCCAAGTTCAACCATACCACAGCAGCAAGGGTTTATATAAAAAAATATGTTTATGAATGTTTTTAAAATTGCATGTTTTTTTATTAATTGAGCTGTTATACAAATCATTTACATTTAGCTTTATAGTATAATTGTCATGTTTTATTAGACTAATAGTGTATATTTAGCTAGTTATGCATTTCATTGTTTAATTATTTCCATATATTTAGCTTGATAATAACATGTTTGCTGAACTATATGATTTTAATAATTATGACTGTGATAAATTGATATTAGGGATTTTGCTTTACCAATATGCATTTACTTGCAGACCTAATTATATTACACATAATCCAAATTCTCTGGCACAGACTGAAGCAGTAGCTATAAATCCTATAATGCTGAACAGTTATATATGGAGAACTGTTGCGTTATGAAGTTACTTTAAGAAAGGTACACAGTTAACAGGGGTCACCTCTTAATACACTCTGTGCAATGATACACAGTGCTTACAGCAGCAAACAATTTTACACAATTTGCTCTCTATTTAAACATTATAGCTGTTCTTTCAGCAATGCTACAGTATGGTGGTCTATGAATAATTCATACCACACAGGAAATTAAAACCAGTATACTGGCCAGAGCTATTCTGCACTGGTGTACAGTGAGTGTGCAGACAGTCATTGGGAATTAGTTAATAGCCTAACTGAAGTAGTTTGCCTCAAAGGGATTTTGCACCAAAGAGAACTTGATGTCCCTTCCACTCCATTTCAGGTGGAGTCCGAAACAGCAAACTCAGAGTTTAAACTGAATAACGCCACCCAGAGGCTGCTGCAGTTGCAGAGAAACTTGGATATGATTAAGCTGAAGGCTCAAACAAATACCCTGAGCGCTGAGCAAACGGAGAGCTTGGCGGAGAAGATCAGTCAAGAGGCCGAACAAGTCAGAATAGTGAGCAGAGATAAAACTAATTCCTGCTTTACACTTCCTCTGCTTTTCAAGACCTAATGTTAATCTCTTGGCACACTGTTGCAGCTGTTCCTGTATTTTTTTAAGCATAGCAATTTAACCAACTTATAAATTGATAGGAGCTGGACAAAGAGTTGCAGGAGAAGTATATCTCTGTGGAGAATCTGATAGACCAGAAGGCAAGTGGTGTGGTCGATGCCAGGAAGAGGGCGGAACAGCTGCAGCAGCAGGCAAAGGAGATGCTGTCACAGGCCAGCAACAAACTGCAGCTGCTGAAAGGTGAGAGAGTCAATGCACATCACCTGAGCATGGCTAAATTAGTACTGTATATACAATTCCATATTTTCACCAGATATGTTCGACGAGTAGGAATCATCACCGGATTCACACTGATAACTTTGATGGAAACTGATTTTTAAATTCTTTTTCCAGATTTAGAAAAATCGTATGAAGAGAATCAGAAGGTATTAGAGATCAAGGCTGGTGAGCTGGCAGAGTTGGAGAAAACCATTCAAGATCTGCTTCAGGAAATCAGCAGCAAAGTCACAATGTACAGCACCTGTGTGTTTTAACTGTGTGACAGAATCCAGCAAAGCTCCTGATTTCATCGATTCACCACTAAGCGCAACACTTTTAAAGAATAATTAAAATACTCTACACCATGTGTTAAGATGTTAATTGAAGATGTAGAAAAGTGTGATATAAAAGCTGAAGCGCTTTCCGTCTGAATGGTTATTCCCCATGAGATCTTGTAAAGCTGACAGTTTTACAATGTGTCTCTGACAACCAAAACAGGACTTTATCATCAGAATGTTATATAAATCCTCTAACCACATGCTCACAAAACTCCCCTTTACCCTCAGATAATCATACACAATTGGTAGCGTAACACCACCAGCAGATCATCCTTTACATTCCTTAATAAAGTGCAGGGCTCTCAAACATATAATGATTAGCTCAAAACATGGGTACAAGAGGAACAGAGAGTTCCTCTGAATCGAAAAATCAGCAGACTTCACATAGCCAAACACCTGTATAACAGAGGAAACAATGTGACCATTGATCCTGAAGATGTTTTGCCTTACATTCAGAATTTACAGTGCTTCTGTGGCATTTTATAGTTTACTAACATGGCATGTTGTTGAATGTGTCCAGTTGTTGTTTATTCCTTTCCAAAATGCATCTTCAACTATTAGTAGGGATGCACCGATCCCACTTTTTCTGTCCCGATACCAATACCTGGGCTTTGGGTATCGGTCGATACCCGATGCTGGTATTGGTGCATCCCTAACTATTAGTAAGTAAACTTTATTTATATAACATTTTTAAAAATGCTGACTAAAGTGCTTCATGTTGATGTTCTTTGTCTAACATCAAGTGTTCTTTGATGGCTCAGATAATGATTAATACAATTGTCAAAAGAATTTAAAAATGTCTTCATCATTTAAACTGAAAACTCATCATTTTCCCTCAAAATAGCTGTGATGTCACTACTGTATAATGTTCATTAAAAAAGTACCACAACCCTTTACAAATAGGGCAGCCTAGCTGGCTTGAACAAAGGCCTCAAACAGTATCTGAAAGGTGTAAAGGATGCCCTCTGTATAAATTGATGGGTGGACAGATGGATAGATGTGAAAGTGCAGTGAAATTCAACCTCTGATGGGGAACCCCTTCTATGATTTCAACATCATAGCCATTGGAGGGAGCAGCTGCAGTCAATCCAATCAGCTGCATGGAATTGTCTGGACTTCACTGTGAAATGCTAGTTTCACACTGCTGAAGAGAGGGTCCACGTTGGGGAGGGTGCCAAAGTCAGAAAGGACACAGCTGTAGCCTCTGGGGGCCACACCCTCCACTTGAACAATCCCACGTTCTTGGCCTTGTGTGCTGTTTCCTCAATGGTGTAGTTTGTAGTGCAAAACATCAACCGCATGTAATAATATAATGTGCAAATGCAGGCTTGATAGTGTTCATAAATTATGTCCTTTGATGAAATGATATCCCATTCAGGATGTCCCTTGTCCTGTGCCCTATGCTTCCAGGGGTAGGCTCCAGGCTCACAGTATAGTAAAGAGATAGCTGTACAAACACAGCTAATCAGTGGAGTAAAATCATGGTACATTTACTCTAACTGCCTGCAATTCAGCTGTTTATCTAGTAAAACATCACATATAATGAGTGGTAACCAGTCCTTGTTTGAATAAAGGTTGATAACTGATACACCTTACAGAGATAACGCCACTTCACAGAATGAGATATATATATTCTTCCATTAAATAGTGTTCTTTGCGCCAAAATCAGATTAGTCTTCAACATCTTAAATATTTACCTAAGAAGAAATGAGACAGTCAACACCCGTGCAATCTGAAAACCGAAATTACCCTGCATGGTACCCTTTTCGGTGAACTTACATCGTCCGTGAAGGATTTGTTCACCTCCATGCACTGGTTCCTTACTTAAGTTTATTAAATTATCTTGCTTGTTTACAGTTCCACAGCCCTTCGTAATACCGGTCATAAACGATATACCCCCGGTTTCGTTACCCTCGCCTTTTCATTAAAGTTTTTAATAGTGGCTGTTGTCGATTATGAGCAACCCTTACGAAACTAACGCCTAGCCCTTACTAAACCGTTACGCGCGCGAGAGAGCGAAAACCCGCCAAAATCCCCTTCGACAGCCTCCTTAGGTGACCGCCCCCCTACCCCCATAAACCCCTACTTTCGGGTCCTATGATAACCGCCACAATAAACGTTTATTGCCCCGTAAGGAGACCCCTACAGAAAGAGGGAATGTTTTACAACTAAACTAAATAAGGCATAATAATTATGCCCTATTTTCGAGAGCCGGATGCCATTGTACAATGATGTAATGGAATGTCAGCGAAAGAGGACTCGTTAAAGGCTAATATTCAGCTTTTGCTTTTGATGCTTTAGCTACACTTCGTGTTGGGTGTGGACCAAAACAATTATTTTTCACGACATGAACGTGAGAGCATAGACATTTATAAAGTCGCACAAAGTGGTAACGATTTTACATTTTGCACCGTCCACGCTGTTTCTGAGTTATGTCTGAAGGAATATGCTTCTCAAGCATTAACTGAATAGTTAGTTGGTACATGTGTGTAAATACCAGGTTACACTTCATGTGGGGTACGCTGTCCACTATAGGCGTAGCTTCTCCGTCGCTTAGCGTGACGCTACCGATTGTGGGGCGTGGTTCCCTGTCGCTTAGCGTGACGCTACCCAGTGGGGGCGTGCTGTTCTCGGCCCTCAGATTCCCGCGCTTTGTACATAGATTTGAAATACGTTTCTATGTATTTGTCCAGGAGTCTATAAACATTCCGTTTCTACGTAATGATTTTTTAATCGTTTTCGTCTGTATATTTATTCTGCTCGTTGGTTTGCACTTACCGGGTTATCGTATGATGATAGTGTGTGGAAATGAACAAGAATAGTCACTAGATGGCGTTGTTTTCCGGTTCTATGCTCATTGACCTGGAATTCAACCCATATATAAGACATCACTGCATGTTGGGGTGGCACCCTGATTCAATGGGCAGCACTGAGAGTTTTCATCGCCCAACCCCCATGTCCAGGATATTTAGTTAGAAGTTGGATGGTGGTGTTAGTTTCCAGTAAGCTTATAGGAAATTCTTAATGATATAAGTACAAAAGAAATTTACAAATGGCGGGGAGGCCATTCGGCCTATCAAGCCTGTTTGGGGAGAATTCGACTAATAGCTTAAAGTTGTTAAAATATTATCTAGCTCTGATTTAAAGGAACCCAAAGTTGTAGCTTGTACTACACTAACAGGTATACTCTAACTACATGCTGTGTAAATAAGTGCTTTCTCAAATCCAGTTTAAAATGTTCTCCCATGAGAACTTGTATTTGAACTAACATTGAAGTACCTATTTGGTTGAACAGCATCTAGACCTGTTAGAATCTTATATACCTGGATCATGTCCCGCCTTAGCTGAAGGCTGAACAGATTCAGCTCAGCTAACCTCTCTTCATAAGACATTCCTCTAAGACCAGGAATCATTCTTGTAGCCCTACGTTGAACCCTTTCTAAGACAGCAATGTCCTTTTTAAAGTAAAGTGACCAAACCTGCACACGATATTCTAGATGGGGTCTTACCAAAGAATTTTATAGTCTTAGCATCACCTCCCTTGACTAAAACTCCACACACCTAAAGATGTAACCTAACATCCTATTGGCCTTTTTAATTGCTTATTCCCCACACTGGCGAGAGTGGGACATGGAAGCATCAACATACTCACCAGATTCTTTCTCATAATCAGTTACCTTTATCTCTACAGAACCCATAACATATCTGTACTTTATATTTCTGCTCCCTGCATGGATTACCTTACATTTGTCTACATTAAACTTCATCTTCCAGGTATCAACCCAGTCACTAATTAAATCAAGATCCTACTTCAGACAGAAAGAAGAAAGAAAAGGAAAAAAAAAAAAGATCCTGCGTAGCCTCTCTGCCACTAATTCAGTATCTGCTCCACCACCCACTTTGGTGTCGTCTGAAAATTTTGCCAGTTTACTGTATGTATTGGTGTCAATATCATTAATGTAAATTAGGAATAATAGTAGTCCTAAAATTGAACCCTGCGGTACCCCACTACGAATGCAGGCCCACTGTGACATTGTGCCTCTAATAACTACCCGCTGCTTAATGTCCGTTAACCAGTTTTCAATCCAAGCTGCTACAGTACCTGAAATCCCTGTTGCTTTGAGCTTAAGCTGGAGCCATTTGTAGGGGACAACATCAAAGGCCTTCTGGAAATCTAAGTAGATCACATCGTAGGCCTCTTTGTGATCGATTTCTCTTGTAGCTTCCTCAAAGAACTCAAGTATATTAATTAAACAGAATCTACCTGTCCTAAATCCATGTTGGCTATCCCTCAGAATCTTATTTGAATCTAGATAACCTACCATCTTTGTTTGGAATATAGCTTTCATTACTTTTCCAGTTATGCAAGTAGAGAACAGATGCAAGTGTAGGCATGTTTCATTTTACAGTACTCTCATGGTCCATTCTAGAAAATCTGCATTTGCTGAAGCCAAAGATGCGGTCTTCAGCAAAGTCGTCTTGTTTTCCAGGCAGTGCCTGAAGTGGGCTGGTACTCACAGGTCCACAGTACCAATACCGTGTAGTTTTTTTTTTTTTTCAGAGTACAGGCACCTCTCAATATCTGCTGGTAGTGAATAACAAGAGAGTACCAGGACCTGTTTTTCCCCACTTCAAACATTCTTTCAAAAGTTAAAAGTTACAGACATGGTTGCGCATTCTTTCATCCTGGCAGTAGGATCTGTGTCATGAAAGATAACTTAATGAATGTAGAGCCTTATCTAGGGAGGATATGTTGTCACACTGGTACCTTGGCCAAGATCAGAGATTTCACCCATAAAAGATGATGTAAGCGCAATGAAATTAGGAACTTTTGACGTCATGGGCAGTGAACTGCAGATCTGGTCCCTACAAAAGGCACTTAGACAGCAACTATGAAATAATAAACTAGAAACAAAACTGCTCCATAACCAGTCCATCTTTTACATCTCTGGTTTTAGCCCTTGTTGTGAATGTTAAAAATTATTTCTTCCAGACAAAACGAAACTAAGTTCACTTAATACTGGATGCTTTTAATACAACTGTCAGCTTTAACTGTAATATATTTTTTTGGACATTTAATTTTATTTTTTTATGTATTGTTTTTTGTCTGGACATTTGCCAAGCCCTCACTTCTTTTGAAAAGTGGAGGTAGAGTTTGAGAGAAAGTATTTATGAACCGAACCATAATAACTGGGACTCAAGCACTGCCGACCCAGATGATTCCACATGTCACCAGACTTCTTCTTATCTGTGTATATCTGCTCCTCCCTCTGTCCTATAAATATCTCCTAGTGATGTTTCTGCACAATGCTTTCTGGAACATGTATGGCTTCTAGACATTTTTTTTTAGCATGGGAAGTCAGGGGATAGATTAGCCACACAGCAGTAGCAAGGCTCAGGGTGGAGGTTTTTGTGAAAAGGAAGGCATTTCCTGAGTCCTTTCTGTCTTTTCCTCTCTTAAATGCAGCATGACACAAAGCAGTCGTGTTTCCTTTCCCCAGCTGGCTCCTAAACCAGGCATCACTTGGCTTCAAACCTTCTCTCCAGTGCACAGGCGTACACTAACTAACTCTCACACTAACTCACGCACAGACTCTGGCACACAGCATTACTGGTGTCATAGCAGCTATGTTTAGATATCAATAAATGGCATTCATTTGTTTTTTAAAAGAGACCCCTAGGTGGAAAGTATACATTTTCCATCCCAAGAAATCTTACTGGTTTTAAGTAAAGAAAACATGGTCTTTGAAACAGGCAAGTTTTGACGCCTGATTTCTAAGCAATTCTCACATGTTTTCTTACCCCCTGTAGGCCAAGTAGTGGGAAATAAAGTCATTTCAGGCATCATTCTTCTCAGCAGTGGACTCAGACTGTTTGTCAGGTTCACTGCTCCTGAGTCCAGTAGTGAGTCTGATGAGGGTGTTTGTCAGACACAGCAACTTGAGTGGATGTTGTATTCTGGCTTGTCAGGTGTCTGCAGCCATTAGATTTACTATGTCACTACAGAGACCTCATTCAGTGTAACTGAGTAACTGATGACGATTTGCTGGTTCACTGTTTTTTTCCTGTAAAAAAGGAGCAGAGGGACAGAAGTTCTGAAAACATTATTACAGCTTGATTTTAATGTAAGAATAGATAGATAGATAGATGTGCATAACATACGGAAAAATACACTATTTCATATTTTAAGGCATTGTACCCATATCCACGTGCTGCAGAGCCTGGCATATCCCTGCACATATCCACAAACACAGCTGACTGGCTCCTCCTCCTGACTGGGTCTACTGGGTTGCTTGCTCCATCTCCTGAAACATCAGGTCTCTCCCACGCCTCCACCACTTAAAAGGCAAACTCCGAGGACCCCCCCCCACCCTGAAAGCTCCCACAGAGACTCAGCCTAAGTGGGAGAACACACAGGTGAAACGAGAGGAATCAGCCCCGAATTCTCCCGTCTGCCCCTCCGTCATTGTGCCTCGCTTTGCAGAAGCAGGGAGGGTAGAACTTCTTCGCGTCGACTTGGACGCAGGTAAGTTTCTAAATGCCCTGATCTTTACGTCCTTTTCAGGTGCAATGGACTGGGGCTCCGCTTCAGATGGACGGCGTACACTTACGTCCGTTTCATGTCCTGCATCTTTTTTAACATGCTGGAAATATAAAGCTATGAAATAAAAAACGAAAGTCCTGCATGTGTAAAATCCATCACAGTGGAACTTACAGGTGGGCAGCCAGGTTTCTTAAGAGCACTTTCAGAGAATGCCACACAACATCATTTGCGGACGATACCTTTGGTTGTACCGTCTTTCCCCAAAGGCACATCTTTGGAATATTAAGTTGGTTAGGGAATGACCCTGGGCTGATGCTGCGCTCCTTTAAATGCAAATCCAGCCATTTACTGTGGGCTGTGGTGGTGGAAGTTTTTTGATAACGTAGAATTTAGCGGAATAAAAGCAACGGGAACAGAGGGGTCCTAAGAAGGAGATAGATGTCAGCTGAACTGCTTGATGTTTCACCTGTTGGAGAAAGGGTGGCGTGTTCCTCCAGGTAACAATTAAACCTTTTTTATTTGAGATAGCCCACAGGGTCCTAAAAGCTGGTTTCGGGTTCCCCATCGCTCTCCCTTTCATGGCCTTCCTGGAATATATTCAGGCCTTGAAAAACTAACTCCTGTAAACAAGGGGAGAGCTACGTAGGCCGCACAGTGCATTCTGAGCTGGTGACCTTCTCTCAGGACCGAGAGCTTGGTTTCTGTTGCACTTTGTCTATCTCCGGCTGAGTCTCTCACAGCAGAACACAAAGTGCTCTTCAAAGCCCCCCTATATGGAACTCCCCAGGTATGACACAACAACCTCCCTGCTGCTGTCTCGCCGCACCTTTTATCTGAAATGTAACCTTTCCCTTTCATATCAGGAACAGCATGCTCCGCTCCTGGACTGGCAGTGAATATGGGCTGGTGCATGAAGGCCCAAAGTGGGGTGTGCAGCACCTTATACTTCTCTGGGTGGGGGGTTGCTGTTAACTCTGTCTTGGACACTGGGCAGATATCACAGATCAGTGGGCATAGCACCCCCTGTATCAGTACTCAATGGACATCCTCTTCAGTACTTGAATTTCATGTTATGTGTTTCACTTATGATCCTTTCATTCCCTCTAATCAATCTCCGTTAAGAATGAACCCATAGATGATCTCTTGAGCCCTCATCCTCCCTAGGGAAACTATTGGGTCCTATTGGGTCTTCCTTTTCTCAGTACTGTTCTGGGGGCCAGCGACCGTGCACTCTGTTCTTGTCATTACCGTTTGCACGCCATGCCTTCTGTCCTTGTGTCCTATCGGAAGTTCCCCACCTCTCTCAAGAAATTCTAAATGTTTTCCAACATGGACTCACGTGTATCCTACTCCCAGCTTCAGCCCCCCTACACCCTCCCAGTCCTTTTCAGCCTGCCTCTTCCTGGAACACACACATCAGCTGTTCCTTACTTAACCTGCATATGTGTCTCCTGTCTCATATTCAGCATGAATCCTTCGGCCAACCGCTACCTGGTGTCCCGGCCCATCTATTCTAACCAGGAGTTTGAGCGGGATAACGAGCGTAACGTGCAGGAGAGCACTACCTTGTGGGAGCAGCTTGGCAGGTCCTGTGGGTGAGTTGACCAGTTGCCCACAGCATCCTCATAAAAGGAACATGTTACTTAGTGTGTCGGGGTATAGCAGCAACACAACAATGCAACAGGTAAACTCTTTCTTTGCTGTGTGAATGCTTCTCTGAGTGTAGGGTATGTGTTACTGTGAGGTATGTTTGATTTTACCTCCAGATGCACAGATAAGACGGCTCTGAAGCTGCTTAAACGAATCTTCCCAGTCGTTGATTGGATCTGCAGATACCCAATCAGGGAGTGGCTGCTCAGTGATGTCATCTCTGGTGTCAGCACAGGGCTGGTGTGTAGTTTGCAGGGTGAGTGTTACCAGCTGCTAATGGATGAATAGTTAGGTGCTGTGTTGGGGGTTATTTTTCTACAGGATCACCGTGTTGTAAAAGTCTGATATACAATATAGGTGCCAGCACTATGTGTTTTACACAAGTGTAAAACATGGATATGATTTGATTTATGTCCACACTTGAATATTACACTATGGTGGTCTGAGTGTAACCCAAAGTTTGTTTGTCTAGCTTGTACTTTAATAACTAATGATAGGCTGTAGGGGGCGCTGTATCAATATGCTGCATCAATAGTTATGTGAACACCCCCCCCAAAATGCTAACCCTACTTGTTTCCCTCAGGGTTGGCCTATGCTCTGCTGGTGTCTGTGGCCCCTATCTACGGGCTCTACTCTGCCTTCTTCCCCATCCTCACCTACTTCCTACTAGGAACTTCCAGACACATCTCTGTTGGTGAGCCCCCACGACCAAAATACTGCAACAATCAACAGTCATCAGCCAAACCTCTATGCTTTCTTTTAACATTTTATTTCAGTATTGATACTTCTTGCTCAATGTTATCAGTGCACCACAAATTTATCTGTTGTTATTGATGGCAGAGTGATTTTGTGTTTGCTCTAATAATTGTGCGTGTAACATTTTTGAATTACTACATTAGTTGTGACAATCAGAGCCTTTGATTCATAACAATAAGGCCTGTGAACTTCATATATGCCTATTAGATTACAGTTCATCCCCATCCAAACCTGTCCCCCCCACCCCCAGGACCATTTCCAGTAACCTGCCTGATGGTGGGCTCCATGGTATTGACTCTTGCCCCTGATGACAACTTCCTGTTTCCTCTGAATGACACCAATGTGAACCGGACGTCTGTGGATGTGGAGGCCAGGGAAGCGCATAGGGTTTTGGTAGCCAGTTCCATGACAGTGCTGATAGGTCTGTTTCAGGTAAATCCATTTCCACACAGAAAAACGAACTGTAAACACAAAGCACTAAGTCTGTCTTTTTTATTAATCATTTAGTTGTTTAAATAATTGTACGCATTAAGGAAACATTTGGCACTGAGAATCAAATCTCAAAATATGATTCACCAATGTGAATCAACAAAAATGATTTGTTGAAAGTCATATCATGAGGCAAAACAATTTTCAAATGTACTGAAACGTTACATAATAGAATCATTATGGAAAAGCAATAAAACAAAGGAATTTCGGCTACTTTTGTGAATCGATGTATCATGTATGTGACGGGAGACTGGCTTCTTGGAAACACAGCTGGCTTAGTGCTCTGAAAGGACCGTCTCTGCTATGCAGTCCATGTTGGTCTCTCCAGGTGGTAATGGGGCTTCTGCAGGTAGGCTTCCTGGTGCGGTACCTGTCAGACCCTCTTGTCGGAGGATTCACCACAGCTGCTGCCCTCCATGTGCTCATCTCCCAGATGAAGACCATCCTTTCTGTGCAAACCGGTAACCACAATGGAGTCTTCTCCATCGCATATGTGAGTCCTCTGACCAGCCAGGGAGATGTTTCATTATGTGCCCCATGCATGTGGAATTGTTGCATTTTTTGCCCATATAACCACAATACTTAAAAATAGGAATAACTCCTGTCTGGGCATCTATCGTCACCCATATATTGTTTCAGTTCAAAGATATTCCATATAGACCTGATCTATCTTACATTATCCTTCTACTTACACCTTCATAAATATTTCTTTTGCTTGTTTCTGACTTGCTCCTTTGTGTGAATGCCTAACATTAACAAGAGTATTCTTTAGCCAAAGTGCCCTGCACGTGTTTCTTATCCACCAGTTACTTCTCCTGTAATGTTTCACTCACCCCCCCTTTTCTGTTTGGTTTCTCATCACTGCTGGTCTAGATACTGATTGATGTATTTAGAAACATCAGGCAAACCAACGTGGCTGACCTTGTGGCAGGCCTGTTGACCATTGTCATAGTGATGGTGGTGAAGGAAGTCAACACCAAATTCCAGCACAAGATCCCGGTATCCATTCCTATTGAAGTCATTGTGGTGAGCATCTCATGGTGCAATACAGTTGTTGAAGTGCTGGTTGACTGGTGACATTACAAGACAGAGGTCCTGGGGTTGTCCTCATATCCACTTCTTACTCTTAGTCTTACCAGCATATGAGTTTGTAAAAGTCGTAAAATGAGCTTCTGCTGTCTTATGGCCCCTTTATAATATTTTTCTTCTTCCACGGCATCTTCCACCTGGCCCCACCCCTACTGTTCTGTAAGACCGTGATTGCCACTGGGATCTCCTACGGGGTGGGCCTGGACTCACGCTATGGCGCCAGCATTGTGCGCAGCATCCCTACGGGGTAGGAGCACTTCCTGTTACACTATTCCTGTTACACTCTTCCTGTTACTGCTCTCTGTCCATGGTGGAGTAGAAGCTTGAGGGCTTTCAGATCATCTTCACAGTCAAACCAGATTTATTCAACTTTATCAACAAAGGAATTCAATTCTCAACAGTTCCTCCATTTATACAGCCAACTGACATGATTTAAATACTGTAGTACTGTAGCACAGAAACACCCCCTTCTGTCATTTGATTTGGTCAGCAGCTCAAATAGTCCAGTACGGCAAGTGAAAGGTGAGACCCCACTGTAGTGCGTGTGTTTCTCGGAGAGGTGAGTGATGATGTGTGTTTCTACCACTTATGTTGTCAGGTTCACCGCTCCTCGTCTCCCTGATCAGAGCCTCTTCTGGGAGATGCTGGAATCAAGTTTCTCCACGGCCGTGGTGGGCTACGCTCTGGCCGTGTCGGTGGCCAAAGTCTATGCTGCCAAGCACGACTACATAATCGATGGCAACCAGGTGTGCAAGGCCGCAGACTTCCTCTAATAATTACAGTAGGGTTTGATTATTACAGTAGGGTTTGATTGTAAGACATTTCATACATAGGGTTTGATCGTTATAGTAGGGTTTGACTGTGAGACATGATCTTTATGGCTTGTTCCACCTTCTCCTTCTTCTTCTTTTAGGAGCTGATAGCATTTGGCATCAGCAATATCTTCAGCGGCTGCTTCTCCAGCTTTGTAGCCAGCACAGCCCTGTCTCGCACTGCAGTGCAGGAGAGCACTGGGGGGAAGAGCCAGGTATGCCTTGACCACAAAACCACCCTTAACTACTCAAGCGATTAATGATTTTGGCTAGGTTGGAAGCCATTATATAATTCATTAACTCAGTATATTCTTGGAGGTTGCTAGTGTAAGCATGAAGATTAAAATGATGATCCTGGGTGATTACAGTATTCATTGCCCATGTTGCAGTTTGTATATATGATTACCATGTTATTGATAAACTTTGCTGCAGGTTGCTGGCCTGATCTCGGCTCTCATGGTGATGATAGTGGTTTTGGCACTCGGCCACCTCTTGGAACCTCTGCAGAAGGTGGGTTGAGCTTCTGGAGACACGTGAAATGTGATTCCACCTGCATCCTCATGTTGATCCCGGACCCTGCTTGTCCCTCAGTCAGTGCTGGCTGCCATCGTCATCGCTAACCTCAAAGGAATGTTCAAGCAGGTTCTGGACGTTCCGGTTCTGTGGCGGCAGAACAGAGCCGACTGTGTGAGTCTCCGGTAAACTGAAGCAGGACCCAGCATGACACAGTTGATTGCTATAAACAAGACCAGTTTATATCTAGCTCTGCCATATATCCAATTGTATGAGTTATATGCAGTAAAAACAAACCTGCACTATGATAACAGAGATTAAAAAGAGAGAATCTCATTACACCCAGTCATTTACAGGCTATTTTAAAGGTTTATTATCAGAATCATGTTTCCATGTTTTGGTGTTCAAGTCTAACTGGCCTCAACCTTGATCCTTAATGATATCCCATACAATGATGTTGTTGCTCTAGCTGATCTGGATTGCCACCTGCCTGGCCTCTGTTGTTTTGGGCCTCGATGTTGGTCTGCTGACTGGCCTGGTCTTTGAGATGGGCACCGTTGTCATCAGGACTCAGTTGTAAGTCATAAATGACTCGTTTTACATTTATAGGGTGCTACAAGAAGCTGCTCTATATGTATCATATTTATGTCATAAGTGTACGTTTTTATATACATATGAATATGCAGGAGTAGTCTTTGCATATTATTTTTTGTTAAGTAAACATTGTTCTTTAATTGGTGGATCGTTAAAAAAATTCCATGACTGATGAAGTTTATCATACTAGTTACAGTCAGTGACACACTGGATGCAGCAGGAACAGGACCCATGAGTGTTCGCTGCGCAGTTCGAGAAAAATATGCTTAGAAATGGAAACAAATTCTGCGAACTGGTTTCAGGCGGGGTCAGGTCCAGGATGGGCCCCGGCGGCCCTGTGCCGTGGGCAGCCCCTGGTGCTCTCTGTGGGACCCACTGTGTTTAGATTGCGCCCTTATCAAATAGCTGATAGGTAGTTGTAAATCTCCAACAATAAAACAAATGAAAAATCTCAGTAGTCTAGATAAAATCTTCAACACTTTATTTGCACATGAGTGCACACTTTTAAGCCCCTACACAAGGGAGCAACACATGGCAGCTGGGTGAGGGAGGGCCTCACACTATGTTAACAGCCTGAGGCATTTTATGTCTTTGCAGTATATTTGCACAGATTGTGACGATGATGATGGTAGTGGGAAGGCAGACACAAAAAAAGAAAATCAGATATTCTAGTCATTTCCAAACATAACCGTAAAACTTTCGCTTCTGTCATCAAAGCCCCACGTGTTCAACTCTTGGGAGTGTTCCTGGTACTGACATCTACAGAAACGTGAAGGACTACAAGAGCGTGAGTCCCGCTGCCATGCTGGTGTGTGAGGTCCATTCTTAACTCCACGATGGCCCCTGTACTCCTGTGGCTCTCTTTTTCTGAGAGAGCAAAATTCCAGCACCCATAGAGTATGTCCCTGTGGGTCGGATCACATGGAGACGCCGAGAGGGAATCCCAGACTGACGAGGAATGCCTCTCACTCCCAGGTTGTGGAGTTGGTCGGAGTGAAGATCTTTAAGTGCAATGCGCCCATCTACTTTGCCAACATCGACTACTTTAAAGAGCAGCTCAGGACTGTGGTAGGTGTCTACTGAGTAGCTAGTAGGGGATAGCAGGTTCTAGAAGAAAGGTGCTGCCTTCGACTTAGCAAAAATGGCCTTAAAGAAAATTTAAGCCATGTGATAGCTTCTTAAAGGGCCCAAGTGGGATCAGTATAAAATATTCATGAGACAAAGGTGTGGATTTGTCCTCCTACATAGGTTGGCTTTGATGCTGTCCGTGTGTTCAAGAAGAGGAACAAGGCGCTGAACAAGATCCAAAAACTGATTAAGAAGGGCCAGCTGAAGCCCAATGAGGTGGAATTAAACCACAACCATCATTAC
This sequence comes from Mormyrus iriodes, assembly GCA_011763525.2. NCBI lineage: Eukaryota > Metazoa > Chordata > Actinopteri > Osteoglossiformes > Mormyridae > Mormyrus > Mormyrus iriodes. Next base: position 9,256,640 of record JAAGVU020000001.1, read on the forward strand.
TCACTTTATCGCCTCTTAATGATCAACCTGTCTGCTTGGATCTCAGTACAGTGGAAAATTTTCACATGATTACTCTCTTATCAAGTGTTATGGACAGTTTTCCATTGTCGCACAGCATGAAATTTTTCATTCTTATCAAGGACTAAAAGTAGTTGTTACGTCCTCCTGACCCTCCTATCCCCTCCCTAACATAACCTTGATGAGCCACGCATGTTGCTTGTTACCCATCAGTAGTCTTTGTATTTACATAAATGTTTGTCTTGTCAGCTCCAGTCTGGTCATGGACGTCGCTCCTCCTGTTTACCTGTGTCCTTCCCCGTACCCACCTTCTGGTTTTGATCCCTCGCGATCTCGTTCATTTCCCTGCTCCTGTTCAGTTCAACAAACCCCTTTTATGTCTGCTGAAACGCCTGCCTTCGGGTCCTTTGTTTTGCAACCCATGACAATAGTTTCCATGAGCCTAATCATGTGATGTGCTATGTGCTCTGCCTGTACATCGATTTGGACAAAAGCGTCTGCTAAATTAAAAATTGTGAATAAACACCTGTCCTATACCAGAGGTGCTCTCCATTATGACTTTTTTTCTCACTGGCTTCTTCCACCTTCATCTCAGAATGGGGTCATATCTGTGACCACGCTGGGCCAGGACAACCAAGGCTTTGAGGGCGAGCAGGTGACGGCACCTCCACATGGAGTGGTGGAAGAGGCCTTCCGTGTGGACTGGGCCTCGGAGCTACCAGTGCCCGTGGCAGTGCCTAGGGTACACATCCACAGCCTGGTGCTCGATTTCTCTGCTGTCTCCTTCTTGGATGTGGTGGCTGTCAAGGCCCTCAGAATGGTGCGTCCACATCCTGACCTATAATGTTCACCACAGCAGTGACGGAGCAGTCCAAGGTCCAGGAGGTGGCACTATTCAACCGTCCATTTGAGTCTCTTCAATAACTGAACTCCTCTATATACTGAACTTTTGGATAAAATCTGCAAACAGTGCAACGAACATTCACCTGTGCTATGCTGTACACACATGGTTTCTCTTTGTTTTTGCAAGTTTTCTCAAAGTTTTACTTTATCAGTTACAATGAACTATTTTTCACTTTTGGTCATTTAAAGGTCAGGTCATTTACAGGAGGGATAACCTGTGGTGCAATACTGCGGTTTCTTATTGCTGTGTAATGCATGAGAATGTAATTGATGCGTTATCTGTGTGCATTGCAACACCACAATAGTTTTATTTGCTCATATCAGTCAGGCTCTAAGGTGCTGTATCTCTCCTCTGCAACACAGGTAATTAAAGAGTTCAATAGGATCAAAGTCAATGTCTTCATTGCAGGTTGTGACGGTACGGTGATGCACCCCTTCTTCACCACCCACACATACACAGCTCAGCCCTTAAACTTATGAATTGTGAAGATTAACTTAGTGATGTTGCTTGGCAGGCAGTCATTTTTATGTCTTGAACATGTGTAAGACAAGGACAAATACATTAGATTTGGTAACACATGAGTTTTTGCCCCAGACCAACTTATTTCCATAGAAGTAATAGATGCATAGTTTTTAATGGGGTAAATACACAGACGCATTGATCGCTTGTTGTTTCGCAGATGAAATGGTCCGGAATTTGGAGTTGCTCGCCTTCTTCGATGAGGTGGTGACAAGAGACCTCCTCTTCCTGTCCATTCATGACGCAATCCTCTTCATCAGACTACGAAGGCTGAGTCATGGTCTGCAGAATCCCATTCTGGAGACAGTAAGTAGAACATCTGGTATCCTGAGAGTGCTTGTTGTATGGCAGGAGCTTTTCATGCGAGATTCTGGGTGTGTCCCTACCCAAACAGTGTCCACTGACCAATGACAGCAGCAAATGTTGACCCTACATTTCAGAACCATAAAGACGTCGACTGTTTCACCAAAGCAGAGGACCTGATTGATACCAATGACACCCAGAACAGAGTAAGTCTGCTTTTGCATTCCTTCCAGTCACTTCTTTCTCATCTTTCTGCAGTTTTCATCAACTATTTTTTTCTTGAGAATTGGCACTGAGATATATGCAGCCTGTCAGTCAAAATAAATCTATGAGTGTCCAAAAAAGTATAAGATGGAGATAAAAGATGGTGCCAGTATGTCTTACAAACAGTGAGCTTACAGGCTTTCTCTGCATAAACTATATCCTCATCATGTGATCAGACTCTGTTAAGAAATCCAATCCTCTCAATTGTTTTCTACTTATACAACTCGGCTCTTAAGTTTCTTGGTTCCCAGCTTTCTTCCACCTGTGTTTTATAACCCAAATAATGTCTGACACTGGATCCCAAATCCCACCTGTGACTTCAGGTTCTCCAGTCCAGTAAGATACCTGTTAGCTATCCTTTCTTGTTCCTAGGTAATCTACGGGTTATCCTAGTGAGGACTCGATGGACTAAACATTCTTCAGAAGCAGCGCTGCAGTCTGTGCATTGTCTTTTTTGATAACTACAGACACCTTTCTCATCTTAACTGTCCGATCTGGAAAAAGCTTATCCTACTGAACTGAAGAGGAAGAGGCAGGGAGATGGAAGGCCTGCTCTTTTGCCCAAGATGATGGAAAGTTCTCAACAGCCAAGTGTGAACTCTGAAACTGCAGTTCAGTGAAGTAATAAAACAGTGGATGTATGTTTTAGACAGAAAAGCTGTTAACAAAAGGCACTTTAGACTGTCTGTATAAACAGTCCATTTCCTCCAGCAAGGTCTGTCTCTTGCTCTGCGTTAAGCCTGTACAGAGAGACCTGAACAGACTTTCCGCAAATCTAGTCCAGGTTTTACCCCAAAGAAGGACATTTTCTGCCCAGAGGTGGCTTGGTGACAGTGGGGTAGGATGTATCCAGTTTAACTGCCGAAAGGTCCTAAGATCATGCTCTTGCAGAACGTCTAGCAGAACTACATCCTCTTTTCTGTAAATATTTCTCTTTAACAGTCCTACCAAAGCAGCTTCCATTCCTGCCCCAGGATCCACAGGATTTCTGCAATCTACAGTAACACACTACGTGTAACACTGACTTCCGTGGGAAACATACTGACAAGATGTTGAGCCCAATACCACAGCAGTCGTACTGCAATGTGTTTGGGATTTGTAAACACTGTCACATTCCTTTAGATGCAGAAACTTCCACTTCACAGTTTGTCTGCTTCTTAAGGTCATGAGATCATTGCCTCTTTAATGTGGGATCATGTGGGAAGATATTAAGCTGTAACTTAATGCAATATAATGGACAGTGTATTATGTAAAGATGCGGAGAGATGGTTTGTCTAATTGCTAAGGCATTATGTCTGAAATTTGCCTGATTTTTGTACTTTCAAACTAGCTGCAATGAATTGCTCATTAAAAGGCAGGTAGTATGAACATCCCCAGAGCACTGGAAATGTTTACCTTTGAACGTGACTATTATTTATTTATTTATCTGACCGGTCCTATGGAAGGTCATGAGTCATATTAAAATATGCTGAACTACACAGAGACATGTTGAAATACACTGAAGCACTGAACTATGCTGAGACACACCAATACACACATGAAACACAAATGCACTTAATATTGCAGTGATGTGCCAAAAATTACATAAATCACAGTGAAACGTGCCAAACCATCAAACTGAAATAAATCCAGCTATGCAAAACATATTGATTAGGAGAGCATGTGTAGTTTCCAAGCACAGTGATTGTGTGTTCTATATATGACTCAAAAACTAGGTTGAAGCAAGCGTACACACACACACATATATACATATATTAAAAAAAAACTAAGACCATAGTCACTAGTCTAGTGACCGAACTAAGACTTATCAAACACACCTCCAAAAAGACTTCATGAAGGACATAAGACATCATGCTGCTATAATAAATATGCCGAGGAAATGTTTTATAATAGGAAAATGCAAGTTTTTATCTGACATGTCAGCTGAAGGTTAACGAGTTGATTTAGGCAATCGCTGTTGTAATTGAATTAAGCAACAAAATCACAAAATGGTCTTTTTCCAATTTTCTAAGAACAAAACCAATTGACACTCCTTTTCCAGGTATCTAGCGACCCGGAACTGTCTGGCAGATAGTGGCATGTGATGATTCCTAGGCACGGTACTTCTCTCCATATGCGGTTGAGTTTTGTGCCAGCTGGTGATAAGTTATCAAGCCCGTGAAAAAAGTCCTAAATGCTTCAGTTGCCTTAATCATGATATTAGCGCATAATCACCCATGACTAACAGCTAATTATCATCCAGGTTTAAAAGTTTCTGTCATAAAATCACCTTTTAAGTGTACAGCACCTTCTGTCCCTGTGCAGATCTTGGAAGTCTCGGGCTGTGCCTAAATAGTGCTCAGTGTTAGTGTGAGGCGGGGTTAACACATCACTGAATAGATGTTAGAAGCAAAAGTACGAATGTGGCTCAGGGGAAAAACACGGTTCAAACAGTGTCAGTCGGTATTTCTTATCAAACACACAAAAAGACTTCATAAAGGACATAAGACATCATGCTGCTATAATAACTTACATGCCAAGGAAATGTTTTATAATAGGAATTTTTTTTTTTTATAATAGGAAAAAGTTTTTATCTGACTAATACAGCTGTTATGACTTTCATAATTGCTATTCATGAATACAGATAGTGAATAATTAACTTTTAGGCAGTGGAAAATAAAAATAATATATCTGTGGATGTGTACAGTTTTTAGATGTGATGTTATAACGGATGTGTAAATGGTGTGTGAGTGTGCCCAGCGATGGGTTGGCGCCCCATCCTGGGTTCTTCCCTGCCTTGCGCCCGCAGCCTCCAGGATACGCTCCGGACCCCCCACGACCCATATGGAATGAGCGGTTATAGACAATGGATGGATGGATGGATGTTATAAC
>JAAGVU020000001.1:9270171-9289546 GCA_011763525.2 Mormyrus iriodes
TTGGCGCCCCATCCTGGGTTGTTCCCTGCCTTCCGCCCGCAGTCTCTGGGATAGGCTCCGGACCCCCCGCGACCCGATATGGAATAAGCGGTTCTGGAAAATGGATGGATGGATGGGTCACACCTCCAGCTAACAGCTGCTAACATGTAAACACAATTAAATTGGACTTTTCATGACTATGTAAGACTTATGCTGCTGATAATGACATTATATCAGAGTATACTCTTCATAGTTTTTCCACATTTGTGTACTTGTTACTAAATTAAAGTAATAAGCATGTGGAAAATGATAGTGTAACATTTTCTTCTTCCATGGGGGGGTCAGAATGGCCATTGGGATCAACACCATTGTGTTTAAACACATAGCACTGAGCAGATTGAGTACAGACCCAGCAGTCCACTCTGGAACACCAGCAACCGCATCACAGCGATATACAGTCTGCATTTCTGATGAGTGCCAGCATGCAGTGACCAGTGTTCCATTTTCTCTCCAGATTTTATGGCCAGAAACCAAACTGTAGACAAGATGCCGACAGTGTTTGTGATCGAATCCCAGGCGGGTCACCTATGGTGCTCAATCAGCAGACGATAGCTGACGATATTAGAGCACCTGCTTGGATGAGATGTGTGCCACCACGACATCTGGGTGCCATAGCTAATGCAGCATGGCGCCAAGGCAGACACATGCTGGTCAGGATATCAGTCTGTGAGCGGTCACACACACTGTCTTCACACGGGAGCGAACTCACGTGTACAGGGAAGAAACAAACATTTGTACAACTTTGCACATATCAGATGTTTGGTATCTCAGCTACAGTTCCATCTTTTTATATTGTAAACTTTGACATTTTTAAAGAAGTATGTGTACTTTAAACAAGATTGAATTTATAAATATTGGCAAACTGTTGGTTTTATATTGTATACTTGTATTATATTTTTTGTAGAAAATGTATGTGTATTTCACCCATCTTTCATACCAGGGTGCAGTGAATACTTCATGTTCTATTCAACATGTTTATTAAATGTGATCAACATTGTCCAGAAGCACCCAGTAACCAGTATTTAGCTTCTATGTTTGGAAAATTTTGTCTTAAAAACACAGGTACATAGAAATTCACCCAGCTAGATACAATGGCAAAGTGTGAGTCATTGTGACTGTTACTGAGATGCTGTAGAACTGAAAATGTAAATAAGAAATGCTTTATTACAAATCTGTGCCTTTGCTTATAATTCTGACAACAGTTCTGCATATATTACCCCTGAAATTTGGTAAAACTGATCAAGCTGTTGTTTTTTATATGTCCTCATCTGTAAATGTTATCAGATATGTATAAATATTTGAGAAATGTGTCATTACATCACTCTACTTGTCAATAAATACACTAATAATAATAATATTCAGTCTTCTTAAAGGTATAAGTACAAAGAAAAGTAAAAAAAAATAGTAAATAAGTAAAATACATTACTGTAACTGAAAAAGTGAAAAGTATAATTTGTGTGTTTTGAAAAGTTCTTCACAACAGAAAATACGAAAATTAAAACTCTAATGTGTATTCACGATGGCAGTCCATTGCACTACCACCCTGCCAGCGCTAGCTAGGATAACAGATTGGTGGATGGATTTTCATTGGAGCATTGAAATGCCACCCTCTAGTGGCCAATATATAGCAAGGCAATCACACAGGAAGTTCACTTTCACAGCTGACGTGGGCAGCTTTGAGGCCCGGCAGCGGGGAAATGTAGGTGTGACTGCGATGGCTCTGGAATGCCTGTGCCGCCCACTCAGCCCATAAGATATATCATTTAGGGCCACCCACGTCACCAACTGCCTTCTGTAGGTGAATGTGTCAGTATGGAACGTCATGGTCAGCAGCGTGTTTAATCTGGGTCGTGTTGTTCGATCGCATACATACATTCCATACATTTATTTTCCAGAGGAATTTTAAAAATCTTTTTAATGTCATGCAGTTCGTCCAGAATTCCTGCAAATCCTGGAGACTCCGATTGCTACGGAAGCCACAGGATTGCGAAACCACCGTCTTCCCCTGGTGCCATGGAGCCAAACTCGTTTGCACGGTTTCCATGGGCACCGGACATCAACATCCTGAGTGGTGAGTACCAGGCACCCATTGGCCTTACAGGTCCTCCCTGAACGTCAAACACAGCAGGTGCAGCTTCTAAACCACGTCTTCTCCAAAGGCCCCTGACCTGCACACGGTCTCATTCCCACCAGACGGACGCTGCTCCTCCGATTATCCAAATTTGTGCACGGCCATGGGTGACCTTTAACACTGATACCACTGTGACATATTAGCTTATTGTAGCATTTTTATTTCTTTAAGGTCTGCAATTAGGACCTTGCTTTGAAAATTTATCATGCTTGCCACAGCGATAACGATCACACTCCCAAACCCAGCTAACGTGTAAACCTGGCGGCTCACGACAGACGGAGCAGTTTCCAATGACGCTGACTAAAGGCTTTCTGACTAGGAGCGCCCCCAGCTGGTCAAAGGTGGCAGAGTAAGTTTTTCCTGCAAGTTTCCAGGGTGGCGGCCAGATAAATTACATCAACTGCCCATTTCCAGATGGAACCCAACAAACACACAGGACAGGGTGTCGAGTCAGCTGTAGAAATGAACAAAGACATTATGTGGCCGAGAGGAAATTAGGAGCGATGCCAGAGTGCCAACACCCATACTCTGAATTAACGCTCGGAGTTAGGAAATAGTTTGAAAAATTTATTTTTAGAAATACAAAACTGATTCAAAAGCAGTCCTATCCCAAAGTCAGGATGCACTGAAAATCCAATTCTAGATGCAGATCTTCACAATATAAGCTACCCTGTGGACAGAACAATCATTTTCACGCAGTACAAAAATACCACCCTCCTCATTCGAAAGGTTTTACAAGTCTACACAAGCAGAGCTGGTTGAACCCATAACCTGCACCGTCAGTCATGCCTGAACCCACACACTGTCGCTGGGTGTAGCTGGTTACCCCGGTTAGGGTTAGTCTAATCATGGATCTCTCCACGCCTGTCACCAGAGAGCTTTATCCCGGGCAGCTTACTGGTAGTACGGCCGATACCGAGACTGATCTGAGTGGTGGGGTCCAGGCATCTGGCCCTGAGGCGGGGGGCCCTGCATCCGTGGGGGTGGGGGCCCACGGGGGGCCGGCCACATGCCCGGACTGAGCCTGCCGGGTTGGCTGAAAGGGGGGCTCAGTGTGCCCGGCTCGTCGGGGAACTGCTGCATGGAACCGGGGTTGTAGTGGAGGGGGGGAGGCACGCTTATTCGGGGGCCCCCATGTTGGGGAGGAGGCCCTGGGGGTGGGGCATTCATGTAGGGGGGCATTGAACTGATGATGTGTCCAGGCGGTGGGGTGAGGGGGGGTGGGCCTGATGACATGGGAGGAGGTGGGGCCTGGCCGTACACCATATGGGCCGCCCCTGTCCCCTGGGAGGGGTGCTGCATCGGGTGGCTGATCGGTGGTGGGGGAGGGGGCGGCCCATAATGCTGCTGCGGGGGCATCATAGGCCGGGGGTGGGGCACGACCGGCTGCCCAGGGTACTCTCCAGGGTGGTGATGGGGGGGCGGGGCCAGTGGAGCGGAGGGGGGGCCAGGGTGAGAAAGGGGGTCCCGGGAGGAGGAGGAGCTGCCACCAGAGTCATCCTGGATTGGCACAGTGATGAGGTTGCTGTGTTTGCGTGTGGTCACCGTGGTGATGCGGAACGTCTCCTGAGCCAGGGAGCGCGGTGGGTGTAGGTCGGGCGCGGTGGGGGGTGGGGCCTGAACGGGTCGCACATCATCATGCGCTGGCGGCTGGCCATAGGCGTCACGGCCAGGGTGCTGCAATGCCATCAACAGGTGGGGCTTGGCCAGGTGTGGCGGTGGTGGGGGTAGCATGAAGCGCTCGCTCAGCTCGGGGGCTGCGTGCAGAGGGTCGCTTCCCCCCGGGCCAGTGCGCCCCCCCGCCGGCTTGGGCGCCCGCACGTGCCGGTGGTTGATGTGTGCTTGCAGGTCACGCTGCGACAGGTAGGTGCGCTTGCAGCCCTGCACGATGCTGCACATGAAGAGGGAGCCACGCAGGCACTGCTCAATGCGCTGGACTGGGTCCGTGCAGCTGTACAGGGACACACTGTCCGCGGGGATTAGTACAGGAAGCAGAGTAGGAGACACTCACGCACACACAAGGCACCCTCTGCTGGCCCCTTCAGGTACTTCAGTATAAACAATCCGCTCAAAGAAACACCTACTTGAAGAGACAAGGCAATTTCTGCATGAATAAGCAAATTCTGGTTCTGGGAGTGGGGGGGGGGGTCATGTATCAGTCTAAAGTAGGGTGCTGATTTCCCTGCTCAAATATCTCACTCTAACCAGCTAACCACTAGGTGTGTTTGAGCAGAGGAATTTCCAAACTATGTCGCAAACTGTGTTGCAGACTGACCCTCCTGGACCTGAATGGGGACCCCTGGTCCAAAGAGAAGAGAGACCACAAAGTGCAGGCTGTGTTCAAGCACCAGGTATGACCTCATCACACTGTGTCCGGAACGCCCAAGCCCAAATGAGCAGTGTGTTACGAGGCGCTCTCCTGCACACCACTGCAACACTGGGCTGTCATTTTTGCACTTCCCGTTATCTTTAATGAGTCTGCCCGTTCCCCTCTGACCCCTCGCATTAACAGGGTGTTTTGCCCACCAAACCGCCCCCGACTAGATGTGTTTTTTTGTTCAGCGGACCATCCTCCGTACACTCTGAACACCGCAACGTGTGAAAATCCCTGGCTGGTGCTGAGATACTCACCCGGGACACATTTTGTCAGACTTCTTTTCATGGAGTACAGCACAGTCATAGCAGAACACGTGTTTGCAGGGAATCTGCAGGGAGGAGTCATACATCACAAAGTTCTCCAACAACTGCACATCGATCAGATGAAACACACACAAACCCGGCCGGAAATGACTTCGAGCCGTCAAGCCAAGGCAGCTCTTACCATGCGTCCGTAAATACGTATGGGCAGGCCACACTTATCACAGAAATGAACGGGTGTGTCATCCTTCTCACCAATCAAATTCACCTGAGGAGGTCAAAGGTCACATTGAGAGTTTCACAGAAACAGACCAAAGGGGCACTGTCACCACGCTCCCTTGTGGAGGTTCTGCCCTTTCACCCAGACACTCATAACTAGAGATGCACCAATCGATCGGCCAGGTACCGGAATCTGCTGATTTTCAGCATACTCAGGCCGGACCAGAGACCAGCCGGTCGGATTCATGTATTTCTAATACCGAACCAGTCCGTTTCACACATGCGCCCCACATCATACGCACAGCGGCGCAGGCGAGAGCCACACAGCGGCGTGCACACTCACAGCCACACGCTAGCATGTCATTAGCATGGAAGTTCTTCACTGTGAGCGAAGACGAGCCAAAGACTGCAATTTGTAATACAAACATGGTGAAACATCGGAGGTAAACGTTAAACTGATTATTCAACATATACTAGATAATCTTGAAAAGGAGTAATCATTACGCAAAGCTAGCTAGTTCTCTTTTCTATGACTGAGTAAAAATGTTTCAGCAAAACTTTAACCTCCTGCGCTATAATGTCCATACCGAATTGAAGGTCATTAAAAGCCTGATCTTAATCTAGCTTATTAGCCATGTAAGAATTGTATGTGCATAACAGGCCATGTTGGTATTAATAGTATTACCCTGCACCTATTATTATTTGGAAGAGATTAGTACACTTCAGTTTTATTTGGAGATGTATAACCTATTGACTTTTTTATTTTATGATGAGTAAAAAAAGAGAAAAAGGTCAATGTCGTGTATCATTGTGTATGTAACAAAACCTGAAACATCTGTGGCAAGCATACCGGATAATGATATAAGTAACTGTAATTTATTTAAATCTGTTGCCCCTGCTCTTATTTGGTAAAGTAAAACACGTCAGATAAAGTTGGGTGTACAGCAGCTCATTTTCAGTTGTTATTTGTACCTCTTTCCAGTCACAGCGCACTTTATTTCGCGACTTGTTTAAGTGAGAGATGATCCTGTAACTTAATGCAGTTTGGGGGAAATTGTAAAGTTTAACAATTTCTTTCACCGTGAAAATAAAATTTTGCATTGACGAAACGTCGATTTTTGTTCGTATATGTTGTCAATTGTAGGTCTTAGAGACAAAATCGCAATCAGCAGAAATCGGTATCAGCAGGTCACGTTGGCAAAAAAAAAAATCGAAATTGGCCAAAAAAACTGTAATCGGTGCATCTCTACTTATAACTCTTAAACATAACCCTGATCTCAGATATTCAGCCTCTCAGACAATCTTGCAACATATCCCACCCCCACAGCAAAAGAGAGGTTGGCACTTTCAGGCTCAGGAATACGAGGTCGAGGGTAGAGAAGGACACACCTACCTTATGGTCCCAGAACATGTGCTGGGGAAATTTCCCCTGGCTACCGAAGGGGTCCCCTGACTTGCTGTCAAACCTTTCCTCTGCAAGACACAGGCCAATCGCGGTCAGACCAGGCCAGCAGAAAGAGCACCGAGACACATTGACTCACAGTGACATACACACACATAAACACACACACTGACCTACACACACAGTTCATATATTCCTATCTTTGTGGTGACTCTCCATTGATTTCTATGGGAAAAACCCTAATCCCAACCATTACAGCCCTAACCTTAACCATAAGTAACCAAAGAAAATACAAGACTTTCAGCTATATAATCTGGAGTATTTAATTCTGTTAACCTAAGCTGCCCTACAAATCAGTAAAATACACTGAGGGCAGGCAGATCCCCCAGCCAGTTGGCACATTATTACCTCATTGCCAAAATCATTGGGTCTAGACTGGCCACCATTTTGTACAAAATTTGGATCCGTCCCTGCACATTTTACCCACATAGAAACCCACAAGCTCACACGCTGACACCCACCCGCACACAGACACACCCCCTCTTACCGGCGCCCTTGGCAGGTGGCCTCCCGGTGGGCCGAAGAGTCCGGACGGCAGCGGGCTTGGTGCGAATGACCTGCTTGGACAGCAGCTTGATGGGGATCCGTCTGCGGACGTCTATCCCTCCCAGGCCCCCGGAGGCCTCCGTGCCCTGTAAGTCGCCGTCTGGACGGCAGAGGGCGTCCCGAAATTAGGCAAACGGGAAAGCATACGATCTGACACCGTAAACAGATTACCATAATCACTTTGCTCCAAAAAGACGGGCGCCGCAGATGGAACAGGACGGGGATACAAAAAGCCAAACTCATACACACTCCAAAAAATAAAAATAAAAAATAAAGGAGGCTATTAATACTACTACTAGTAATTATTGTAACACATGACGTTTTCCCTATATTTAGCATTTTTAAAAAGGGTTCCAGCACACACAGCTGTCGGCACACCGCCTGTCTTTCATAATCCTGAAACCCGCTTTATCCAAGAGGGATCTTGCGATGCGGCTCCGTTAATGCGGGGGACGCGGCGCCGATCGGACAGTGCTGCAGGCTGCCCGGCGCTAGAGGCCCGCAAAGCCGGACGGGAAGCCGCCTCTGCGGTACAGCGCAGCCCCGCGCGGAGGCGGCCAGCAGTGCCGGAGGAGCGAGCGGCGCACCGGCCGCACCCAGGGCGCGCACTGCGATCGGGCTAATAGCGCTAGAAACAAAAAGGGAGACACGGTTCACGGCCGCCCCGCAGCCCGCTTACCAGCCTGGTCCATGGCTCCGGCGTGATGCACCACGGGAGCGGAACTTACGCCGGCAGAGGCGCGGCTTGCAGGACCGCGGAAGTGCGCCTGCCCAGCCTTCAGCTTTGCAATATTATATGAACTAAATGAATAATGCATTACAACCTTATAATTTGCGGAAGTCCTCGGCTCTTCGCCTTCTAGCCTACGAGTTATAATATTATAAAAAGCAATAAAATAATTAACCTAAGAATTATAATCTCCACGTTATAACATTATAGAAATACATCAATAAAACAAATAAAGCGATATCACCTCGGTATTATAATATTCAGAATTATAACTTCAGTATTTTAGTATATAACACTGAGCTGCGGAAGTGCGTGTTGACGGCGCGCTTCATTGTAACTTCCGTGATATAGTATTATATACCTAAATATTTCAAATAAATAAACAAACATGGCCACCGAGATGTATTATAAACCCAGAAGTTACAATATACTGCTACATATTTATATGAGCGGTAATCATCAATAAACGGTACGGAGCAAACGTAACGTGCGGCCTTTACCACACAGTCCCTGGATAAGCGCCATCTGGTGGCCACATTTATTACAACCAAGGCGAGCATGAACTTAAGCGCGACTCTGGGGCGCCTCCTTACGGAGCAGCACCGCACCTCCAGCCTACTCCTCTTCACGTCCAGCGGAAATCGAATGGAGGTCGCTGTTCTTTTATTTTGTCTTGTTGTAATGAAATTGGAATTCGTATTTAACTTTGCAAATACGCAAACATATGTGTATAATTATTAAAACGATTATACATTTTATATCTTTTAAAATTAATTATTTGTTATGATAGTTATGGGGCAGACAGCGAGATCTGGGAGGATTGCTGCTGATTCCACCCACTCAAGCAGTCTCCTCTTCACCAAACTGCCATCACACAAGAGGTTCAAGTGCATCATGACCCGAACTTACAATAATCTCTACAGCTTCGTTCCCATAGCCGTTCAGCTCCTATGCTGTCCGAAAAAAGGGTGCACCACCTTGGTACAATTTTGTTCCCTAAGGTACAAACAACATTAATGCAGCCCCGACGGTACAAAAATGTTCCCTAGAGTCCATTTATGTATCATAAATTAGACTAAAAGGATCATTTACCTACAGTTAGGGTACAGACCCTTGAGGGTACAGCTCCAGTGACAAGTAATTGTACCCTCAAAGGTACAAATTGGTATCTTTTTCCTGACAGTGTAAATAAACTCACCTAGTACCTCCGTAAGCCATCTCCCTGGTGCAATGCATTCACCCTGGGGCAATTCCCATCTTCTCCTTGTCTGGCACCTTCCCTTCATAGCATACGTGAAATATCCTTTCAAATTCCAAGCTGCACTACACTGGTTCTTGCGTGAGTTCTGATGTTTAATGTATTGCCTATATAATCGTCATCTGTACATTTTTGTGCTCTTCTTTGCATTCATATATTTTGCACGTAGTGTTCTATGAAGTGTTTCTCCTGTATGTCTTGTTAAATAGTTATGTACTTCATTGACCACAAACAATTCTGGTATGTTCGTATATACTGGCAATAAAGTGAGTTCTGATTCTGATGCAGATTCTGGTGACAGAGAAAATCCGGCCCTCCATGAGTTCTAGCTTGCCCATTGTCACTTTCTGTGTCCATGGAAGTAACGGTGTCCGTATTTATTTTATTTATTTATTTGCGTTTCTAGCTGATTTGCGGAAGGCAAACGGCTGTATCAGTTAAAGTACAGCCGCCCGCAGAGGAGGGTGGGAGCGTGGGTGTGTAAATCGCCCTTACAGCATAAGGGTCTCCTCCACCTCCTCCGGAGCCACTCAGTTAAGAAGCCTCACTCTCTCTCCGTCTCTCTGCAAACCAGACTCATCTTCAGATCCCTTCATCAGGATGACGCCGTGCTGCTTGGTCCTGTTTGAGTTGCTGCTCATTTATGCCGCAGGCGGGCTTGGAGGGTCGCACCAAGCGCACGGGAGATCTGCGACTTTCAGCGGGACCCAGCAGGAGCAGAGCCGGAGCCGGGCGAGACGGGATGCTGGGTTAAAAAGCTCGAGGGCCAGTTCGTGTCAGTTAACACTTGCTGAAAATGACAGAAGGACGCTTGACCAAAATACCCATGAGGTAAAGTGGCTTTATTATCATACGATTGATGATACTTAATATAGAAGGCGTTAATATGCTTTGAGGGATCCAGTTATTTTTACATGATATTTGGAGTTATATTGTAAGCTTTGTTTCATTCCCTAGACTGCTTTCCACGGCGATGACGGCTCCACTTTCACGTTGTCCTGGGTGGGAGACGGGACGGGGGTAAGGCGGCTCTCTCGATCCCCTCGCTTTTATAAAGATTTGGAATCTGCCGCGGTGCGTTAACAAGGAGCGCCAGTGCAGGTGTCACCTACTTCCCGTTGACGCATTTCTTTGTGTAGGTACTGCATAAAGCGTAGCTTTGATAGAATTTCACACTTCCCTGGGTCTTATGTAATGCTGTTATTTTTAATGAAACAGATAATTCTTCAATAAGTTGAAATGCGCACCTGCCTCACTTTAAAGGACAAACAAGAGTCGTTGGTTCCCACGTGAAACGACCCCACAGCAGCTATTGGAACAACACATCTATCAGGTCCCTAGCCGGTACCCTTTGCCCTGTCACTCCTGCTGAGTGTCATGCCTCAGTCGGCCACCTGTATAATTTGTGTTGTGACTAGTGTGATTTTTTTGCATTTGTTCAGAAGTGTTGTCATATCTGGTAGGGGGCGTCCAGGCAATTCCCAAAATAAAAGAAATGCAATCATACGGCATGTTCAAAGGGTGTTCTCTGCCTAGATGAGGCAGCGTTCCTCACAGGCTCGTTCCGGCATTTGCCGTTGTGTTGATGGTGGTGGAAACTGCTGTGTCAAGCATTGTAACAGAATGTCCCACAGCCGGTCAGGCAGGCGGGAATCTGGGGGCTGGGCTGGCCACGGAATATAGTTCATTTTATTGTCATCGATCCGTGTGCTGATCACTTGTTTCCTGCGGATGGGAGATTATCAGACTTATGCTTCACCATAAAATGACTGTGGTGACCTTGAACCAATTGTTGTCTCCTGCTATTTCCCTTGCTGTTTAAATGGTTAAAGTGACCTGAGCCATGGCAGGAAAAGACATGCCCATTACTACTAGAATGCTTCACCATGAAGCACGGATCCTCCAATGTGTAGGCTTCTTCTGACATGCAGCATGTGTTGCTCTCCAGTTGAAATAAAGGGAAGTCAGTCATCTGCTGTTCACTTTACCGTTAACTGTTGTTCATCACACCAGTGTAGCGGCGATAACCAGCGATGACAGCTTCCCTCTGAGAAGCTGTCCTTCTGCTGGACCTGCCGAAAAGTGTCACTAAGCCTCACTATCAGATCTATAGTCATTTCCAGAGCTCAGTGTCTGTCTGGCCTTGCTGAGTTGTGCAGAGGTCATGGTTGCAGAGTGTTCACTGACCTCTACTGTTGCACCGAGCTGACGATTCTTTGCCTTATCATCTTGGGGACGGTTTCTTGTGAAACATTAGCAGTAGTATCTGTCGTTAGAGCCCTTCCTGAACATGTCTCAATCAAGCATCTTCTATCTCTAAGAGTCACTGAGATCCCTCCTTCTAGTAATCTAGTCTACTGGGTAACGCTTTAGGCTACAAGAAATATAATGCTTGATTTATGTTTATATTAGTGTAAAACTTTATGTTTGTTAAGCAGTGCCTGTTTAGTCGGAGCCACCCCCAAGGATAAGTTTGGCAACCAAAACTTTGTCCTTCTAGCCATTCAACAAGATACCAGTAACTTTTTGAAGGATGGAAGAAGTTTTTGTTGTGTTTTATTGTATTACTCTTTACTTGTATATATCCTAAAGTAATGTGTTTTTGAGAAAATGTATACTCACCACCCAGACATGCAGCTTTAAGCTCGTTTTTTTTGCCTGGTTTTTGCACTGTGCTGTAACACCTATTCTGATATTTACAAATGGATGGCATTGACACTGGGGTTATCTTCTCATGGATCTGAGTGGTAATAAAATATTTGAAAAGGGGCCGCCCTTCCTCCTGGAAACCTCCTGCATACGTGGTCTTGATGATTTTTAGACCTTTGTGTATAGTGTGGCCAAGGGCTGTGTTTAATGTCATTCATATCTAAGGTGACCTATAGAGCTGCACCAATGGAGATTGTACAGAGGGATTGTACCAGGGTTCACCCCTAACCCAGATCCTCCTCTTCCAGGTCATCTTGGTGCTGTCCACCTTTGGCCTGGTCTACGAGGGAGGCTCCTCAAGGCTGTACAGGAGGTAAGAGGAGTCTGATCTAGGTGGAGATGTCGTTGTCATCAGCTTCAGTCTTTAAAAAGCTCCAACAGGCATCATACAATCCAGCAAAGTCCCAATCCATGTTCATAGGGTTACCATACATCTGGGTTTTCCTGGACACGTCCTCTTTTTGGGGCCATCATTGGAGAGCATTTACAAGGCTGCGTACGCGTTATCTCTCAGAATTAAACCATATGCACGGCCCCATGTGCTGCTCACGAGTGATGTAAACCATTGGTGCTTTAACACTTCATTTTTGCTTTTGTTTGAACTCTGAATCATGTCGCTTGCTTGAAGTTCATCAGAATTTAGCTTAGCGTTTTGTAACTTTTGTTTTAAAAGACTCGTATACCCGTGTATTGTGGCAATTGTGTGTAGATTGTAAAATGAGAGTTAACTGTAAGGTTGCCATACGTCAGGGGTGGCTAATCTTATCTGCAAAGGGTCAGTGTGTATGCAGGTTTTAACCTTTAGGTCAGCTGTTCAAACCAAGGTCTGAGAACTCTTAGACCAATCAGTCTTCTAATCAGTAATCTAATTAGGGAATTGCAGGAAAAACCCGCATACACAGCGGCCCTTTCTGGATAAGATTGGCCACCCCTGCCATACATCCTGGTTTTCCCGGATGCTAATTTTTGTTTTACAGGGTGGTTAGGGGAAGCTCATTAATATTCATATGAGATATGCTACCTGATTGGTCTGTGAATGTTAAAACTCATTAATATTCATATGAGACATGCTACTTGATTGGTCTGGGAACGTTAAAACTCATTAATATTCTGGTCCCCGGACACATCCTCTTTTTCGTCTCACCAAATATGGTAACCCTAAATGTTCATATAACATGGATGTTTTTCTGAAGTTCAAAGTGATTTCGCCTATTGATTAGTAACATCTAAGGGACACACAGACAGTAATGAAAGCTAACCACACCAACTAACCCGGGGTAGACTGGAAGTATAGCGCTATTTTAATTTGCATAGATAGTGTGTCTTTGTTGAGGCACATGGCTCATACATCCTACAATAAAGTCTGATGCAAAATTTTGTTTTTTCTTTACCTCTGGCAGTGTGGATTATGGGAAGACCTTCCATGACATCTCTCATGTCATAAACAACACGTTCATTCAAAAAGACTATGGCATTGGCACAGGACCTGTGACCTCCAACCGGGTAATGCTATATTTTAACAAGAACCTCAGGTGTCCAAATAGGTGATATTTTAACAGAAAGATCTTTTATGAGTTACTTTTAGAGTGTTAAAGGTAAAACATGAGGGAGAAAAGTTTACTAGTAATTGATTTATATCGAGCATTTATAATATAGCTTATATATCTGTTTAATACAGATTAAGCAATCATTCATTAACAATGAATTGACTGCTAACTATAATTTAAGAAGATATTTGATTTGACGAATTTTTCAAACTTAAAAATTCGTTGAACAGGTAAAGTTCCATTAAGATCTCTGCTAAAACAGTTAATTAGCTAGTTAATTAATGACCCAGCTGGAGGATATAAGGTGTCCAGTGTGCGCCTCAGAAGATGAAGGGCTTTGCAGCCGTTGTTCTCAGATCTGAGTTTTATGCACTAACGCATAACGCTCCTTGGCTGGGGAGTGTGACAGATGTTCTCGAGATAAACTCTGGCTATGTGGTGCTTTTGAAGCCTGTGTGGCTAGACCCAGCCCCCGGCGTGTTCATCCTCTGCCTCAGTCATACCACCCTGACCATAGATTACAGCCACAGAGTGCTGAAAGTCTCCAACACCATCGCACTTCTGCCACAAAGGAAAGCACCACTTCTGCACTTTTGCAAGCTTCATTTTTTTCCTGGATTCATATTTTGAAATATTGTCAAGAAATGGCAGTATAAAGTGCACTTGGTGCCTGCATGCCTTGTGCTGAAGCCCTCCCATCCCTGCTGGTCATGGTAGATCTTCTTAGGTCATGGAAGATCTTAGTGCACTTAGAACTGTTTCGCAAGACAGTCTCAGTGATGTCAGAATGAGCATTGTCATTGCGAAATGTCATTGGTGGATCTTTTGAAGTGCCTTACGTGATCCTAAATGTGTCTCTTCTGCTGGTTTTATTGTAATTTTGGCTTCTTATAGCTTTCTAACTGTAATGCCTTTTCCCCACAAAATCCCGGCAGGTGATCCTCACGGTGGATGTCCCTGTCTCCGATATGCCCGGAGGCGCCGTCTTCACCTCCATGGATGCTGGCGATTCCTTCAAACAGATACAGCTCCCCTTCCACCCCAGCCAGTCGTTCACCTTCCACCTTGAAGACCCCAACTACCTTATTGTCGTCGGTAATGATGTGAGTCTGACCCACACGATGACGCGAGCATGAGTGTTTCTTGGGGGTGGCCGTCCACTGTTATGCACGCATAGTTAGGGGTGTTCATTCAGTTCATCATTCAGACTTACATGACGTGGTGTAAACAGTATAATGTATGTATGGAGAAGTCATGCCATGCAGAAAAGATCTGACTGGTTGTAAGTGCCAGTGGCTTTTGGATCTGCGGCGGTACACTATGGAGAATCATGTAATGGTGTGATGATGATGATGCGTGCGTGTCTTTGATGACTGTGCTGTGTGATCTTTTGATGACGGTGTCATGACGGTGTCAAGTGTCCCTTTGATGACTGTGTCATGATTGCATCATGTGCTCACTTGATGACTGCATGATGATTGCATTGTGTGCCTCTTTGATGACCATGTGATGACTGTATCCTGTGCCCCTATGATGACTGTGTCATGACTGTGTTGTGTGCCCTTTGTTGATTGTGTCATGACGGTGTCCTGTACCCCTATGATGACTATGCTATGACTGCGTCCAGTGTCCCTTTGATGACTGTGTCATGACGGTGTCCTGTGCCTCACTTGACTTTGCAGGCTGCCCTCTGGCTGTCTGTGGACTTTGCTGAACACTGGACTAAAATCCATGAAGATGTTCATTCATTCATGTGGTAAGACCCAGTGTGTCGAACACACCACAGATACTTTTTAGTTGTGACTCTAACATGATTGTCTTTACAGTATTAATTCTTGTAGCTGGCCAAAAATATTCTGACACCGGATGCTACTATTTACAATCATTTTCAATTTCTCTTAACATGCCAGGATGACCAAGAACATCTTGCCAAACTCTCTGGGTCATTCTCTATCTCTCTCCTTGTCCTTTGTCCCCTCTCTCCTTCAGGGGTCCTGGCATCACTCTCTTCCTTAGTTCCAGCCTCGAGGGAACAGGTGAGGTCCCACCTATTTTGTGGCACTTTCCATACCCTGATAAAGCAAGTCGGGGCTTCTCACCATTTTCCTGACTCTCTGTCAACTCATTGAAACAAGAAGATCAGGCCAGGATGTGCTGGGATGAATAGCTTTGGACACCGTGACCTTCCTAGATCTGGGGTCTGATAACATCTCACTTTACCATAATGTGCATTTTTATTGTGCTTGCTTAGCGGATGCACTTATCTGATGTGGATGTGACTTATCTGATCTTGACTGTAGTTTGACACTGAATATACAGCTGCTTAAAGGGTAAATATTGTGCTACAAAATTCAAACGCAACCCTTTACTCACCGGTCTTTAACCACTGCATCCCCTTACTGTGAAAAGTGGTACTGCTAGCTTCTGTCAGACGGTGTTGACTCTGGTTTACAGTGGATGCAGACAGACGGGGAGAGCTGCTTCTGAAAAGGACCACAGACCTGGGCAAGACATTCACCACCATCCAAGAGAACATCTTCTCCTTCGGCTATATAGGGGGCTTCTTATTTACCTCTGTCATGGAGAAACTGGTAGGAAACACAGAAGGAGCTGGAGGGACAGAAAAATGTCCCCCAAGCACGAGTGTTAGTAGAATGGGGAAGAGCAGAACCCCACATTTAATGCCATATTATGGTCTCTCCACCAGGGGGAGCCACGTGTCATCTATGTGTCCTCAAACCAGGGGGAGATCTTCAAGAAAGCTGAACTTCCTTCAGCTACCAAGGAACAGGTATGACCCCCAAACCCACACAGACTGTAAACTCTGAAGCAGTCTGTTGGAAGTGTTTGCACAACAACATAAAATTGCAACAAAACTGTCAAAATGTGTCAACACTTTGATAACTTCCCCATTCCAGTGTCAGGGACAGCTGCAGATGTGTTGCACCCGTGTAAATATGACTCACAGAAACAGCAAAAAATTAAAATAATATCCACAGAATAATAAGCAATAAAACTTGCAAATCAAAAGTATTATTCTTTCACAATGTAGTTTTGGAGTTAAAGATGCACTGATGGACTGTTTACACAGAAGTTGGATCCATCAAGTGTTCAGGGGACTGATAGAGCTCTGTGTGGCCGTCTGTGGACTGACTGGGCAGTTATGGTACTGACGAGGCAGTCTCTGGACTGATGGGGCAGTGAGGGTACTGACGGGGTGGTCTGTGGACTGATGGGGGAAGTCAGCATACTAATGGGGCAGTGAGGGTACTGATGGGGTGGTCTATGGACTGATGGGGCGGTCTGAGGACTGATGGGGGAAGTCAGGGCACTAATGGGGTGGTCTGTGGACTGATGAGGCAGTCAGCGTTCTGACGGGGCAGTAATTAAAGACTATTAGTATAGCACCCCGCTCATGTAACCACATAAGCAGTACCCTCGGAGTTATAATAATTAACAAAAAGTTAAATGCATTTGTCTTGTGAATCACAATACACCATTACAAAGCAAACAGAAATCACTGATACTAAATAATACCTCCTCTCAAAAAATATACAGTAGCATAGCATTAGACTAATATGTACATCTGTTTAACAAACTCATACTATAATACACATTAACCACCTATACCATTCCGCATCACAGACGAAACCAATACATGCAACTTACAGTGACAGATAACACAGTTTTAGCATGTAACGGAAGAGGGCTGGTTCATGTTTCCCCATACGGGTTTCAATTTGAAGACCAATAAAACATGGCAATATGCTACATGCAGCACTTTTTGAGCAAAATAAATAAATAGATATCCAATAACAACATTCAGTAAATATCCTGCAATACTCCGGAGTATTATAAGATGAAAAACACTCTTACGTTGCAGGCCTGATTGAAGCTTGCGCGCGTTGAGGCCGAAACCGTAATGGCTGCTTCGCTCAAAAAAAACAAAACAAAACCGCTAGTTACCCCCACTCCGTTTTACTGTCAGGTCTCCTGCGCGCTCTCCTCTTTCATACGCGCTCTCCTCTCTCCCACGCACTGTCCTCTCTCCCACGCACTGTCCTCTCTCCGGCACACTGTCCTCTCTCCTACACGCTCTCCTCTCTCCCACACACTGTCCTCTCTCCCACGCGCTCTCCTCCCTCCTGCACACTGTCCTCTCTCCCACGCGCTCTCCTCTCTCCCGCACGCTGTCCTCTCTCCTGCACAGTGTCCTCTCTCATACATGCCCTCCTCTCTCCCGCATGCTCTCCTCTCTTCCAGTGCTCTTCTCTCCTGCGTGCTCTCCTCTCTCCCGCATGCTCTGCTCTCTCCCATGCTCTCCTCTCTCCGGTATGCTCTCCTCTCCCCCACGCACTCTCCTCTCTCCTACGCACTCTCCTCTCTCTCGTGTGCTCTTCTCTCCTGCATGCTCTCCTCTCTCCTGTGTGCTCTCCTCTATCCCACATACTCTCCTCTCTCCCGCGTGCTCTTCTCTCCCGCGCGCTCTCCTCTCTCCCGCGTGCTCTCCTCTCTCCCGCATGCTCTCCTCTCTCCTGCATGCTCTCTTCTCTCTTGCGCACTCTCCTCTCTCCTGCGCATTATCCTCTTTCCCCTCTTCCCTCTCTCCCACCCATCTCAGAACCCTGCCTCTGTCTCTCTAATTGGGGTCCTACCACAGAGTCCTAGTCAGCTCACAATCATTGCCTGACTGACAATACAGGGCTACAGGTTTGGATAAACCTCATCGGGTTCAACCGAACTATGGTCTGCACGCTAAATTTAAACTTGCACAGCCTCATTTAAACGGAATGAAAGAAAAAAAAATAGTATAATGGAATATTACTAGGGGCTGCATTCTTCCTCTTCTGACTGTTTGATGCCCTCATAAAACTTACGGCCCTAACTACTAGATGATTGACTGTCATCTCAACCTAACAGCTAGAACACAATGCCATGGGATGACACCACACAGTATCGCTGGCACAAGATCTGGAACCGTCACAGGCGCCATATTCAACCCTAACGCACCGACTCAGAATGTCCAACAGTCCTTATGCCCCCGAGGCGGCCAATGAGCCCCGCAAGAAAAAGTTTGCAGAGGAGGCGTGGCCTGGGAAGAATCCCACCCCTTCCCTGCTTATTTAGCCCTGCCTTGGACTATGTGGTACTGGGACTGACAGCCAGACTGTGCTGGGGTTGAATGGATGGAGGCCTTGGGGCATTGCAGCCGCCGTTGGGCACAGCACGGCGTTGGCTGGAACATTTCCATGTTATCTCCATATTCCTTTATCTTCTTAAAGTCCCTGTCCCCTGCTTTATATTATTTTATCATTTCTTTTTTTTTAACTCTTTAGAGTTAGAACCATCAGTCCTCAGTGTATTCTGATCTGCCGCACCCTCTCTGGTCATGTGATGCGTTACTGGCGAATCAGATGGTAACGTATTGACTCCGCATGTCCAGGGTGTCAGAATGTGCTCAGGAGGTCATGACTTTCAGGCTCGTTATGGGCTCCGGCCTGAGAGCGTGCAGCTGGCTTTACTGTGGTGAGTCTGTCATCACTGTCACTTTTTTGTATAATTTGTATTTTAGTGAAAGATGGAGCCCTACAGGGCCCCTATGGAACAAAATAGGCCGGCCCTGCTGTGTGAACCTCCCAGGGGGGGCAGGGGAGGAAACGTTAATGAAAGGGAGCAGTCACAGCTGCCGGCCTCACAGAAGCCAGGTGACATGCATGCCATGTGACTGTGTGCATGTGCCTGAATGTGTGCTGGCTCATGCGTCAGGCGGCCGCCGGGCTGAGTTTAAACAAGGCACATGCGGCCCTCTCTGGGCACCGTGCCCGGCAAGGAGGTTTGAGACTAGCAGGCTGTCAGTCACTGCTGTACTTTTTATTTCTCTTCTGTTTGTATTGTTGTTGTTTTTCATTCGTGATATTTTCATATGTGCGGGTTTATAACACAACTTTAAACTGGCCCCTACCAGTAAACTCTACTGTAAATAATAATAATAATAATAATAATAATAATCATCATCATTGGTTTTAACGAAAGTGTTAATTTGGTGTTTTATTGTACTCGGCGTTTTGTTTTAATTATACGTTAATTAGATCAACTA
>JAAGVU020000001.1:9313493-9338321 GCA_011763525.2 Mormyrus iriodes
GCATTTCTCAATCACTTTGTATTTTGAGTGCATTACTCATTTCACTAAACAAACCACCAGGAGCACATAATCCACCATCCTCTGTCTGTGAACAGCAAGACCCCACACCCACCGACTCACTGCACTGCAAAGGAAATCACCAGTGCCACAGCAGACACATGGGTCTCCCTTGGCCAGGCTGCCTAGTGCTGTTGCCCCATGCTACAGGGACACCCCAGCTTCACACTTCTCCTGACTTGCTGTCCCTGGATCAGCTTTAGCAGCTATAGATTTTTAGTCATAAGTATGAAGTGTGGGATTTACTTAAATACAAATGTAATTCTTACTTTCCCATAATACATAAACAAATATTACTTCTTCTGAAAGACAATAAATAATGTTAACTTGAAGTATACCCGTTCACGTTATAGAATGGTAATGCCATTAAAAAATAATGCCACGGTGAACTTTGCATGTAAACGTAGGGCGTCTCAAAACCCCACAGACAACTGCACGCACATGCAGTTCACGTCTTTCTTTTGCATCGTCTGATATATGGACTTCATATGGCCTTTACACATTCCACTCTTCAATTGAACAATATAAATTATATATAAACATAAGCATTGTACAGAAAACCACACTAAATGTATGACGTTAACAACACACACGCACACACACCTTCTTTATTTTTAGCATATAATTTCAACTTTACACATTCTGTAACATGTTGAGCGCAGTTCAAGTTAACATTATTTCGTTCTTTTGTGACACATTTATAACGCATATGTCTCGTTTATGTCACGTCAGGGCAATTATAATGGCGTGCATAAATAATTTGTCTTTTAGCACAAACTTTTACAACTTAATCATGAATTTACACAGATTGTAACCTTTTACTTCATTTGTTCCAATGTAGACATATTATACAGCATATCAGACAAAACAACCAACTTCTTCATTTTCTCTCGTTTTCTGCCCCAAAGGTCTTCCGTACTCAGGACATGTATTGATAACCAGAGCAAGGCAAAACAGCCTCTAGATTTACAATAAAAAGTGGACCTTCGTCCCTCCTTATCAACCTCACCCAGGCGTTTCCGCAATTCTATATTCTGGAGAAAATCATGATAAGTAAGATAAAGTTGGCTTTGTTTCGAACAGGTACACTACAGAAATGAGATGAGTAAACGATAAAACGAAAGTACGGGTACCCTGCTTTGCTGAAGTCCCACTTTCCGCAAGCGGGATGCGTGAAAAAGGTCTATTAAAGAGGCGCTTTGTTTGAAATCATCTCGCCTCATCACCCTTCTGCCGCCGCGTTGCTTCGGTCTGCCAAGCGCTACAATTTTATTATAATAAATTAAGCCTCACTCCCCTCCAGCACATACCATAATATTGCCAATCATCACATTATGATCTGTCTAATTCATTCAGTTACAAGGAGAATGATAATATGTTCTAATAAATTTATAAAGGGTATATCTTGTTTTCTTCCGTTCGTCTGCTCTATATTCATATAAAAACTTCCCGCGCGGCGTATTAATCATAATACGTATCATGTAGCACAGTAACCTGTAGATACAGATGCTAATTTGATTATGTTAATGTAGCTTATCTGTCTGCTATATTATACAATCTTGCTGTGTTATCATGAATGAATGTTACATTTATATTGCACATCAATTTTGCAGTTGGATAAATTGTAAAAACTCCTTCATTTTCAAGCCAATCAACATCAAAATAAGTTCATTGGGTTTCTCTGTTCCAGCATGACTTAAATGAATCATTTATTTACATCGGCTTTTGCTCACTGCCACTCCTTTCACCACCTCTGCCCCCTGTGCCTCAGTTCCTTTGCCAAATGCTCCATTTCACCAAGCACAGAGCTCACTGAAGTACCTTTATGTTCGCATTTATGCAGTTCCTCTTTTCTTGGCTGTACCTTTAATCAATGTGCGTTAATCTACATTGATTATTCACTATTGATCTGCAAGATGAGAGGGTTTCATACAGCAAACACTGCTTTCTGCAAGAAAGCTTCATTCTGTTCTTCAGGGGCATAGATTTGGGTATGGACATGTCTCTGTCAATTTTGTAGGAGGCGGGGGGGTACAGGACTGATTTGGTCCCTACCAATGTTGAGCAAAGTTACGCCCTTGTTGTATTTTGATGACAATCAAGCTTATGTACATAGTGTTTAGATCATAAGCAAATATATGTGGTTTTTGGCCAAGGTTCTGTCAAAAGAGTTATCCTTCAGGTAGTTAAGTTTGACAAATTGTATCAAAGCTTAAAAAAAAAAGTTTACACGCTGAAAGAGGAACCTAAGACCAAACCACTGAAACCAGAAATCCAGGACGCAGATGTATAAGGTCAGCAAAAAGACAGACACATTTTTTTGCAATATAATGTTTGAGGTTTCAGCCTTATATATGCGTGGTCTGGTGGCCAATCAGATTGAATTAGCGTAGCAGTAGCACAGCTGTACATAAAATATTGCAATCCACACAACATAATGAGAGACATATCAGAGTTCAAAAGAGGACAAATTGTTGGCGCACCTCGACTTTCCTGTTTCCACCAAAACTGTTTGTCGGGAGCTCCACAGGGTCATGGCCGGACTGCTATAGCCAAACCTTTGGTCATTCGTGCAAATGCTATATTTCAATGGTGCCAGCAGTGCAAATCTTGGTCTTTGGACAATGTGAAACATGTATTCTTCTCTGATGAGTCCACTTTCACTGTTTTTCCCACACCCCGGACAGTTACAGTGTGGAGAAGCCCCAAAGAGGCTTACCACCTGAACTGCTGCATACTAGAGACTGACAGTAACGGTGCCCAGGTGAAAAGTTAGGTGTTTGGTAGGAAAGCAACTAGCTCGTGGAAGTATGGTTCAGTGGTGAAGTTAGTGTTCGTGATGCAAAGGTTATGAAAAAAGCTACGAACACACGGACAGCCAAGCCCACACAAGGTCAATGGAAATAGCCCACGTGAAAGATAGACGGTACACCCATATTTTTCGATCTGTAAATGCATTGTGCACCTGCTGTGTGCACTGTGCATAAGGTGAAAAGTTGTTCAGCAACAGAAAAGTGTGCTTGTGTGTCAGGTTAGTGCATGTGCATTAGAGTGAATCAGACACCACAGTAAAAAATAATTTGTTAAATAACTCTGTGTCCCTATTTAATGTTTTTTTCCAAATGTCATGCAAATAAAATGTGAATTTTTTGGCTTTATTCAGGCAACATTCTAGGGGTCCTCCGTTGACATAAACCTTGTGTTTTGTGTGAATAGCGCTATACAATTAAGAAACTACTGCAGATTGCCTTGGTTTTTTGCACTGCCTTCAACGACTTAATAACTGTAACAAAAACAGATTTGGTTTTCATAGATGAAATTCACTTGAGAATGTTGCAGAATTACTTTGTGGGCACATAAATATATTTTAAATTGCCATAGTACAAAATAGGACTTAAAGCAATAGGCCTAACATCTCCTAGTATCAATTAAAACATGACAGATGATTGAATAATATTATAATATTGATTGTTCACTACTAGTTACTTACTTGATAGAACTGAACCACATGGGCTTTGTGTCGGCTTTTTCAAGACTAAATTAAAGTAAAAAATAACTTGCAGGCAGAAGTTAGTGCCGATGACAAATGTAAGTACACTATTATTCCATGAATAAGTATCAGTGCAAATTTTTATTACCATTGCATGAGCATTCCGCTATTGTATTGCCTTAGTGAAAACTTCAGATGACAGGAGGACCCCTTAAACTTAATGCTATCTGCCCAAAATTTTGTCTGCATGACATCTGAGAAGGGAAAGAATAGGGGCAGCCTCACCTTTCAATCTTAGGGTGTTTGATGCACCCTATCGCACATGGCGAGTGTGGATTCCGTTTCAGGGAGTGTTGCTGTGTGGTTGTAGTTGTGTTTGTGGTCTTATTGTGATATTAGACTTGGTGCAAAACCATAGCCTAGTTGATTAGCTAGGTTTACAATCTTAAAATCATCCTCCAACCTTCCCCCGAGATCGGGATGGGACCAGGATTAATTCGTCCAGGATTGAGGCAGGATAGGATTTTTTTTTAACTCTATCGCGAGATTGGGGCAGGA
The DNA here is from genome assembly GCA_011763525.2 of Mormyrus iriodes. Taxonomy (NCBI): domain Eukaryota; kingdom Metazoa; phylum Chordata; class Actinopteri; order Osteoglossiformes; family Mormyridae; genus Mormyrus; species Mormyrus iriodes. The sequence continues at coordinate 9,317,599 of JAAGVU020000001.1, forward strand.
TGGGAAATTTCTTGTGGGAGTGGCATGGGACAGAAGTGAAAATTCACTCCTATGTCACCCTGTATTGCTTACCCAGAGTGCAGCGTGGGGGTGGATCAGTGATGGTTTGGGCTGCAAAATCATGGCATTCCCTAGGCGCACTACTTGCTTGAAACGGGCGTGTCACTGCCGGGATTACCAAATCATTCTGGAGGACCACATTCACCCAATGGTTCAAACATTGTACCCAGAAGGTAGTGCCATGTATCACAATGGTATTGCACTAATGCACACAGCAAGACTGGTGAAAGAGTGGTTTGATGAACATGAAAGTGAAGCTGAACATCTCCCATGGCCTGTACAGTCACCAGATCTGAATATTATTGAGCAACTTTTGGATGTTTTGGTGGAGCGAGTCAGGAAACGTTTTCCTCCACCAGAATCATTCCCAAGACGAACTGATGCTGTACTGGCCACAAAAGGAGGCCCCACACCATGGTAATAAATTATTACGGTGGAGAACCAGGTGTTTCAGTTTCATTGTCCAACCCCTGTATGTATACACGGGCAACACTCATGCCAAATGTGTGAAAACACTAACAGGTTAATCGGACACCGGAACACCTCAACCTGGTTCGCCCATCCATCATGCCAGGTTTTATGCCCCCTGAGACCAATCCCAGCAGTCCCAACACTGCTGGAAAGAGCGAACCAAAAAACCCAGAAGACAGCACACCATCAAGCCCCATAAACCAAACCTACAAACAGGAAGCAACTGAGCACTATGCTTCAAGAGCAATTCAATTCAATTTTATTTGTATAGTGCATTTTCACAACATTACATTGTCAGAAAGCACTTTACATCATCCCCGCCCAAAGCCCCCAATGAGCAAGCCAGAGGCGACAGTGGCAAGGAAAAACTCCCTAGTAGGAAGAAACCTTGGGAGGAACCAGACTGAAAGGGGGAGCCCATCCTCCAGGGCCTGGCAGAGGAGGTAAAATGAGTCCCAATTCATACTGTCCCAATTTTAGCATTTAAGTCTCAAAGCGGAGGGCAGGCAGGTTATGGCAGGCAGGTGCTGGTGCTGCTTCAGATGGCAGGACGAACAGTGGTACAGCAGCAGGGCATGCAGGAGAGACATCACAGGCAGGAGGGTGAGCAGGCCAGAAAGACGCCACAGGTAGTGGAGACATCGCAGGCAGCAGGGTAGGCAGAACACCTTGATAATTTGGGGTCTCCGGGCAGCACACCCCAGGAGGAGTAGGGGAAATAAAATGTGCAATTAGCCAAATAGGGGAGACTAGAGGCAGTGCAAACAGTTAGATGAGTACAATATGCAAGCTCTGGCAGATATGGCTATGGCAGCATAAGTAGGAGGGATAGGCAAGTGGGAACACAGGCAAGAGGAGTCCCTGAACCGTCAGCACTCCAATTCCAATGATGATGACAAAGCAGTAAATGCTGCTCACTGTGCTACTTAAATAAGCTGGGAGGTGTGACAGGCCCCTATAAAAGGGCCACAGGTAAACTCACCTGTTTAGTGCACATTCTGCAAACATGGCCATTATAGCACAACCTAGAGAAAGTGAGAGAAGAAAATGACAAAGAAGGGGAAGAGGATAAAGATGTTTAATTTCTGAGGAAATCCGAAATACTGTTGCGGAGCATGTTAGCTACCATAGGTAAACCACAAGGGAAGTCTAGCCCAATCTAAGCCATGAATCATCTTCTACAGAAATGCTTGATGACCTGCTGGCCATAACCACCATGCCACCCTTGGTCCATACAACACTGCCAATACTGTACCAATTCTAGACAGAAAAAGTACCAATTTGTACTTTTGAGGATACAATTACTTGTCACTGGGGTATGCCCTCAAGGGTCTGCCAATTGTACCCTAGCTGTAGGTACATGTACCTTTTAGTCTAATTTAAGGTACAGAAATGGATTTGCAGGAACATTTTTGTACCACTGAGAGTACATAATTGTTGTCTGTCCCATGGGGAACAAAACTGTATTTGTCAGGATCTGTTCTGGCCTTGTGTATCATGTCCCTGTTTGGCCAGCTAGTCTCACTGGCCATCCCGTTCTGTGTTCCCCTAGTGACCCTTGGTTTTGCACCCTAGGATGTTTACCTGCTCTCCAGGCCACCACATGTCTGATTGGGGTGAGCATGTGGCTAAGACATGTGCATTCATGTCCTCGTGGCTTTGAAGCTGGCCTCTTCCTCAGCTTTGTTGGAGTATTTGTGATTAGTTTTCTGTTCCGCAAGATAATTGTTTTCTTGTGTTTTCGTATTTTAATATTGGCTCAGGTTGTTGTTTTTCAGTTCCTGGTTTGCCTTGCCTGTGTTCACTTTTATAGTTGTCTTGTACTCCTAGTATTTCCTGTGTTAGTGTTAGGGGGAGGGGCCAGGTTGACCTCAGGTCTCCCCACTGATAGCCTGAGGTAGAGGAAACAGGGAATCTAGCAAATAGCACACCTCAAACTTTGTACAGTTCTAAATGTTCTAAACTGTCATTCTAAATGTTTTAAAAATGAGACTTGGTCCAGAATGCTGCCTCTTTTTTGGCTTGGGGGTGAGAGATGAACACAATTTTTGTTGGGAGGGTGTGACAAAGGAGGGGTTCGTCCAGGACACTCAGTGTTGTGTTATGAGGTTTGTGTGTGTGTTGAGTTCGGAGGCAATGAGTTTCACAAAATGTGTGTAAACAGCTGTAAGTTCATTGAAGGTTAGATCAAACTTACTAAACAATCCCTGGAGGTCAATTTGGATCATTACGCTACTTTTAAAAAACATGTTTAAACTAACATTTTCCAAATATTTCCTGTGTAATATATGTAAATAAGTTTAAAACTTTAAAATTCATCATCATCATGATTATTATTATTATTGTTATTATTATTATTTACAGAACTACTCTTGCATGAGCAAAAACTACTGTTTAAAAAACCACGACGAAACAGAAAAGCAAAGCGCCGCATAAACGCTTTGGATAAGAAGCGCCATGATTTATGGCTACCAATGAATTCCGTGTTGGGGAGCTGTTCGCATAGGCGTGGGCTCTTCTGAATCAGCTCCATTACAATCATAAAATCGAATGACTGGGCGGAGATACGTACATCTGCCGGACTCTTGCGGCGTGAGGGGTTTTAGGAAAGAGCTGAAACCATCTAGGATAGCTGATAGTGGAGAAAAGGCGCCGTCGTTCCGAGGGACCTGGAGCCGCGGAGCGACACCCGGCGCAGCGCTGAAAGGTACCTCGGATACCTCCATACAGGGACCAGACAGTGTCCGGAGCATGCATTTAGGTAGGAATCAAAAAGGCAGTTAAAAAAACAGTGCTATGCAATGAAGTACTGAACGGAAACGCGCGACCAGTTATCAAATATGATTAAGTTATATATGAAATAGAATGAAATCCAATACGTAACATAAACTTTTACCAGCAACGTGTCCGAAAAATGCACATTAGTTTTAACACTGAGTAGCCTAAATACAAAAATTATAAACAGTCTATATTCTGTTTCAAGAAATGCTGACTTTGGAAACATTAAGTTTTCAATAAAAATAGCCTACCCAAAATATTGGTAAATACTGTGTCTAACACAGACTGATTTTTCTAATGCTGGATGTAATATGGTATTCTGTCCGACTGGTATTGTTGTATAGTGATTTTGTGAAATTAGCGACGTGATTATAATAAGGTGGCTCTCTGCCTAACTGTCCCATCCTTACCATGCGGTGATGGTGTCGGGATGGGTGGAGGAGGGGTCCTTTGGCAGGGGTGTGTGCAGGGGGGGGTCGGTAAGATTTTCCGACCCAGGGAGGGAGCTTCTCAGTAAATTGCTGTAAATTTTGCGTAATTGTGAACGGGCAGTGGAGTCCGGTGTGGTTTAACGTCTGTCTTTATGTCCGGAAGATCGCATGCTGAGTTACACAAGAATAACCGGTAAGCAAATAGGGCCGAATGCAGACCAGAGGTTCTCAACCTTTTTGATCCAAAAACCTTCTGTGCCCAAGAAAACATATCTGAGCTCCACTACACAGGTCATGATATTGTTTGTCTTGTGTGCTTTCTGCAGTGATGACAGTTGCTAACGTTCATTAACATAAACACCCAACAACGTTTTTTTTTCTCAGTTTATGACACTACTCATAAAACGAGGTGAATGTTTATGAACAAAAAACAAAAATCTATAACCTATTTGACAAATGACTCTAATATCAGAAGCCTGACAACCATTAAATATGTACTTAATTGTCAGGATCGGTGCCCATCGGGTCCTGTCCCATGTGTCTTATCCCCATTTGGCCAGCAGGTGTCACTGGTCATCCTGTTCCTTCCTCTGTCTTGGTCCTAAGTCCCTGGTGTGTTTTCCTTTCTCCCTTAACCACCACATAGCTCAATGGGTTGCGTGTGTGGTTCAGAAGCTAAATGCCACCGGTTGTGGGTTCATGGTTGGCCTGAAACCAACCACACCTTCTGTTTATTTTGTTGTGTTTAATTTATCCTTAGCTTGTTTTTCTAGGTCTTTACTTTGTGTTCCTGTGTATAGTTTACCCTACCTTGTCTTTTTGGTTTAGGTTTTGCTTGTACAGTACTTGTTTCTAGTCTTTCCTTGTGTAGTTGCTCCAGTGCTGGTTAATGTTCCCTAGCTTCCTCTCCTTGTTAATTGTAAGTATTCCACATGTGGCTTGTTGTCCCATGCCTTTTGTGATTGGGTAATTGACTTATGGGTCCCATCTGTCTTGCGTCATGGCTCATTAGTTGTAGATTTAAGTGCCTGCCCTGGTTCTGTTCTGGTCAGTCATTGTGCCATGTTACTTTGTGTAAGTGGTCGTTCCTAGTCCTGCTCCCAGTGGTTTGTTCCCTTAGTGTGTACCTTATTTTTTCGGTATGTTTTGAACCCCTCTTAGTCCTTAGAGATGGCACCTTTGAATCATTAAAACAGTTTTGATACATTTGAAACGTTTCAAAATGCTGGCTGTGCACATCCTTCTGGAAAAAACTGGAACTGCAGTTATAGCAAATAGGATAGACCAGAAATATTGCTGCTGGTTTTGAATGTCGTGAAACTTGAACTGTCAAAAATGTGCATAATAAATCTATTTGACAAATAAACCTCATTTGTAAGTTAGTTGTTTCCACCTGTTGGTCATTTCCTGGTTTGTGTTCATTGGTTGATTTACCTTATTAGTTAAACCTGCTCCTTGTTTGCCCCAGCTACCATTTGTGTATTTGTGTCTGCTCTGTTTCGAGTCAGTCATTGTATTAGCCGTCTTAGGTTGTAGATAGTCTTAGTTTCTTGATGTTTGCCTTGTCTCCTAATCAGTTTCCTAGCCCCTGTTGTAGAGTACCTGCCCCTGCCCTGTTCTGTTTTGACCCCTTGTGGTCCCTTTGTTTTCTTGTTTCCCCTGAGCTTACCGTGTTTTCCCCAATAAACCCCCTTTGTTGTCTAAAGAGCCGTAAGTGGATCGTCATCCTTTTCCCGCCGGCGCCATGCCCAGGCGCCGTAACAACTCCCCATCCACGCCAGGAGGCATCCTTTCTTGTTATACAATCCGGTGCCTTATGTTCCAACTGCGTGTAACTTATTTGCACATAATTGTCACTTTTAAATTTATTTATAGTTTCACATTTTGCTCCTCAAGATTCTTTCATCCGTTAGTGTACTGTGTATTTTTGAAATATGTTGCAGTATGTTTACTTTGTTTGCACAATGTGTACCGTCTTTGTACCTTATCTTTTCAGCACTATATGCATGTTTGTATGTACCAGAATCCCCCCCCCCCGGGATCAATACAGTCAATCTTAACCTAAATTGGATCGTATATCACTTATAGAGATTGTTACTTTGTTCCCATGGTTGTGTATTCTGTTAAAACATAATTCCTGCATTCACATACCATGTGAGTATTGAGTGTGCGTATAAGCCGTAACGGTCCAAACTAATTTTGCGCCCTAGCCGAGCATCACCGGCGGCGCCCCCCACCCCTCCGTTATAGGCAAAGTGTAAACTTTGCAAAGAGGGAAAAAAACTCTAATTTCATAACCCGGCCAGCTTTTAAAACATCCTCTCATGCAGCAATGTGTATTCTAACAATCTAACCACAACCTTGATATTACACCTATATGTACCTCAGTATACATATACTTAAATCACACTAACTACTAACCTGTTTCAGTAATACAATTGGATTTCAAATAATAATCGCCAGACTGCTTACTCAAACCAGCAACCTCACAAACATGTAACACGACACTGAAATTTTTTGGGTTTTTTTTTTCCCCCTCACCTGGAATGATGACATGGCAGTCACGTGACTGATGTTTCAAAACATTTTGTAAACTCGGTATCAAAACCGGAAGTTTCGCATGTCTTCGGAACGGACGATTCTTGGGTGCCGAAATTGCCGTCTCTAGTGGTCCCCTTCTGTTTGTGGTTTTCCCCAAACTGAGCCACCCAGTTGTTCAAATTGTCTCAATAAACCCCCTTTGTCTCGAAGCCACCTGTGGATCGTCACTTTCTCCTGCCTGTACAATGCTGTGCTGTGATACTTCATAACTGAAAAGATCATTTTAAGGTATTAGCCATCAAAAAATACAACAAAATACAGCAAATTATATTTTTAACGATGTATTAAAACTAAATTGACCAAGTAAGAATGATTCCTCGCCTTTCCCCTCATCACCTTTTTTGTGAGACGTTAACAACTGAATTGTCTGAAGTCTAGGACACTCTGCCTTGCGCCCTTGGCCTCCGGGGTAGGCTTCGGACCCCCCAAGACCCTGAATAGGAAAAGTGATTACAGAAGATGGATGGATGGATTCTAGGATTCTATGTAATGTCATGACTGAAGCTCTCACACTGTTTACAACCAGGCAGGAATACTATTGGTTTAATAAAAAATTTGTAATAAATCCCTAATTTTAACGCATAATGTATATTTATATAAATAGTATTGTTTCATTCTAGATCGCTTTTCGTACTTTTTTCTACACTTTTCAAATAAATTGCGTGGATCCCCTCGGTCCTCGCTGAGGCCCCCTAGTGGGCTGTGGCCCCCGGTTGGGAATCTCTGATGCAGATGACTGATGTGCTGCCAGCATTCGATCAAATACCCCAAATGTGGGAGGAATACAGTAACATGAATCTGTGGGTCAGTTTTTGGAAGCTGACAGCACTGAACATGGCGGCCCACAGGTGAGGACATGTCACTTTGTGCACATACCAACACTGCATACCTCACTGCACATCTTCCTGACTTACACTACCACTGCCTTATGTGAATAAAGATGCAGGGTTGCCACCTCTCACGCATCTGGCGTGACACTGATGCAAGAAATCTTACAGCAAATCTATTTTATTCCAGTCTAAAAATAAAATCAGCTACATCAAAAGTGTTGGGGCAGTTTGCAAACCCTACAGGCTATGTACAAGGTAACAAAACTGTCACATACATGTACATGTCTGTGCAGACTTGTCTTGAATTGAAAATCTCACTCCAGCCAGCAGACCAAAGTTGGCAACCCTGCCGATATTTGAATTGCTGCTTTTATATTTTATTGTCTTATTTAATTTTACATTTTGTGTTTAATTGCTTTGTTATTTTGACTTTCTTCATCTTTTGTTTTTGAGCACAATCCAGAAAGTGAGTGGAAAAGCATGTACGGCGTTTGTCTGTGCATGTGACATGTTAAACGTGAAGCTTAGACTCCTAACAGGGATACTGATAAGTGCAGTAGCTCTTAACCCCTGTGTTATTGTTGGGGTTGAAGTGACCCCAGTCCATTTTCAAAATGAGGTTGAATTCTATAGATTCTAAAATTTAGAATGGAAGAAGTAAAATACACAAGGGATAAAACACCCCATGTAACCTTCTCCATTCAAAGGAACCTAAAGAGAAAACATATGAGCAGCTGGTCAGGCTATTGAGAAGCTGTTGCACCCTTAGCTGAGGGACAAAGAAACCCCAGCCCATCATTGTTGTGACAGGTGAGGGAGCTCATTTCCTGGGAAGAGGCTGGACAGAGGAAACTAAACGACAACAAGCCCACACCAAGCATGCTGCACGGGTGTCAGGCACAGAGGACGCGGCACCAAAAAACACAAGGGAGCTTCCCTGGAAGAGCTAGGTGCTCTACAGAGTATCAGGACTGAAGTTTCTGTAGCCCCTGACTTTCCAGGTTTCTTCAATCAATGTCCATTCCTTACAACACGTGAATAAGGAGATACAGTGAACAGGGAGATAAACTGGAAAAACTGAGAATGATCATACGGTACCCATAGCAGCACCAGGTAGCCCTGTGGTGCCTGCACACTTACAGTGATCAGAGCGCCTTCCCTAGAGGCAAACCCAATAGCATAGCTGCAGTAGAGAACCAGTTTCTGACTGAACATTCAGAGAAGAATGTCCACATGCAGGTGATTAGTACTGATCCCACATACAGGTGACTGGTACTGATCCCACACACAGGTGATTAGTACTTATTCCACATGCAGGAGATTAGTGCTGATCCCACGTATAGGTGATTAGTACTGATCCCACGCACGGGTGAGTAGTGGTTATCTCACATGCACGTGATTAGTACCAGTCCTGCATACAGATGATTAGTGCTGATCCCACATGTATGTGATTAGTACTGATCCCACATGCAGCTGCCTATTTTTGTTCTTTTATAGCTTTTCTAAGTAATAATAATTATTGATCCTGGTGGGGAAATTCTCTTTACACCTCCCCCAATTTGCTCTTTGGAGGTGAGATCAAGCTGGCTGCAAAGGGCAGCCACCCACAGTAGCACCAGAGAGCTGGGGGTTAAGAGGCTTCAGATGTGCCAAGGCCAAGTTTGAACTGGCAATCTTGAATCACAGGGATATAGGCTTAGACGACTGAGCTATACACTGCTATGGCATGCTTGTTAGCTTTTTGCAGGCCACCCATCAGTCACAGATGGCAGAAGTTGTGAGGAATGACTGATATTTGCCAACAAATAATGGACTCTGATGGACCTGCCAGCCAAACCGGCATGGCATCGCCGGGAGAAAGGAGTTGGAACAAAGGGGGGGAAGGCTCAGACTTAACCTGCCTCCTGTAATCGTTATCCTTCTATAGGCTCTCTCTATACCTGCAGAAAGTGCTTCAGCTCTGGAAGATATTCTGGGGGGTTCCACTGCCAAGGATTGAGCACTCCAACATGTTTAAAGAGCTTAAAAGAACCAGGTGCTCAGACTTAACACTTCATGAAGACCTTCAAGAAGCTGGTACTGAAACATCTTCAAGCCCTGGTCACAGACCACCTGCATTTGCAGTTTGCCTATCAGGCACACTTAGGTATGGACAATGTTCTGATTTGCATGCTCCACAGGGCCTAATCCCACCTGGACAAAGAACCCACCACAGTCAGGATCATGATGTCTGACTTTGGAAATGTCTTCAACAGCAGCCACCTCCAACTGGGGATCAAGCTCAAGACATGATAGATGATGGACTGCCTGACCAACAAACAGATGGCAGTTTGTGAGCTGTCAGAGATGGCGGTGAACAGTGTCAGCATCAGTGCATATCCGATCCTGTCCTATGTGTCTTGTCCCCTTTTGGCCAGCAGGCGTCACTGGTCATCCCGCTTTCCCGCTCTCTATCTTGTAGTCCTTAAGCCCCTGTGTGTTTCACTGCTCCTGGGCCTTCTCCTGGGTGGCTCAGCTCTGAACTCATCTTCCATCCTCACCTGTTATTTAATATTTATTGGTTTTCTGTTTCCTTGGTGTCTGGTATTATTTGTCTTTGTGTCCATGTTAAAGATTTAACCTGCTCATGCCCAGTATAATTCTGTTCTGCTTATATTTATGTTCCTAGTGTTAGCCCTCAGTGTTTGTCAGTGTTCCCTAGTTCCAGTACTTGTAATTTATTCCACATGTTGTCCAGCACCTTTATTGATTGGTTGATTATGTTATGGTCTACGCCTGCCCCTTGTTAGTTCTTATTTCTCTGTGTATTTAAGTGCCTGGTTTTGTTCACTTCCTCGGTCTGTCGCTGTAGTTGTTACTGTGTGTTAGTAGCTGTGGTTGTTTCCTAGTCCTGCTCCTTGTTTTGCGCTGTCCCCTGGTTGTTTACGTTGTGGTTTCTTTAGTTTGTTCTTAATTTTCCTATTTTTGGGAGTTTACAGCATACTAATTGGCTGGTATAGATCTCATATAGTAATACATCCTGCAATGGGTTGGTGCTCCATCCTGGGTTGTTCCCTGCCTTGCACCTGCAGCCTCCGGGATGGGCTCCAGACCCCTGCGACCCTGAATGGGATAAGCGGATATAGAAAATGGATGGATGGATAGTAATGCATCACATTTATTTATTTATTTTTTTGTTCGTTCATTTAGCAGGGGCTTTTGTCCAAAGCAATGTACAAATGAGAAAGCAGATTCAGATAATATCTGGAGCAATTGGGGTTAAGGGCTGCGCTCAAGGGCCTAATGGTGAAATCACTCTGCCAGCCGTGGGATTTTAACCATTGACCTTCAGATCATGGACACAGGGTCCCCATCTGCTGGGGACATTAGAGAAGCAATTATAATTCTGGCACATTAGGTGTCTCAGTCTTTCGTTAGCGAGGACCAATTGGGGCATGTGAACAAAGTGCTCAAATAGGGCTGCGTGTACAAACAGTTTCTGGGAAACTCTTGTTAGCTGCATCTCGCTGTGCACTGGTGAAAGTGCATTTGTGAAATTAACTTTGAATTTGTTTTTAAATCTGTCTTGATCTGCACATGGACGTTATATTTGTGATATTTTCTTAGGCGCATAGTGTCAGGTATTTTGGATCATTGCCATTCATATTTTCAAGTTGAAATGACACTGAGTCACATTTAATTATGTTTAGCAGTTATATATTGTGTACTTTGTGTGAACTGCAATAATATATCGTCATGAACCTCCAGTCATATCCTGGTAGGCCTAGTGGCGTGCAGAGTGCTGTTGTATGTTCAGTTTGTACATTCATCACATACATCATTCGTTTTACTTTAAGCAACAGCTTGTTCCGGGTCAGCCTCCCAAATAGCAATGACATCACACAGTGATAATGAGCGCCCTCGTACTTTGTGCTGTGGGTGGGTGTGCTGGACAATGAATTGTGTTACACACCCTGACTGGTTCAGCATGTTATCTGACATCCAATGAGCCTGACGAAAGAAAAACTTCTTCAAACATCAGAATTACACACAATATAAGGAGGACAGTACAAGGGTAAATCACACATCAATTAGGTCATAGGGGAACTGTAAATAACTCACAGATGTCAGACGTCAGATGAATGATCTGAATACTGGGGTGATTATGCAGATGAGCCTCTGCATCGGGGGCAGGCTGGGCTGCAGAGGGGTGGGGGGTAGTCATAAGACAGCCAGTGTGCCCTCTGCCACAGGCACACGTGCATGCATGTGTATGGTTCATGTACTGCAGACTGCAAGTGTCCAGAAAACATTGGTACTTCACATCAACACTGTGATCAAATGTCGAGAGTTCAGGATTTTGGACCTTTGTCTCAGGTTCGTGTCTTTTTTAGTAATAAATCCTTAAGTGTTACAGTATCACAGGTGAGCATCCAGGAATGTCGCATGGCGTGCTTTTGATTTTACCTAGTTTTAACCATGTGACTTACGAACAGGTGAACCAGTGGACCTCTTCCATGGACCAGCATGGCAACAATCAGCTGTAAGTCCACTCCCCTGCATTTTGTGTGCGTGAGTGTGTGTCATGTATGTATTACTTTGTGGGGACCAAATGTTTCAACAATTTGATGAAAACCTGTTATTTTGACGTTGTGGGGACCACTCAATTTTATTAAAAAAAAAAACTGAATCAGTGACTGCAATCAAAAAACTAAAAATGCCAAAAATCTTGTATTTTGTTTGGTTACTTATGGTTAAGGTTAGGGCTGGGTTGGGGTTAAGGTCGTTATTGTTGGGATTAGGGTTTTTCCCATATTAATAAATGGACAGTCCCCACAAAGATATGAATTCATGAGTTAATTGAAGATGCTTTTACTAATGACCGTCATCATCATCCTGATTATCTCACATGTCCCCCGTAGGGATCCTGAAGCAGGTGCTCGCAGCTATCCTGATGCTCCTCACCATGTACTTGGCCTTAAGGAAAACCACGCTTTTAAGCAATACCGGTTAGCATTGAGAGCCATCTGACTCCATATGGTCACCGTTAAGGTCCGAATGACTTTCTCCTAACAGTTACTGCTCCGAGTGTGTTAGAATTGAGGTAAAACTGGGTCAAAGGCTCGCTTTAGCTGCAACGGTACTGTTGTGTTTACATTTATAATTATATTCCAGGGAGAGTTTGGGCTCCATGACTTTCCAAGGACTTACCGTTTGGCTAATTGGCATCTTCAAATCGCCCATAGTGTGAGTGCTCTGTGATGGACTGGCATCCAGTCCACAGTGTCCCCCATGGCAGATTAACGAGTTCAGTGGCCTCCCTCTTCTGTCCCCGATCCCCAAAATGATTCAACAGTTAACTAAAAAACTCTTAAATATTAGTAACTATAAAATAATTTCTGCAAAGACAGAACGAGAGCAGTCACATCAGGAGGACAACAAACCGGCAACCTCACAATTTCACATTAGTCATATGCAGCAACCAGAAAGAGCCCAACAGAGACCTTACTTAATAAACGCATCTCAACAGCGGTATCCTTAAAACATTCTGATCCAGTGCATGTCAACTGCATCCACACACTCACGACACATTTACCATACAGAGGACAGACCAATGATAATGTTACAGAGAGGAGCAAATTCCAAAAGGATATAAAACAAGTTCTTACTATTGTAATGTTTTCCGTCCTGCTTTCCTGGCATAAAACTCATTGATCAGGCTTGTAAAATCCATTTTACAAAGGAAACAAACTACACATGCGTATACCAGAAAATACACAACAGTATAAAAACAGCGCCAAAAAGGAGATGCATTTAGATTTGGTTTCTCCATTCAGTTTTAACCAGTCGTCAGCTTGCAAACAAATAAATGATTAATAAAGGATCACTTTAAAAAATAGTTACAAAACTAGATGGCCAATAGGGGCCCCCTGATCACTTTGGGCCTTGAGGCTGTACCCTAGGCAAGCCTGTTCATTAATCCACCCCTGGATGTCCCCTACACACCCCCCCCCACCCATTTATTAAATCAGTAAGGAATATGAAGACCACATAGCACAGTAACCTTACACGACATTTATTCTACGACATATCTGATCCTCTGTATAGCCAGAGGGATAGTTCTTATAGCTAAAGCAGCTTATTTTAAAATCTGCCCTTCTCATATTACCTATTATAGATTTCACCAGGTTCCATCATAAAATATGCTGGGGCAGATAAAAAATGACTAATAACACCAGTAAACACAATGGAAGAGGTTTTGATGGGATTTAACACTTGATTTCAAAGGATCCATATTTAAAACACAGAACAAATTTGGTTATACTATGCAAGCAAAACATTCATTGTGAGTCGAATGGTAGAAGTATGAGCTGAATTTGCTGTGTGTGTGTGTGTGTGTGTGTGCTTAAAGTATGTTTCTTTATCAGATCCTGAAGGCCTCCCAGTTAAATGTGACCAGTCCAAGCCTTGTCCTCCAGGATCCTTGGCATTTAAGATGAAGAGTGGTCTTGGCAACATGCTGGGGCCCAAAATCTGCCTGGAGGGCAACATGTAAGGCCCACCCCTTCCTGTTCCTACTACCTGCACTTCCTGTCCAGGCGTCTCACTCTCTGTCTTTTTTTCAGCCTCATGAGTGGCGTGAGGAACAATGTAGGACGAGGACTGAACATCGCCTTAGTGAACAGTAATACAATAATTCAGCTTACTTATATTATTAATGCTCACGATCACTAAGTGGTCTGTGTTATGTCCCAATTTACCTGCTGGATGTTTAGTAACCATTGGAAGTGAAATGACCAACTCAGGAATGTAATAGTCAGGATTATCTCCTGTACAATATTTAATTAGTATAGCTAGTACAATTAGTCCATTTTTAATCTGTCCATCCATCCATTCATCCATCCTCTCTTCCTCCAGCATTTTACCAAGTACAGTGACATGGGCCAGGTGGGGGGGTGGTCTTCTGCACATAAGGCATGAGTCAGGAGAACACACTGGGGGGGGGGGGCAGTCCATCACTGGGCGCACACAAGCCAGTCGCCTTAAGCCACAAACCATAGGCAGTTCCTAGCTGCCAGGTCACCTACCTGCCCAGCATGGGGAGAACATACAAATTGCAAAGCCTGGTTGATGTTGTGAGAATTATCTTTGAGAATGGAAGGACCCCAGCAGGCTGTTTGTGTGTGTCCACAGGAAGTACCGGAATACCCATCAAGACAGCTTACTTCGATATGTGGGCAGGAGGTGAGTTTATTCATAAATTTAGTGTACAATTTTATATTTTTATGTATCAGACACTGTATTTGACAACTTGTCTGTAGTTACATGAAATGAAACACAGTTTTATGATTGGAAATCTGCTATTGGCAGACGTCAAGCTCCTAATAAATTTCCTGAAGCGCATCGAAGAAGGGACGCTAGTCATGATGGCTACATTTGATGACTCTTCTACAAAGTAAGTGTATCATTCAGTATATGAACATTTTGTTTAATGAGCTACACCCTGTGTTTTATGATGGTCTGGTCACATGGCTATGGACACAGGGTCGCTAGTAACTGATTTACAGTGACAGAAACAGGTGATCAAGGATCAGTGCAGTACATTTCTGTCCCTGCATGGAGCAATGTCAAGTGAAGGTTCAGCAGCTGATCAAATCTCCTGTACAAGTACTCTTTATCATCTGACTGATGTTTGATGAACCACCTGCCTCACAGACTCAATGAGGAAGCAAGGAAGCTGATCAGTGATCTGGGGAGTTCGAGTATCAACACGTTGGCGCTCAGGGATAACTGGATCTTTGTGGGAGGTAAAGGGATCAAAAGGAAGAGTCCGTTTGAGCAGGTATGTACCCCTGCAGCTGTTCTAACCCCCTCATATAGAGTACAAAGTAGACCAACTGAATCCCTTTTTTACATGTTTGCAGCACCTGGTGAATAATGCAGACACCAATAAGTATGAAGCTTGGCCAGACTTTGTAGAGATGGATGGCTGCATCCCAAAAAGGACAGATCAGGATGGCTAAATATTGGGCAAATCCTTAGTCATGAGTCTGGCCAATGGCATGGACAGGAGAACAAGGAGACCACCTCCAAGATACTGGGCTGCTCACCAATGAAGCCATCCATTCTCTCCCATTTTTACAAGCTTGTGCAGTCAGACCGCTACAGTTGATTCAAAACAAGGCAGTATGTCTGATTTTTCATCAGCTCATGTGTTCTCATGTTTCATCCTTCCTTGTGTCTCTTCACTGGCTCCCTATTGGGGTTTGCATTAAGTTCAAGTCCTAGGTGTCGGCTTACAGGTCCATCAATGGACAGGCACCCATCTTCGTTAAAATGCTCCTCAAGACCTATGTCCCATCTCGCAAACCAATTGGAGCTCCCTCTACCACATGAGAAGTGTCACTCCAGATGGTTCCCTTGTGTGGTTCCTCGATGGTAGAATGAGCTGCTGAACCACATTCAGTCATTAGACTCCCTCCTCACCTCAAGACCCATCTGATCCATGAATTCCTCAAGTAGCTTGATGCCTCTGTATGTTCTTTAAATGCTCTTATGTTGCAATTTCTGACCCTTGAATAGTCTTATTAGGGTCTTACTTTGTTCATAATTATTGTGGAGTTGTTGTGTAGCTCCTGCTCCAGTACTGCATGCACTTATACCTGGGCACTTATTGTAAGCTCAGGCTAGCTACACTTATGCCTAGTTGAATCCTTGACAACATGTACTTTTGCACTGTGCTGTTTTCCTCGTTTGAACGTCACTCAGGACAAAATCATCTGCTCTATATGTAAATATAAATGTATTCAGCTCTGTGTTGGGGGGTGGTGTGGGTGTTTTGGAGAGGGGCTCAAGGTCTCACTTTCACTCCCTTGCAGGCAGTTACTGTTCATTATAGCATAAAGCAGAGTTTTCTGTGGCTAGCAAGAGAGCCGTAGGAGTCACCAGAGAAACAGTGAAAGCTTGTGACGGAGATTGCGATTGTACTGTATTTCTGGAATTTATCTGTCTTTTGGTCCTTCATTAGAGTCCAAATGTCAGTCAAGACCGTTAACTTCCAAGATCTGTAATCATGTCACTCTCTCTCAGCCCTCCAACTCTCTTGATGCTTCTCAATATGTGTACTTGACCATACATGTGTTGTCATATACCTGTTTTGCATCATCTTCCATAGCTGAAGACCAGTTCCAATACTCAAGAACAGAAGTACAGAGGATGGTAACAATCCCTGGATGTTGTTCTTATCCCACCACAAATATCAAGGATCCATCAGTTGCATCCTGGCCAAATGAGACCAATCCCATGATTCATTGTACCCCAAGTTCATTCTTGGGAGGCAAGTTAGCAAGACCGGTCTTGCCAAGACCACAAGTACGATCTTTGCATTGTTGGTTATGAGAAACACCCTCTGTGTCCTGATGTCACTATCTCAGAGAAAGTGATGCTTTTGTACATCTGCACTTTTAACGAATGACATATTGCATTTCTGATAGCTTTCAAGAATCAAATATATTTTTTCTACAGATCCTGCAATAATCATCTTGATATTTAATGATGTGTTCATTGTCTTTTGTGTAATTTAGCGGGTCCAGGTCTTGTTTGCCTCGTGTAAGTAAATGCTTATATGGACCACGCTTTTCGCCCCTAATATATTTGCCTCAGATTCCACAGACAGTGGGTTGTGTTCTTGTTAGGCTCAGCACTCAGGAAAGACAGGAGACCCAGTTGCAGGAGACTAGGGACTTAATTCAGGGGTTTGGGTGACGACACCAAATCGATGGGTAGCAGAGGTAGTCGGGGTCATGAGGCAGAAGAGGTTGAGCTGGAGAAATCAGTCCTACAAACAAGCACAGGATGAAGGGCGAGGACGCAGGGCAAAACAGGTGGGCAGACGGGACAGAGGCAAGCAGGCTGGGAGGAGGCAAGACGGGAGCTGGAAGGATGGGAGCAGGCAAGGAGAGACGAGAGGCAGGGTGATTAGATTGCTCGATAATGCACATCGGGGCAACAATACTTCTCACTAGAAGGGCCACTGCATCAGGTTTATATATGTTGGATCAGGGGTAACCCCCAATCTTCATCTAATTGGGTTGCCCCGTCCTGTTGGGCGTGACAGTTGCTGTGTCTTTATCATTCAGCCACAGGAAGACAGGAAGACACTGAATGTTTCCCCAGATCTAAGCCTATATTTAATTTATGCAACTGTATAGATGGGTAAAAGTTTTCAATTATTTTGAGAAAAATAATGCTTGACAAAAGAATGAAATATAAATTAAATTGTACGGTCACCGATCGTAAGCAATAGGTTAAGAATAGATAAGATAAAACTCTATCTTGACGGAAATTGTTGGAAGAGAAGTTTTCCTCAGGCTGGACTAATAAGCTGAAATATTTTTTGTGCCATAGAAGCATGCGGTGTTTGACTGTGCTTGTGTGGATTTCTGGAATGTAGAAGCAGAGGACTGTGGCACTCATGTTGTGTTTACATGATATCTTCGGTGTGTATATGTTGAGTGTTTTGATAAAAGCTGTTTTACGGACCTCAGCTCAGTCCAGTCCTATTAATCCGGGTTGTGCGCTATTCAAAACGGAAATGAGAATATTCCTGAATTTCCAATTCGATTCAGTTCAGCTGGAAACATGATGCAGAATTGCAATTTGAAGTTGAATTTAAGGAAGCAGAATTTCATTCGAATAAATTCATGTACCATAGTGTATATGCAGCTTTTAATGATAAACGTTAATATTTCAAAATGAGGTGTACATCAGCATGTTAATATACGCATATGTACTGCTTCATCGTTATCAATGTCATGATATTCAGGATGAATGAAAGTGTCACCTATGGAATGAATATATTTTTTGCATAACCCTGCCATTAATCACCTTTAATATCTTAATAGGAACATGTTATATATTCCTATAATGTGGCTCCTATCCCACAGTCCCACAGTCCCATGCAAATGTCAGATTTATCTTAATCCCTGTGTTATTTTTGGGGTCGAAGCTACCCCATTACAATTTCAAAATGAGGATAAATTCTGTAGAATGTAGAATTTCGAATGGATGAAGTAAAGTACACAAGGTGTAAGGTGCAAAAATGCCTGTGGTGATTTTTCTAAATTTGCAACTAGAATGAAGTTGAAGTACCCCCATCCCCAAAACTGTGTTGTACATACCTGTCTACCTCATTTACGCTCTACTTGTGCCATTTAAAGTTTTTTTCCCTCTAAAAATAAGCTTTCATATGTTACATTTATTAATTTAGCAGTTAAGTGAGGCAAACTATATAAAGTGACTCTCAGAGGAGACTTCGTCATGTCTCACTGCCCTGAAATGTTCCAAATGTTCTTGTGTTTTCAGATGTCAGTGCCTCATTATATAGGTAATGTTTAAATAGGTTTATTGAGGCAGCATAGAAAGGTTTATTGGTTTACTGGTGAATAAGATCACCCCCTATGTCTAAAACATCCACCAGTATTTGCGAGAAACAAAATCTTCTCACAGCTACATGGCTCATGTGAGCGATACTGTGTTCAGTCTCAGCACCCTGCAGTTTATAACTTTACATGCTAACTAAACAAAACTTGAATATTTATGTGAACTTAGGGGGAACCTACATTTCACACATCAGGTTGTCCTTCGGTGTTGTTTTGCACAGAGAGTGAAGAGCACCCTGCAAAAATGAGAATACGTCATTCCTTTAATTGATGTTAAAATCAATGTAAGAAAGTTCTGGGATTGAAACATTCATAAATCCGCTGTAATTGTTGACTCTTTATTTACTATTCTTAATGCACAAGTCCAAACACCAGAGGGCGACATTGCTCCATGCAGGGACAGAAATGTACTGCAATGACATGACTGAGGCTGCTAATTCTGCCCAGGCTTTCTAATATCGTCTCAAGAATGACCATCCCTACTAAGCCGGTTAATCTCTGTCTCTGCATCTTAATGGGAAACGTATTGCAAAGTTGTGCCCTAGATGTGTGAATAAGGACGTAACTTAGAAATACTCACGGCTGCCTGTGTCTGAGAGAATATTTCATCCTGACAGGCATTACACCCGGCAGCAAAATGAATAAAGGGGTTTGTGCCGCTTGAGCAAGGGCTAGCCGCTCTTTCCAGCCACAGTCCCTAACGAGCGCTGTCTAAGGAGTGGGTATGTCACTAAATAAAGAGCTGCCTAGCACGCCATCAGCGGCTGTCTGACCGAGGTGCAGCTCCCTCACCACTGGCTACATGACTGTATTCATACTCATCCTCGTTGCTTTACCTCGTTGCTTTGCCTCGTTGCTTGGCTCTGACTCACCCCGAATCCTGCCTGCCCTTTGCAGATCCGGTTTTTACACTCCACACTAGAGCTCTGAAGAGAGGGTCAGGGGTCACACGAGGTCGCACAGTTTGAATGGGTTTCCGTTTAGATGTTGTAAAATAATGCAAGTGATGGCATGAAGGATAGCGTGTGCTTGTAAGATTGGTGGGCTCCTGTCATTGTCGTGGGTCTGTGTGTAACCAGGTTTGTCCAAATTCTAAGGATCACCCTCCCTCTGCCTGCATAGAGGCCTCGTGGGGGTGGCAACCGCATGACCTCCATTCACCATCCCCAATGTACAAAGGATCCCTGTTCTCCGGTCAAGTTTCTCTTATGAACAGAAGAGCTAGCATGCAATGAGATTTCATAAGGCAATAATGAGGCTGATGGGGGATGATTGTCTCTGTATCTTTGACTTGGAACACATGGGCTTTTCCCGACATGCTAGACTCGTGTGTGTTGAACGCCGCCCTGAAGCTTTGGATCTACTGCTGGATGTGGTGTCCGTTTCTATGAAAGACGTCTGGCTACCGTGTGGTTTGAAAATCGTCCACGTCCTTTGCTCCTGTTCACGCACGCAGCCTCCCGTATCACTTCACTAACGCATGTTGACATTACAGCTTTGCTGTGTTTCTTCTTCACTTCTTCTGAGGTGTGGAAAGCTCAGAATCTTAACTCTCGGGGCAGATCTGGTCCTCGGGACATTCCCGACTTTCCATTCACATGCCGCAGGAGCTCGCCACAGCGGCTCTGTTTTTGTGAGGCTTGCAGATCTGTCAGAGTCTTTGGGACTCCACCTCTCGCACCCATAACCCTTCCCAAAATAAATCCCAGGGTGCCCGCAAGGATTTTTGTTTGGGAGTGACTACAAGCCAGCCCCACTGACCCTCGACCCCAGGGCCATGCACCCCAGCTGTGTTTATAGTCCACCCCCACCCTTCACGGGAATGTGCTGACCTCCATTTACATTCTGAAGGATGTTGGTAGAGGTGACCGGTTGGGGAGTCGGCCAGGGCCCGCGTGTTCGTCAGCTCTGAGCCATTGGCTGGGAGATTTAGCTACCTTTGCACACGTGTGCAGGACCAGAAACATAAATAGGTCTCATCTCTGGCAACACACCTGTTTAACTTTCACACAACATTACCAGAATGTGAGGGGCCCACCTAGCCTCACTCCCCCCCCCCCCCCCCCCCCCCCCCGCGCCCCGAGCCAACGCCATGCCACACAGCCATACCACGGTGCTCATGCCACGTGTTT
>JAAGVU020000001.1:9338573-9361550 GCA_011763525.2 Mormyrus iriodes
CAGGGGACACTTCTGAAACACAGCGATCAAATCTGGTCTGTTAGTTTTGTTTCTCGGTTTTTCATATTTCATTTTAAATCCTGGATCCACCATTACCCCCACAATGGTTTCCTGGCTCAGACTGTGACTTAAATCTCCAGCGCTTTGCAGTTGTTCATGCCCGTTTCAGAGGTGCTGTAAATAAATGCAGACATGGCCAGTGTGCCGTAATGAAAGGGCTGGAAGCGCTCAGGCTAGTCTTTATTTATTTCTATGCTGCCCAAAGCTGTAGACCTGCCAAACAAAGATTTTGAAGGAAAAGCAACAATGCTTTCTTTTACTTGGCCGTTCGTCGTCCGGAACTTCTGCCAGGAAGCAGCCAGCATTCGGCTGGGTGAAAATGTCTCGCTTATGTAAACTATGCCATGCATTTTGCTCTGGAGAATAAAATTTTACTGTAGTCATATTAGTGGAATTGTGGGCAGGTTAATACATTTATTGATATTATATTGATATTTAATTGTTATGGTTACGGCTGGAACCTTTTAATGGACACAGTCTGTTCATTATCTAGGCATCTTCTGTTACTGAAGGCCTAACCATAACTGCTTAGCCTAACCATAACCCCTGAGCCTAACCATAACCCCTGAGCCTAACCACACTCATTAGCTGTAGCATTGGGAGACTCTGACTGTGACTGTGAATGTTGCTAAAAGTAGATGGTTTATGCATTTCAGAAGGTATTCAGCCGCAGAATGGCTTTGCTGACTCAACCAGAAATCTATTTTGCCGTGGGGCACGGGGAGGATGACGGCTTCTTACACACAGACACAGGCACACACACTCATATACACAGACACACACACTGACACCTGGGACGCCCTGGACCTCCACAGAGAGGGAGGACACAGCAGGGTGGGAGGGTCCTGCCTATCCAGTTTCACTAATGGCTCCGCAGCTCATCCTGCATTAAGGCTGTCAGAGGGCCACCGGGAGGGTAAGGTGACCCCCCCCCCACCCCAGAGAAAAGCACAAAGGACACTTTGATAAACTCACAGCAGCACCCCGCTGTGTGACCTCACCTTCGGCTCTGACTCTCACACATTTCCGAGGGGGCTGTTGAGGGAAAATCCTGGGGGGATGCTCAACATGGAGCCCTGCAGGGGGTGGAGTGATCGCCGCTTCACAGGGGCCGCACACAGCTGCCATTCCTCTCCTCGAAACCTCATGCGGGGGTGTAATTCCATGTTTCTCCATTAGCAAGCTCCCAAGGATGGGAGTACTCTGGAATCCTGCCAACTGCCGTACCTTAAGAAGGATGCTTTACAGGCTGCCCCACCCCCCAAACTGTTTTGTTTTTCTCCTGCCAGTCACTTGTGTGAAGGAGTCGAAAGACAGCATGCGACAGTGCAGGGATGTGCCCGCAGTGAGTGCAGGGTCTGGGGGCCGCATTATTGCAGGCGGGAATGTCGCTGAAACCCCCCGGGACAGGAGAGCAGAGACCTTCCCATTCTGGCCGCCTACACCGGCGTCAGGGAACAATTTTCACTCAAAGATTCCCACGTGACAACATCACAAAGCAGTTAATAAGTGTAAATAGCATTGCCTCGCAGCGAAGGAGGGGACGTGCTGCCTCCCGCAGGCCCATGCATGTAAACGCAGCCAGTGTGTAGCTCACTTATGCACAGTTATAGCCTGAAGTGCTGTACAGATGAAAAACACATGTAAAGGGAAGCAAATATAAAGAAACTTAATTAAAAAGTAAAACTAAACACAGTAAAACAGTGCAGCACAATGGATATGGTGACACTTGCTACTGCAGGTGAGGTGGTTCTCACAGCACGGTAAATTCTGCGTGATCGAAAAAGCGGCACTCAGAACTTCAGAAGTGGGGCAATTTTAATCATTTGGGCAAAAGGAGTCCAAGCACCCCCGGCCCCCTACGCCCCCCTGCATGTGCTGCTGATTCCCGCGCCCCCCTCTCAGTCACCCGCTGCTGAGACCTCCATCTCCCACATGATTGGTCCAAGTTGGATTCTGATGAAATTATAACAAAGGTACTTTTATACGCTGTTGGGGGGGTGGGTTGACACTTCCCAGGCCCTGTGTAATTCCATGTAACACATCACCGTAAGAATATCCATCCATCCAGCCCTCCATCTATCCATCCATTCAGAATCAGAATCGGCTTTATTGGCCAGATATGTTTACGTATACAAGGAATTTGTCTCTGGTTTGTCGTCGCACTGGGTGTATTTAAACAGGACAGACATACGGCAAACAAACAAACACATAAATACAGTGCAGAAGAGAAGGTGACACAGTGCAAAAGTGCATAGGGCAAGATGCTGGCCGCTATATATATATGAGGTAGAGTGGATGCTTGGTGATAGCAATATCCTTCCATCCATCCATCCATCATCCACCTAAAGACCGTTGCTTTTAAATGGAGTGCTGTGTGCTTCCATTTCAGCTTCTTGTGATGCTAACGTGCACGGATCAATAAAGTGTCTATGAGGGGGGAGGGGGGAGTAGGGTTCAGGACACAGGTGCGTTAAAGAGCTCCTGGCTCCTCTGCATAATCACCACAAGTTGCTTATTTGTGGGTGAATATCACACGAGAAAGGAGATGGCAAAGATGTTGTCTCCTCTGGCCCCTCCTCTGAAAACCGAGGCCCGGGCTGGCTGGGGTGACGGAGGCTTAGGGAGGGGGTTGGCCTGGCAAAGCTGCTGGGGGATCACAGCTGTCTCCGTCACTCGTCATTTGTATTTGTCAAACTCTGGAATTCTGGGAATCTTCTCCAGAGCAGAAGTGATACATACTGTAGATCCGTGGATCTTCTGTGACAAATTTGGAATTGTGTTTGAAAAAGGTGGCTTGGGCTCAGACTCTATGCCCCAGCAGAAATCTACAGTCTCCGTTATGAGCAAAGACTCCCTTGAGTCACTGATGTGGTCACAGTCAGACACGTCAGACTGGACCACAGGATATGGTTTCCGCTGTATTTGTACTGTTATTACTGCTGAATTCTTGGTTCCGATGTAATTACAGATGCTGGATTTACTGGTTAGACTAGACCAGGGTTTCTCAACCTTTCCAACCCCTCAGCCTTGCTAGTCATCATTTATAATTTATCACAATATAACTCTTACCATTATTTCTTTAGTTAATGGCTCCATTTTTGCTTAAAACTTGCTTAGAATTGCCCTTAAACAGATCCAGGGATTGGGTTTGACATTGCTAGTAGTTGCCACCCACCTGGTAATGAAAACTAAAATGCTGTGTCCCATTTTTAGCCGATACGAGAGAATATACGTCCCGTATTTCGTCAGAGAGAAAGTGGAAGCCCTAATTGTTGGTGTCTGTTGCTGCAAGTACTTGCCTTCTCTATGTTTTGCTGGATTGCAGTGCTACAAGTGGCGAAGCAAGTTCGCAGTATTTCCAGTTCACGGTATTTAATAGTTAATAGTTTTAGTGGCACAAGTTTTCAGTGGAATTTACAGCAAACAGCACCAGTCAGGTTGAAACTGCAAATACTACCTCCACATCACCAACGCCTTTTTTACCTTCATCCATAGTATCTCCTTTTTAAAATGATGTTGTGGCTGCAGAGCTATCCCTTTTTTCACCGACATTTGACACTTCCTCTGAGGGACCGCTCATCTCTTCCATAATATTGCCAAAACAGCACCCTGTGGTGTGCTCTGCTAACTCAACCAACCTTGCTGTGCATTTCTTGAGTGTAGGATGTCTGTTCTTAAAAGCCCGTCATATAATTGGTTGGAATTGTGTCCGTTCCTATGATTTGATAGGCTGATGTGTGCTATTATGCAATGTCCTTTACTGACTGTTAATTGAAGTTTTTCTTATCACTTAAATTTTAGATGACAATGAGTTGATATATGTTTATATCCCCCAGCCCTATCCCCTTAGCAAATTCCCTGGGTGGCGATCGGATTCGTGTCCGTGTGGCGGTGCATTTACAGACTGACAGCATTTCCATGCCACAGACCCACGGCCCACTAGAGGCCAGTAGAGAAACACTGGATTAGACAGCCTGGGGGCCTTTATCACCCATTGGACCTGAACATCTGTATTGGCAGGAAATCCTGCCCCCCCTCCTGGCCGCAGGGCTGACGGACTCGAGGTCATGCTGGTATGATCTGCAGAACCAGCCAGCTATGCCTTCAGCTCTCAGTTGCTGTCTGTACCCCCCCCCCCCATTACTCCCCGGCACACAGACAGCCCCTACATGGTGATGGATCACTTGACAGACCTGTGTTGCAGTTCGATAGTGACACCACGACAGTGAAATTCGTACGCTGTGGACAATAGTCCTTACAGCAGATTGTGATATAGCCTGATCCTGCCATCGTTCCCGGCCAGTTATCTTGTTATCCGTGACCTTCTCTGCCAGCTTGTGGCCGCTAATCCACAGGTTCAGGGTTTCTGTCCAAGGCTGGCAGATGTGAGTTCATTGTGTAAACAGACAAGTGGTGTTTGGGGTTTGTTGGGTAAACATGGGTTAACTCATGGTTACCTTGAACTGGAGTGTTTTGGAAGAGTGTGGCAAGAATTCAGCGGGGGTAGGGCGGGGGGTGTCTGCATGTCATAACCTGCTGCTCCCAGTCTCCGCCTGACAGGTGTCATCTCTGTTTGCTTTTTGTTGCGAATAACTAGTTTAGACTGGGGCTGTCTCAGCGATTCAGCCAAACCTGTATTTGCATGCGTGTGTGTGTGGTCCAGGTATACTTTACATTGTGGGGACATTTTTTTGGTCCCCACAAGTGGAAACTCAATTTTATAAAACAAAAGAACTGTGACTGCAATCAAACAACTAAAAATGCCAAAACTTTTTTGTTTGGTTACTTATGGTTAAGGTTAGAGCTGGGTTGGGGTTAAGGTTGTCATTGTTCGGATTAGGGTTTTGCCCATAGAAATGATGTCACACAGATATGAACACAAACGAGTGTGTGTGTGTGTTTGTATGTGTGTGTTTTTATCTCTCATGCCTGATTCAGTCTGTGTCAGCCTGTCCACAGCTTTCCAAAATACACCTCACAGTCCTCACAAAAAACCTAAATCGAGCTGATTTTCTCAGAAGGTGCCCTTCCCAACGTGACCACAATGCCTGTAACGAAACGTCAGTAAACATTCAGGGCTTACCAGGTCTCAAGGCCGCTCTGGGCCCATGGGCAGAAGCTCTGGTTCCTGATTGGCTAGGCCTTGTCAGGTGATTACAATTCCCTTTCTGCAATACAATTCTTTGTTTTTCATGCCGACATGGAGCTCTGTGCTTTTTGTGATTGTGTTATTGTTTCCTAGGAAGAGGATGGGCATGTGTGTGGGTGTGAAAGGTTGCTATCTCGTTACCGCCCCCATGTGGGTGGTCACACCAGTGTGCCCCCCCCCCCGCCCGTGCTGTCGTTTTTGTTCCTTTGTGTTGTTTCTTGACACCATCCTAAATGGAAACACCATCCTAATTGTTCATATAGAGCTTGCCACTGCCATCGCTTCTTCTCCAAAGAATTCGCGCAGTCATGGCATCAACCAGCAGGTGTCGCTCTGCTATGCCAGCTGCTCAGATGCCAGGCTATTAAAGGGGTGCAGAGGACCAGCATAGGCACAACTGGGCACTAAAAGGCTTAATGGACTTCCCCGGGTGGGGCCAGAGCCCCTGATGTAGCGTGTCAGCTGCCTCTATCCAGCATGGGGGGTGATGTCACCACCGGACATATTGTTGGCAAGGCATATTGGAGTCACATGCCCGTCTTGGAGCTCTTGTACACGGTCACCAGCAGCAGCGGTTTGACCATGGCGAGAGGCTTTTATTACTGTTCTATAGATACCCCCCCCCCATCAGAGGTTCAGTAAGTCTCTCATGAATAACACAGGCCATTTACAGATCATGTCACTGGGCACAATGCAAGTGGCACCCCTGTACTGACATAGGGGGGTTTATACCCAGAGTGAGCGCGAGCTGTCCATGCCCCAATGAGGCACCCAGACAGAGCCAGCCTACCCGTCCTCCCTGCATGGCATGGTGCCAATCAGCAGCCCTCACGAACAACAGCTCTTGTGTTTATTTTCTGCAACAAAAAGCTCCGCTGGGACTTTCATGTCAGTCTTACGTTATTTGGAGCAGTTCAAGTCAACAGTGATACATCCCAATAAACGAGATGCAGGCAGAATTGTTTTTAAATCCTAATATATTCTAACAGTTTTGAGTCCTTTGAAGTGTGCCTATGTTTTGGCTTCAAGGTCAGTCATTCTGAGAGGGCAGATGCTGCTTCCGGGGTCTGATTTAAGGTGCATTGCATGCAAACAGAGTATGGCTGATGGCAGAGTAAACAAGGCCATCTTGGGCCTACACAGACTCTCAGTGATGTTTTTAGATCAGGGAAATGGGAATAGATAGCAGCCTGGCTGCTTGTGTTCCTGGGGGAGGGGGTTGCATGATTCTGAAAGGTTTACCCCCCCCCCATATTAATACAGTTACACGGGTCCCAGCCCAAAGTCCCAGCTGCATTAGGAGAAGCGCTCCATCCTATCGACCCACGGCATGACATCACTGGCCAAGGGGGAGGGGGGAGGGTTAATTTTATCCTTTCCTGGAAACTTGGATTTTGCACACATGCTAGGGATGGGCAAGACAGCGAGTCCTAAACATGGACAAACCCAGACCCACAAGGTGGATTCCAGTGAGATGTTTGCCCACAAAAGCACGTCTTAAACAAAGGGGAACTGGGAATGAAGGCGCCTTCTTCAGAATGAAACCTTTTCAGTGTACTTGGTTTTGCCTGTGATGTTCAGAATCTTTTTCCTCTTTTTCCTATAAAGTGGTCATCTAAGGTTGAAATGTTATTCTATATGTTTAGCAGTGTAATATAGTTAACCACATCTAAGAAACGAATGACGGTGGACTGCTTATGCATTAAAATTGGTAGATAGTTTACCAATCATGGTAAAACAACCGCATGGCTCCTGACATCCACTCCTTTATTTGCACGTTCAAAAAACAAACTTTAATGCTACTCTGATATATATGTGTTACGGTAGCCGCAAACCAAGAAACTAACTGGAGAAGCACTTTCTTTTCGAAAACACGAAACTAAACTCAAATTATAATGGCAAATTTTAACACGAAATATTCTATTCATTTACTTACCCAGAAAATACACAATGTTATATTAATGGCGCTTACATCCTCTTTTCATTCAGAAACTATTAGCATCACTGAACACTGCGGCTTGGCTTATTGGGCATGAGGCCCCCATATTGAGAGGAATGTGGTGTAGCAGGTCACAGCCCTTATGATTCAGCCCCGTCAGTGTCACTGCTGTAGAGGCAGGTGGGTGTGTGGAGGGGAATCCCCGTAAGGTTAGGGAAGCTCCCTGTGCAGGGGGGAATACAGCTGATTTAACAGGCAAACAAGGTGACAAAAGCAACTGGTAACTTCTGCAGTTACTGAGTCACCGCGATTGGACAGCAGTGGCTGAAAGGCATGGTGAGAGTGGTGAACTTTTCTTTTCCAAAATGAATTGGTGCCTTGATGAGTCCCGGTACTGCTGCTGCTGTTAGCGTGCAAGGCCTCCAGGCCTGTGACAGGAAACTCCGTTACCTGGAATCCCGTGGCGTCAAAGTAACCCAAAATCAGCCTGTGGGCTTCCTCAGCATTCTGGGTAATGGGGGTAAACCTCCCCCTCTCTCTCCCATATTGCCCCTGTACCTCCACGAGGCAGTTCATCACAGAGCTCATGCTTGACGGCCAACAGCTGTGAGTGCAGCAGTCAGCTGAGGGGGTGGAGGGGGGGCATGGGTGGTGAATGTGAACCCAGTCGGGGTTTGGGGGGGGTTGCTTCTGCTTGGACAGGCGAGACACGGGAGACAAAGAGCCGTGTGTGCCTGGCATAGGGGCTCATTGTCCATGCTGGTGCCAGTGACGACGTCCCCCTGTCTGCCTTTGTCTGCTAGACAGTAACACGTGCAGTTTAAAATGCTCCAAGCATTAATATCCATATCCATATCAATAAAAGTAAACAAGCACATGACAGAATTTATGGTGCAGGCAGCCAATCAGGCTTCAGAGTAGGACTGTGGGTCTCCCACATTTCTCCACACGCTGGTTTTATAGTGCAGCAGTTATGACATCTGCATTGCATGCAGAAGGTCCTGCGGTCAAGCCCCAGTAGAACCAACTGAACTGTCTGCATTGCACTTCACTACTTTATATCATTACTTTACTAATTTCTTGTTCTTTGCACATCCTTCCCCTTTGCACCACCTATTTGTTACTTATTTATTGTCCAGCTGCTCTTATCTCACAGTGTCTAATCTCTTATTGCACTGTTGTTTGTCCTATTGCACTTGTCTCCTAACAAGAATTTCACTGTGTTTTTCTGAACACACATGACAATAAAAAGTCAAGTCAAATAGCTTCTTGGTCATTTCACACGTGTGAAATGAAATTGCCTTTCCATAGAGTGGTGTAGTACAAGGAAAACAAACAGCTGAGAACAAAGACTGACCAACAAATACTGGAGGAGAATTAAAATGAGAATTATAAGGAATTGAAAGTAGAATGAAAAACAATACACAGATAATGTACAAAACTTGAAACTTGGATAGAGAGACTGAGATCTGGGCCAAAGGATTTTATGGTGTACAAGAGGGTGAACTCTGCCTGGAACTGCTGAAAAGCCTGGCTTATAGCACACGCACACACACACACACACACACACACACACACAGACATCGCTTCAGGTATGTGCGTGTGTCAAGCAGGTGCTTGGGATCGTGGCCTCATTTTGGTGGAACGCAGCAGTGAGATGCCATGCCAGTATGTCCCTGCATATGCCAGGAAAAGGTCACACAGTTCACAGGGACACTGAGACCCTCTCAGCCAGCTCTGCCTTGTAGGGGAAAAAGGACGCTGTAGAGTGCCATAAGATGTCCAATCCTGAGAAACTCTCTGTTTGTGCTCTTTGCTTAACTGAAGTACGAAACATGACTCACACATCCTCTACACATCAGATGCACTCATTAAATCCTCCTCTCTATTAATTACCCCGAGCGGTAAACAGCCAACGGAAATCGTCTACTTGGAAAGTGAGAGGACAATTAAGGAAGCGTCATTTTTTCATTGTTTAGGGTGTCTCCATGTTCTGAGCCTCTGATTGGTTAGCAAAAAAGAAACTGCTGGAACATTCTGATTCCCATGTCCGAGGCGCAAATAGTCAGATAGCACACATTTGCCTTTGAGTGTTTTTCCATAGTGAAGTACACGTGTGTGCGTGATTTATGAAGCTGACCTGAAACACCAGTATTAAGTAGTACGATATTTTCATAACGAGAAATGAGAAGAAGGCAGCGAATAATGAAGCAGTGCATTGTGGGAAGTGGCGACAGACCCCATGGTCAGCAGCATTCAGGTGTGAAAAAATGACCGATACCTACCGTGCCGTTATCGGACGCCCGCAGGCAGGCCACTCACTCGTCGATCCCCCGGAGGTAGAAGCTCTGCCCAGTTTTGTCGTTTTTTTTAAACACCTTTCTCTGAAAATCAGATGACTTGCTGATTTGGCATCTGGACCCGCTGATTCTACCACAGCCCCACCACCCCCTTCACACGTACGCACACACTACACAACCGCAGAGCATGTTGGGTAGTGTTTCCACAGAAGAGAAAGTGTCAGCAGATTCAGGTCCCATGGGTGGGCGGTGGAGTCAAGACCCCAGGTGGCAGTGTAAGGGGAGGTGGGCCCGGCAGGACCAGACCGCACCTGAAGCTAGACGCACACGGGGCACACAGAGGGAGGTGTGCAGGCCTGGGACCCGGACTGTGAGGGCGGATTCAGCTCTGCTGTGATTTCCTGATGCTCTGGGTGTACAAGTAGGTCAACTGTGCATTAAATCATCAAACAAATATTTAAAATTGAGGTTTGAAAAAGGCAGACATTATTAATCAATGGCACCACGAGTACAGAGACAGAGCGAGAGCATCCAGCTCTCTCACATGCACTCCCTCCACCTGAGTCTTGGCTTCTGGGCACAGCAGCAGGTGGCTTTTACCTACAGTAGTATTTGCATGTTCCTTTGGCACCAGAGCTCGCAGCCTTAAACAGCAGAACATTAACTCCTCTGGCCCCCACGGTTAGACTTCATTCTGTTCTGTATGTCCCTCCCCCACATTCATCGCTGACACACACACACAAGGATTTTAGTGACAATCCAATGGGTCACAATTAGGAATCTGCATTTAGCCTTTGCCGGCAACCCGAGTGGGGGTGGGGGGGGGTTAACAGGAGGGGCCTTTGAGTGGCTCTCTTTCCCTGTAGATTGTGGGGGGGTGGGGAGCTGTAGGAGTCCGATTCATCTGCTCCCACAGCAATGCTGTGAATTTCAGATAATCACACTCTAATAATGAATATTAATAATGAATCATGAGCATCTGGCTCAGGCCATAATGTTTTATGTTTTGGGGTGCTCTGGGGTATTTTGGGGTGCTCTGGGGTGTTTTGGGGTGCTTCGTCTGGTTAGGCACACATGCCCGATTCATCTTGAGAGCATTTTGAAATGCTGCCAATCTGCATTCATGCCAAAAGTTGCACACTAATGATGTCATTACATCTGAGGGCTACTCGTAACTTTTCTCGGGCCCTTCCCGAAGCTGAAATGTCACACCAAACCTCGAAGGGTCAAAGCTAACAAGAGCTAAAATAGCTCACTATGCTGAGGACAGCTTTTTTCTCAGAAATAACATCTGTCATTGCAGGACCCAAGTGCTATAAAGGTCATGTGATCAGTACGCAACTGAGAGAGGTGGACAGAGCCAATCAAGACAGGCCATAATCTGTTTACACTGAGCAGAGGAACCATTTGCTGCTGTGTTATATGTTACTCGTTTTATTTTACACATCTGAACGAACTTCTTCTGTATTTTGTTAATGGGTGTGATTTCAGGGCTTGTCATCACCGAAGAGACGTCAGCTACCTGAGAAGGAGAAGGACCGGGAGAGCTGCCGTATTTCCAGCGAACAAAATGAGCTGCTATTCTACATTTAGAGGGACTGAAAATAGAGAAAAGAGATTCTGCGATGAGCCTTTCAAGGACACTTCCAAGACTTAAGGGGAAAAAAACAACAAATAAAATATTGCAAACAGAAGAAATCTATTAAATATCTGAAGCTTGTGAGTAAAGCAGAGTGTGAGTAACAGGCAGCAGAGCATGAAAGACGTGATTTTCCAAGAGAGCCTGAGCGTGTGATTCACGTGGCCCCCGCCCCCGGCTCCCCCAGGCTCTCTGTCACTCGGGGTGGCCTGCCGAAGGTCCGGTTGGACCGTGAGCATGTTCCCTCCCTGGAGAGGCATGGCTCTGTCTTAATCCTAGAAAGCTCCATGTTGACAGTCTCACGTCAGCTCCGTGACTAACATGGAAGCTTATTCTCCAGCCTGGTCTACAGCTTGGTCTTCCAGAGAGCTCATCTCTGGGGTACAGAGAGACTGAGAATCTCATCAAACGAGGTGCTGTGCCTTCTGGAATCAAACCGCCCCAGTGTGGGCGATGGTATCCCATCCAGGAAGGCCCGGTGTCTCAGGGGGACAACCAGAGATGTTGGTCAGGCTGAGCCAAGAAGGGGGAGCCTAGGAGAGAGAGTGATCTTCATGAAGCGGGTGGGGGGCGGTTATTGAAATAATTTTGTCCCAGGCCCAGGAATTATGCACGCCGGCCCTGCATCCAGGATTACCCAGATTACCCAGACACATATTCCTGATGCTTCCCCAGAGTCCCAGCCAAAAGTGTGGGCTGAGCTTGACAGACACAGCAAGTGAGGGTGACCCACACAGCCGCTTCCTCTGTGTTTCTTTGTTCACTGTCCTCCACAGAAGCTTCTGTCCTTCAGATTTGGTAACTCTTCACCCGCCTGTTTCTTTTCCAGCTCCTGTCCGGTGTCTGTGGTGTCGTCTGTCCTTAAAGGAGTGTAGTGACTGTGAGAACACAGTTAGAAGCAGAGCTTCTCCCAGAAGCCGTAAAGAAAGCGGCAGGGAACATGTCAGGCCCTGGCTGCCAATTCGGCCATCCCCTTCAGCCTGTCAGCCACAGAACAATGCAGGACTGAAAGAGGACGTCAGCCCAGCAATGACTTCACATGAGATCCATCTCGAATACTGAAACCATTTGTTTTTAAATTACACAAAATGAAGTTCCAGCACAATAGAAGAAATTGAGAAAGGTCTGGTTTCCTGCACATAACAGGAAACCTGGGAAATTCCTTCTAAAAACAATGAAGAGTAAAATATGAACTGTCAACTTATGTGTAGACTTGAAGGGCCATTGTTCTTTAGTGTCCATCTACCAGAGTTTAGTAAGTAGAATAATCAGATTTACATCACAGATGAATTTACAAAGACCAGAATAGATGATCAGAACGTGTTGGCATAGGATGTCACCAGTTTAACTGAATGGTTCAGGAAATTAATTCTATAGACACTGTACTGTCATGAGTGGTGGCGTGGTGACCTTGTAGGTAAACTTCAGGGTCCTGGAGCTGAGTTGGAGACACAATAAAGGACTTTACATGGGCTTCCAGCTGGTTACTCTGATGTTCTCCTACATGTTTAGGCTTATTAACATCTCGGAATGGTATGGGTTTGTATGCAGAAGTGGAAAGTTCAGGTGCAGAAAATACAAATCCAGACCAAGATTTTGTTTCAACCAACCAGATGAGTATTCTGTGAATGTGACTCTTTATACTCAACTTGGTGGCTGAAACAAAATCTTGGTCTGGATTTGTACTTTCTGCACCTGAACTTTCCACCTCTGTTTGTATAATTACCCTGCGGTTCACTGGCATCCCATTCAGGAAGTTGTGGGAGCTGTGTTTCCTGGCATGGGTCGTCACCTCAGTCCTGCACTGGCTGTGCAGATATGGAAAATAATTGGATTGTAAAACACGCTGGAATATCAACAATAGGCACTATCGATTCCACTTCAGCGATTCACACGCTGCAGAGTTGCTGGCCACCCCCCCCCCCATCATTATTCATCTGTCTGTTAATCACACAATAATCAACGTAAGAATCATGAACATTACTCACAAGGATATTTCTAGATAGACAACAACCTGACTACTAAGTCCAGGTACCTCATTACCAGCAATGGTAAATACAATTAACTTTTTCTGAAAAACACCTGAGTGTACAGTAAACTAGCCTAAAAATGCGACTTTGGGATGTGCTGGAGAATGTCCTTCCAGCATCTAATTGGATCGTGGATTTAATAACTACTCAGTTCTAAGGACAGTCCTCTGGGCTGTGGGTTTGGATCCCATCGCCAGCTGGTGCATGTGCAGTTTATGTGTGTTGCCTGGGATTCCTCCTGCAGTCTACAGACATGCACTTATGCTAACTGGTGTTACTCGCAGTGTAAGCATACCCCTGCCTTGTGCTCTGTGCTGTCTGGGATAGGCTCCAGAGCTCTCTACGAATCTGTACTGGAAAAGGGGTTGGACCATGCATGAATAGAACGCTCATGTGAGTTTTACTTACACCAAAATGTTCTGAGGACAGAAGGAAAAATGATTGTTTCAGAGAGATAGCCAATCAGATTGTAGAGGAGGTGGGTCCAAGCAACTAGAGGAGATGGGACCAAGACATCTGATTGGTTAATTCCGCCTCCTCGTGGAACCAATCATTTTCCCATATGCCCTCAGAATATTTTTGTGTAGGTACAACTCCCATGAGTGAACAGAACTCCATTGTACAACAGCGTGCATTCAGATGAACAACTCAATGCATGGTAGGTAAATGAACAAAGTCTCTATGTCATAGAGTGTTCTCTGCATGGACAATAAAAGTGTTGAAATTGTTTTAAAAATCCATCATATTTCCTACTTCGACAGCTTGGTGGAGAATCAATAAAACTGCAAATTACACCCCAACTATACACTTTGCTGACCGTGAGCATCTCTATTCCTGCTCTGCTATGCAATCTGTCAGTGCTTCAAAGACCAGGCAACAACACGCCCACATTAATCACTGTAAATATCACCACATAAAGACTTTACTCCACCAGGAATCCCATCTTTCAATTCACGAGTGATTGAATCACATCTGAAAAGTGCAGAAAGAACCTTTAAAAGCAACAGAATTTGCCTGTTTATGTTTCTCTGTCTGTATGTGTTTATATCTGGTCTCTGTGTCGTTGTATGTAGGTGCGCCTGTGCATGTTTCTTTGTGCCTGTATGTCTGTATTCATGTTCCCTCATGTGGCAAGCAGTAATCTGGCTCAGCTCTGATGGCTCATCTGCAAAAGGACAGAAACACCGCCCGCTGGTTCTGTAATGGCAGCTGAGGGCTCACTGGCACGGAGCTAATTTCGCAGCCGGTTACAGATCAGACGCCTGTGGACGGCCGATGCGTGTGCTGGGGGGAGTGGGGGCGTGTCACGTCAGGAGCTGATTTAGAGGAGCTGTGGAGGTGTCACAGGGGAACAGCGGAGACCTAAGCACTTCCAGACATGAGTAAAAACAGTAAAGCTGCATTATAACATTAAAATCACATTGTAATACCACGTTAAGGCATTACGGAGCTGTACTGGATAAAAGCGCTTGCTGGATGCTGGACAGAGCTTGGAGACACAGGTGGGCGTGGGAGGCAGGCCAGTCCCAGTCGTGTTCCTGCGAGGCTGGCTGTGGTAAAACGCGCGTCACGACCCACTCGGAGCGGGGAGCGGTCCGGACTCTCTGCTGCTCTCGCTGTGCCTGGTACCGACGTGACAGCAATCGTAACCATGCCAGATGGCCTGTGAGTTTAAGGGCATTTACATCTAACGGAGGGAGATCTCAGATTGGGTTCATATCATACAAGACGTGGCGTTTTCCCACAATGCCGAGGGAGCTTCGAGCCAGCTACACCACAGATTCAGCAGTTTAACATTCCTGAAGCTGTCACTTGGGTTCTCTGATGGGGAAATTTTCTCCAAGGCCGAATCCAACTTGTGGCCCTATTCATCTGGAACATTCCCCTCACAGCCTGGCTTGTCACATGGTGGCTTCTCTGACTCTGACTGAGTCAAGGTTATCTGTGACATGCTGGCTGAGTCTCAGCTGAGGCAGCAGAGGAAGGGGGATCTTTCCAAAATAAGAGTATCTGTTGGTCTTTGTTTCTAGCAAAAAGGAAGTCATTTATACGATGCAAACCTTGTATCAGCAAAAACAGAATCCAAATCTAATGTTATAGGTAAATTTCTGGCCTTACCTTCTAATAATAAAAGATAATTACCTCGTTTTCACAGATTTATGCCACAATACAGCCAAGATTGAATCCAGTTCTGCAGGGCTGATGATTAGCACACTCCGACATGTGCTGTCAGTCTCCCGCCTCCTGCTGGCCAGACAATGTCACGCATTCAGGGGATGTCAGAGAGGGACCCAGCAGCCTCATAAACACAGATGAACCTAAGATCATTTCTTTGCTGTAGGCCACAGACAGTATCCCTATTATAGTGACCAAAACAGGCCGTTTTTGGATGCAGAATGGTCTGTGGAGGCCAGCAGGGGGTGTCAGGGTAAATGTGGGGGGGATATCATGGCATCAAGCCAGAGTTGGGGGGTGCAGACAGCAGAGTCACACCCCCCCACACACACACACACCTGTGACCACATGCTGCTTATGCAAAACCACCCTACAGACCAGTCACCCAGTGAATTTGCTTAACAAAGAGTATCCAGCGTGTCCAGGACTGAGTGTTCAGAACTGCGTGATCAGACCTGTGCCTTCCCCTGGCACACACACAGAGGCACACAGATACAGGCACACCCACACGTACACACATACAGGAGCACATACACATACAGGGGGTCACTCTTTTTAGCACTGAACACAGTGCTAAACACACATATCAGTTTGCTATGAGTAAACACTTCATTATGAATGCTGTTCGCTTTCACAAAAAAAGGCCTGAGCCCATTATGCCTCTCTTGGCCAATCACAGCACAGAATGTCACTATACAGGTAGCAAGTACAACAGGTTCAGGTGAGAGTGGAGGGTTAACCATTTTTCAAGCAGTGGTAAGTTAACTGCCAGCCATGGGATTCAACCCAGCGACCTTCCTGACACAGGTACAGATACCGATAGAGCTACACACTGCCCCTGGGGCCGCTGCCGGAATTGTGAACATGTTGGCGGTGAAGCCAACCTCGTGCCACAGAGCAGACCCAAGCCCAATCCAGCCCGTGGTCCCAAGTTTGCAGAGGAGATGTGAACGCAGGCTGTGCACACTCAACGGATGGTGTGAATGCCGTGTGCGTACGCATCTTAATGGCGATTTATAACCAGCTGCCTGTTTCCGAAGGTGTTCAGGCACTTGTTCAAACGTTTAATGACCATGTCACCAGATGAACTGGTGGCCCCCCAAAGCCCCCCAGAAGCCACTGTCTCCAACTGCTCAGTGCCAGGGCCCAGTTGGTCTGCGAAGGTGAAGCTGACAGCACCTGGGAAGGGTGCCTGCCTCCTGTAACGGAGCTTTGGAGCTGGGGACTGGTCCACGTTCACACGCATGCCCCACTAGGTCAGCATGAGACACAACCTACTTAATCTTATGGAGGGGGGGGTATACTGGGATGATGGGGGGGCTGGAGAGTGGCTGCAGCCCCTGGCTGGAATATCATCTCTCCTGCAAAGGAAGTACATGGTAAAGTGCAGCCTGTCAACAGACATTTATGAAAAAAAGGTTTCTATAAATGCCAGCGAAAAAGAGCCCCCCTTCCCCCCCCGTGAGAGGTTCTTATTGTTAGAAATACCCCCCTGGGCCTCCAATCAAATCCTTTACACAGAAGTTCACAAGGAAATCCCCGAAAGTGAACAATGGCGATTATGAGGAAACAAAAGTTTGTTTATCCACGAGTTTCTTGGCAAATCCCGGCCGTTTTATTTAATCTTGTGTAACAGTTCCTCATTAGAACGACTTGCAAGGATCACGCAGTAACAAGATGCTCTAAACAAAGACAGACAAACAGAAACACCGTCATGATGAAATATTAGCCCACTCAACGGACACGCTTAATTAATCAATTAACTGATCATTAGCTGCACTATGGTAACTCATAAGGGATAAGATGGTGGAATTAGCATATCTATCATGTCCGCCCCAGGAGCTGCCAGCAGACCAGCTCTCCAGTCTCCAGGAAGCTGCTGGCCTGCGGCTCAGAGCCCGGCGCTCCACAGCTCTGCACATGTACCAACACAAATGGAGACCACACCTTTTAAGCTTCCAGTTTCATGCTGTTTGGTTGATCATATTACAGCAGTAGCCAAAGACAATGCTCTGCAAGGCACTGGCCCCCTCTCCACTCTGTTCTCACTGACAAGCAGTTGATGAAAAGACTGTGTTTTCTTCAAAGTACTTAATCAATGAAATCATGAAATATGTCCTCAGCAGATGGCCAGCGATGGCCGGGGGGGCTCCTGTGTCATGCTGGAACAAGCAGCAGCTACTTTACTTAGGGCAGCGCCGGTTCTCCACTTGGCTTCCAACCGCGGTCTCTCCATCTGATCCAAGCACACATGGCAGAGCGCAGGTTCTGTAACCAGCGAGCAGCTCCGATGCTGTTACACACCCGCCTGTGGGTCGTGAACAAACACCGCGAAAGGTTGCAGATCCAGAACAAACACCGGAGTGAGGAAATACGGTCAGCAGGCCTTAAATCCCGTCACTATGTGCCCTCCTTAAGACATGTATCCGAAACAAGTCGTCACTCGACACTAATTGGTTATTTATTTGTTTTTCTGACACATCGTTGGCAGGCGAGGGTGTTTACGGAGCATACAACACTATTTAAGTGATTTAAGAAGCTGTTTTCAAGAAATATTTAATTCACAGATGCATTCCTCACAAAACATTAAATAGATGAATATATAGGCTGTAAAAAACAGGTGGGATTTTGGGATTAGATAGTACAATCCTTTTAATTCCAGAAAAACTAAAAACCGCATTTAGGTTTAGCCAGTCATCCAAGTAACACGTTAAACATTGCACTAATTATGATCATTGCCGAGATTAGTGCTGTGGCCATTACTATGTTATTTAAAAGAAATCATAATAAACAGCTGTAATGCTGAACGTATATTTAACCCTATTCCCTTTTCCTTCGAAAACATCGTACTGTAAATCAAACGATATATAAGATATACACATAAACGACTTGGCGAAGCACTTTTTTGTTTCAAAAATACCTGCTATGTTTCTACAGAAATACCGCAGAGCCCTGTTGGCAACCGCGCATGCCCTGAACTCACAGAGACATAATAATAATGTCAGTGAGCTCAGTACTTAATCACGCCAGAGCCGGCGCTGTAATGCAGCCCGTCGTATCTTTAGATGTATGGCTGCGTTATTAACTTCCTGGTAGTGTCCTTTCATCCTTGCCATCTGAGGAGTACAAGGTGTCCGGGCACCCGTGAGGCTGCCGATCACTCCCTCTCGCCAGGGTGTTTATTTCCCGCGGGTGACGTACAGAGGCTCCGCCCCCATAGCATCCCGATTGGTCCGCCGCTTCTGTCACCGTCTCGAGTCGGCGGGGGCCGTATAAAGGCGCAGTTTCCCGTTCGGGCAGATCACTTCGGTGGAAGAGAGTCTGCAGAAGTAGTGTAATTGTGCGGCACCTACACCCCTCAGTTAACCTTAAAAAACAACCGAAAAAACAGCTAACTAATTACCCCGCGCCGCACCACCCTGGCGCACTTATCGCCCGAAACCTTCCCACCTCGGAAAATAAATGACCAGAAAAGGTCTCCAAGAAATCAAACATCGCAAAGACAAGAAGACGCGCAGCACGACAGGACGCCCGCCTCGGACGGGAGACACAGATCCAGATCCGGCTCCATCAGAACACACAGATCCAGACCCGGCTCGGACGGGACCCGCAGATACAGACCCGGCTCGGACACACAGATAGAGCGCCGCCGCCTCCTCCATGCGTATGCTCACTATGAAACCGGAGATCACCGCCGCCGTCGGGTTCCTCTCCAGATTCCTGCGTATTAAAGGACATGTGAACGACAGGCAGCTGCAAACTTTCAGCCAGTGCCTGCAGGACATCCTGGCCGGTAAGGCGACGTCGATGGGCCGGCCTGGCTGGGGAAACGTAACGCGGATCATCCGCTGCACCCCACGTAGCCCGCTTTTAACAGCCCGAAGGTGTTACAATGTCTAATCAAATAGCCTAAACGAAGAACAACCGGGACATTTACCCCTTTAGATTATATTCAACCTTATTGTCATTGCACAAAGTACAAGTAAGCTACTCAGAGAACATTAAAGGCATCAAAGGCATTAAATTCCAAAGTACAAAATAGGTAGTACAAAAGTATTAGAAACAGATGTACAATCGGCCAACATACATGTGATTAAGAAGTAGAAAATGTACATCCGTTTAGTGGTATTCATTATGTACATGGTGTGATATAAACAAACCACGTAGGCCACTTTATTTATCTTAAAGACATTTCCCCAAAAAGGAAATGCCGCGTAGTTTCCTGTAACCCAGTTGAGGTGTACACAGCACCAGATGGTGTTCTGAATTACGCGATTATTACGTAAAAAAGCGGTTCAACTAAACGCTCGCAAACTCCTGGTTCTGCTTTTTTTTTTACCATTACCAATTAATCGCAAACATCGCCGCTTATAATGACATCTTCGCTATGAGTCTTCCCACCGACCTGCAAATGAAAAATATAACTCGGCTCTTTAAAAATCACCATTTTTTTTCTAATTACGGAACCTAGGATCATAAATGGAAAGTAATTTGGAGCTAGATTCTGCTTTCATGTCGTGGAAATGGGTAAATCTGACAGGAAATTCATCTTTTTTTTCTCAAATGAGATAAGATCGCCAAAGGAAAACTTAATTTTGGCATTTGGCCACGTCTGTGTCTTGGTAAATACATTATTCAGATTAGACAGTTTTGACGCCAAGTTGACAAACATTACGATGCTTTCGTTTTTGCACCAGACGAAGAGTCCAACATAACCATCTAAACTTTACCAAAATGCCTATTTTATATTAAATATTTTATATTCTCAGTCACATATTAAACTATGTAATTTTATAGTGACTGTTACGCGGAAGAGAATTAGACCCGAATGGTGTGATTTTTCAGAAGAAGGGAAATAAAAATTACCATGAAATAAGTGTTAGAAATGGAGCGGCACAGAACAGGGCTGAACACAGCCCAGCACCGCTCCGTCTCCCGGTGTGCGTGTGGAGGCTGGAGCTGCCTTTTCTGCTCTGACTCGGTTTAACTCGTCATTTACGGCTCACTGGTGATTTTCCATCCCGAAAGCGAACACGCATCATGAATAAATATATTCATTACACATTACCGTGGTGTGTAATATTACGTCTGTTTGTTTTTATGCTCCAGATTCCGCCAGCGTCGCAAGGTCCTACTTCAAACCGTTGTCCCGCATTGTTAAACATTTTTATGTACCCCAAGCATAACTAATCGTAACTGGAAGGTAGTAGGCAGGAAATGGTCACAATGTTGAAAAGGTTTACGGATTTATTTTTCTTTCAACTTTGTAACAAAATAGCCGGCGAAAGAAACAGCTAAAGTTACTATATTAATTTTAAAAACTCGCTAAGTAGACTATCTCCCGTTTTTGACTGGAAAAACGCTGCCGGTTTTACGTTCAGTCAAGTTCAATATTTCTCCGCAACATGGATCATAACTTGCCGGGAATGGGTTGTAGTATCTTAGAGGGTCATTAATTATTTGTGCATGTAGGCCTACTGGTCGTTTACAGCATTTGCTTTTGTATCTTAACACGCTTTTACATTCTGCTTTGCAGGGAAATGTTACAAGGGACTTTCCCATGCTGACGTGAAAAATACACGCCCTCATTGCAGCCTGTAATTAGCGGGCATATCAACAGGTCCGTTTATTCCCCAGGCTGGTAAATCATTGTGTCTGGGATACATGACAACCGTAACAGTATATTATACTTACGGGAGAATATACTGACACCCACTAAAAGCTGTCTTGTGGTCTGTTTGTGATGTTCCTCTCAATACTGACTGCAGGAAGTGTTTGGGAAATGAAGTCCCAAATATGCATACACGTGGCATGGTGACATTTAGATGGCTGGGATCGATGGTTTGGCCTAGAAACTACTGTAATGTTCGTAGTTTGGGAGTAAGATTTGAGTGTGAATTTCCATGGGAGCCTTGGTTGAGGCAGACAGATTGCTGGTGTAGA
Source organism: Mormyrus iriodes (assembly GCA_011763525.2). Taxonomy (NCBI): domain Eukaryota; kingdom Metazoa; phylum Chordata; class Actinopteri; order Osteoglossiformes; family Mormyridae; genus Mormyrus; species Mormyrus iriodes. Next base: position 9,359,812 of record JAAGVU020000001.1, read on the forward strand.
CAAGGCCAGATAGCATTTTGCTTTGCTAATGTGATCTCAGCAGATAAACATGTTGTGACGTGACCTGCTATCCGTAGCTATGGAAAGTACCTCAGGCACTCAGCCTGATTGGTGAATCAGCCAGGTGAGCGACGGGGGCGGTTACATAAGGGGCTTTTGTATTTGATGCAGGAACACAGAGCACCTGTTTTTTTAATTACATTCTTGCCATTTAATGCATCACCAGTAGAGCACCAGTGTGGCTGTTACGGGTTGGAGACGGAGCTGGGTTTATGGCAGGTTGTGTACCTGGCAGTGACCTGCTTTTATGGCTGTCTGTGATGCACTCTGTTCACAGGAATTAAAAATGAGCTGTTTTCCCGATGTTGGAGGTACGGGGTGGACCTTGACCTGGACGGGCAACGTGTGTGTGTCCGTGTCTTTGTGTGTATGCCTTTAAATAAAACGAACCTTCAGCGGCGTTTCCCTTAGCCGCGCTGTGGGTTCGGGGTGCGTGTCTCTCACGTCCGCAGCTAATCAGCCCGTTCCAGACGGTTATTTATACAGCATGACCCAGATTGGACTGGCGGGTCCTGCCCTTTTAAGTCCACAACGCGAGTCGGGGTAAACATAGCCCCACAAGTGTTAGGGCTGCATGTTCAGGTGCTTAGGAGAACGAAGTCTGTTTCCTGGTCTGCTGAGAAGCCTTTTTGACTTGCTGAGTTTTCTAGGAGCTACAAATACTTTTGATGTGATTTTAAAATGTCTGTAATAATTTATGATAACAAACAGTTTTTCATCTCTACAAACACATGTATGTGTGATCATTTTAATTGTAGTTTAAAGATGATTTACAGGTAAATGTAGAACCCCCCCCCCCCGATCGCCATAGTAACGCACTTCTCATCTTCCCACAGAGCAGTACCAGCACCACTGGTTCCCGGACCAGCCCTGTAAAGGTTCCGCCTACCGCTGCATCCGCATCAACCACAAGATGGATCCGCTGGTGGGCCGGGCGGGTCAGCTCATCGGGCTTTCCATCCAGCAGCTGTACTGCCTTCTGCCCAGCGAGCTCACTCTGTGGGTGGACCCCTTTGAGGTGTCCTACCGCATCGGTGAAGACGGCTCCATCTGCGTGCTCTACGAGTCCCAGCCATCCTTGGCAGGTGGCCCCGCCCCCGACTCCGCCCCATCCTCTCCGGCTGGCCCACCCACTGCCGGGGTTCTGCCTGGATTGGTCGATGGTCGGATCAGCTGCAAGGAGGAGCTGCTGCTGGGGAGGACCAGCCCATCCAAAGCCTACAGCATGATGACCGTGTCCAGCTAAGGGCATCTCTGCCCTTCATGGTCACACCGAGAAGAAAGTGAGGAAAAGCTAAGGATCTGGCCTTTCGCCCAGGGCATGGGGACCTTCTCCTTCGTTATTGTTTTTCCCCTCCTTTTATTCTTTCATTTTTGGTTATGGACTGGCAAGTGTGATGTCTCTCTGCAGAGGGTGGAGGCGGAGAGCGTCGGGGCCAATGTGGTGAATGCGTTCACTTTCCAACAAGCCACCTTCTGGATACACCCCAGTTCTTTGTTACAGCTGAAGAACCATTTGACGCCTGTGTGTATGTATGTGTGTGTGTATGTGTATGTGTGTGTGTATGTGTGTATGTGTGTGTGTGTGTATGTGTGTGTGTGTTTTCACCAGAAATTCTGGTGCCAGATGCATCGTTTATCAGTTAGGATCACCATTAACTTGAAATATTGATAATCAT
>JAAGVU020000001.1:9361650-9382654 GCA_011763525.2 Mormyrus iriodes
TGTGTGTGTGTGTGTGTGTGTGTGTGTGTGTGTGTGTGTGTGTGTGTGTGTGTGTGTGTGTGTGTATGTGTATGTGTATGTGTATGTGTGTGTGTGTGTGTGTGTGTGTGTGTGTGGGCGGTTTGGGTTCAGATCTACACAACATGTCCCTCTAGGGGTTCTGAAGTCCTGAGGCTGGCTGTGAACTAGCCACTCAAAGTTCTGTTGAGAGCCTCTTCTCTAACAGTTAAAATTTGTGAATTTGTGAGATCAGAACATCATTTATTTGCTGCTGGTACAGCCTGTGCCACCCCTCAACTTCAGAATGGCCAGTTTGATGTTCCAGAACGTGCCCTTGGTGTTGCGCCATGTAGGTGAAGCTTCTGGCTACAGTTAATGCCTCATCTCTGGTCTTGGGCGTCAGCCTTGACCCACCAGTGATCAGCTTTGTCAGTTTGCTGAATGTCTTGTGGATGATCCAGAGTTCATGCATCTTGACCTTGTCTCTCCGACGCTCTAGATCGGCAGAGAAGCTCGATGCTCTGAGGGACCCTGTTTCCCGTTTCACCTGAAGCTAAATGCACTTCGACATTTAGATTGTGTGGGATGTACATTTCAGAGATGATATTTTTTTTAATGACTGCATTCCGTTTTCTACAATGTCATGCTTTGTGGCGGATTTGTGCCCTTTGTTTCGGTTGAGTGCATTGTGATTCCTGTTTACCTTTTATGAGCTTCTAAGATCTTACGAGTTCCTGCAGTGCTGGAGATGTGGTCGAGCTGGATGTCGTCCCTCCTGAGGTTCTGGATCTTTTATATGGATTTTTTTTCTCGTCATCACTGCCAAAGGGTGTTTTTTTCCTGAACTTGGTCACCAACCTATGAGTTCTGGCCCAGCACTCGGTGGTACTTAGTCTGACCCCCCCCCCCCCCCCATCTCCCACCAAGCCTATGTACGATTTACAGCTTAGATGTCAAATACCTCCATTTTTATCATCAGTCCGTTTGCAGTACAACTTTGATTTATTTGGTTAGTTCGCTGGGGGGGTGGTTGGTTGCAGCTTTAGCCTCCCCCCCCAACCCCCACCTCCCTCACCAGCCACTGGTATCCTAGAGCCCTTGCTGATCAAACCATAATAGCCGGGCTGGTCAGGGTGTGGGTGGAGTGGATCTTATCTCTTCCCTCTACTGATAGGGTAAGAACCTTGAGCCATTTCCTGCATGGAAACAGCCAGGTCCCACTCCTGCCCCCGTTTCCTGCCCCCAGAGTGCGCCACTACATATCAGTAGCCCGCCCCCTTTGTTCTGGTGCCCGGGACATCGGTAAATCTATGGCAGCTATGGAAGTACCCGACCCGGGCCACCGTGGAGCCTGGCAGTGGCGGGTCGAGCCAGCGTGTGTGCCGATCGCGCTCAGGGGCTAGAAACGGGTCCCTTGAAAGAGGAGGCAGGATTCAGTTCGTCTGTAAAGCCCATCTGCTGGATAGTTTTTAACAGAATTTTTAAACGCCCACTGAAGCCCCTTTAGTGGATCATACACTGACGTCGCTCCAGGTACCAGCCGCTATCTACGGTTTTTATGGCCCCATTCCTCCATAACATCCTGTCCTCTGGCCATAATTCCCACACCCCCACCTCAAATCATGCTCAGATTCAGTTTCCTGTTTCACACAAGCTGTGAAAAAGGCATTTTGGCACATAAAATGCACTAATCTTTAAAGTTAGGGTTTTTCCACGTGTCCTACAACACATCTCCAAACTCGGCCTTAGGAAACATGAAATCCCTTCCCAAGCATGAAACCAGGAGGATAGTGACATCTATTAATTCACGCATCACCTGTGTGTCACGTATGTGTCACCCGGAAAGGACCAGGGGTTAGCGTGCAGTACGTCACGCCCCAATAGCATAAGTGATCGATTTTACAGAAACCAGTGTTGTGACATACAAAGGCTGATATTCTTGTTCGATTTGCGTTTTGCGAGGGAGGTTGTGTCAATGGGTGACCCGACGAGGACCAAAGTGAGGCTTTTTTTTGTTGGAGGCAATTCTTGAAACTCTGCTGATGGACTATTCTATTTTATTCAGTTCTTATACAAAGCATAAAAATATCAAAAAAAAAAAAATCTAAGTGGCAGTGTCCTTTTGTCCTGTGACTTGCTGCCAGTGCACTCGGCTTCCCTGGCGCCTATCATGATGAATGGCTGTAAATTTGTACAGTTCATGTAAATTGATTGTGAGGAAGTTGTACAGATTTCTATATTTTGGAAGATTTTTTTTTCCCTCTCTGTAATAAAAGATTTCCTATCTTGGCAATCATCTTTGTGGAAGCAGTCTTTCTTTTTAGCTCTAAACAATATCACCACTGCACCACAAATCGGAAGTCTTTCTACATTTAGTCACTCTTTAAGTTTCATCAGGTGTGTGGCGGGGGGGCTTAAAAGGGGGAGTCTATATGGCATTAATACCTGTTACAAGGTACCCAAGGTAGCATCGTAGGAGAACATGGGCCTAATACCTCAAACTGTTTGTGTGGCTCCTGTCATAATCTGAGCATAGTGACAATGGTGATGTGAGTCATCGGTGCCTGATCGCACTCCACGTCCGTCACTGGGGGCTGAACATCACGTTCCTTACTTCCCCATGAAAGTGAGAATATGTGCTTTTCCCCCAGTGAGGGCTGCTCGATTATCACACAGACCCTGCCTCCCTATTCGGACGAGGCTGAGATGTTTTGATAATTTGAGACACCGAGGTGAGAATCTCCATTTCGTTTAAGTTCTCCCTGAAGTCCTTGAGTCCCTCCTCAGTCCTTCCTCTACAGTATCTCTACTGTAATCTCAAATACACATGTAGAGAATTAGGAGAAACATCATGTATCCCTTGGAGTTTTTATCATCAAATTCCAGCTTTGTCCTACTAAACATGACACTGTCAGGTTGCAATGAGCTCAGGTTTCCCTGGAGGTATGTTAAACCAGCAGATCCAAAAGAATTAAGTTTCTTTGGGTAGCAAAGCTGCTTAGATTAGGGGGCTAAACGGGGTTGTTTTCTTTTTGTTTTGTTTAAAGGTTCCTGTGTTATTGTTAGAGGCAGGCAGTGACATTTAGCTATGTTTCTATGGCAACAATGATTGACATGGGGCCAGGGTATGTGGGCGGTACATGTAGAAGAGAGCTGATTCAGTAGGAGCAGTCAGACAGGGATTTGTGGAAGTGGGTAATATACAGTAGAGGAACCAGCAGGACTGCTGGAAATGGAGAGTCACCAGTGGAAGTGGTTGGAACTTGTACAAGTGGGTGGGGTCTGCTAAAGTCAACTAATCTTAATGGGCAGTAGTAACGATTAACTGAGTACTTGAAGTATAGCGTGGTACCTGTGGAAGTGGACTGTACAGGTAGAAGTAGGCCGTACTTGATTGGGTGGTACCAGTAGATGCAGAAGTGGGCTGTACAAGTACATGTGGGCAGTTCCTGTGGATATGGAAGTGGGATGTACTCGTAGAATTGGGCAGTATTTGAAGAATTTCCTGATAGCTGTAGATGTGGAAGTGGGCGGTACTTGAAGAATTGGGTAGTACATCTGTGGTACACGCCCACCCTTGGACAGTGTTGAGTGCAGGTAAACAGCAGTCTGAATCGATGCAGTAGGACCTTCAGCCATGCAAATGTAGATGTTATCTTCTTTGCATGGGTGTGTCGATGAAACAAGTGAATATTATTCATGTAAATGTGAAAACAAATGTTCCTACAGTCAGAAGTCATGTTAAGGAATCGGGGCTCTCCTCTGGGTCATTGTCTGATGCCTACAAATTGCACATCAAACAATGACAACAATGATCTATTTGCAGCAGGAGTATACCTTTGCAGCTCTGCACCTTCATGTACAAGCAGTTTTGCGATGTCAGAGACTGCAACGTGCTCTATCTCTGTTGGTATTTGGTTCCCCGATTTGCATGTTCTTTATTTGTGGTGTTTTACAGCCGTTTCAGGCTATTGCACAAAGCCGCCTCTGTGTTGGGCAACTTGGACATCCGAGCTTCTCTTCCCAATGTTACAGATGCAGGGGTCGGGCGCTCCCGGTGGTAAGGATCACGACCGTGGCTCGGTCAAACGTCGGAGGGATTCACGGGGCTGTCACATTTACAGCCACCTCAGGGCCACCGTGTAGACAGTGACAGATGATCTCGTTCTACCTGTCGCTCTGTGTTTTTTTCCAGGCTTGGTTCTATAGAAATATTTATTGTGGGGGTGTGTGGATAGCCACTCTCGTTTGGGTGGAGTACAGGCACACGTCAGAAGTGTCCAGACACCGTTTCCCTTGCCATTCCTCTTCAGGGCATCTGCCAGAGGTTTGTTTTCATCCCCCCATTGTTGGGCTGACGGTGAAAGATGTGAGGCTCCCCTGAGGTACCACAAAAAGCCCCAAAATGAAACTCGAGCTGAAATGAAGCTTCATGATAGCGCTTGATGGACCCATATGCAGCCCTGTCCACTGTGGCGTTCACCCGGCTCACCCCCCCCCCCCCCGCACAGTCAGTCGCTCAGTAACGCCTCACTTTGTTTTCCCACGGTTTGAAGATTAGGAATCGACCTGGCGTGTTTTCCCAAACACCTGTTACATTGGAAAACAGGAGACATAACGCAGGCGTGTTTACAAGCATCACACACACACAGTCACGGGCAGGTGTGGCGAGTTGTCATGGTGACTCATGTTACATACCCACCATGTGTGATTGGGGGGGGGGGTCTTTGCTCACTTCCACTCCCGCTTAGTTAAAAAATGGTGGACGTGTTGCTATTTTTTAGCCCCCAAACTCTCTTTTAGTACTGGTCTTAAATACCCCCCCCCACCCTTATCAAAGCACTCTTCGTGTGCCTTTAATTGGTTCTCTGTGCGGTAAGCGGCCAAACCAGAGCACGGTATCTGGCAGGATTGGGGGAAGCATGAGCCCAGATGGTGAACACGTGTGTCGCGTGTTGGCGTGTGAGATGGAAATTCGGGGGGGAGGGGGCATCCCATCACTGTGGGGCCTGGCTGGCCTGTGTTTGGAGTACCTATAGGCCATAAACCAGGTGAATGTTACTCTGTAGTTCACGTTGGAGATGGTAAAAATTCTTATCTGTATCGCCTCATGAAGTCTCACTTAATACAAGGATTCTCTGGAACCTCATTTTGCTTTTTGGCAGTTCAATGAGATCTACGCAGACCCATCTTGGATGATCAGCTGGGTGGGGTGAAGGAGGGGGTGGGGGCTGTTCCAGCAGCTGTTGGGGGTGTACTCCCCATATAGGACTTTGGCGGAATCCTGCGTACGCCTGGCATTTCCTTTTTGTGCTCGAGAGCTCAGACAGGCAATGGTAGATTCACCCACTTGCCCTGGCTTTCATAAGCTGACAGGGCCACTTCCTGATGACTCAGCTCTGCGTGACCAGCTCTCCTCTCTGAAGGTGGAAGGTTGCCACATATCCATGAGCACAGTGACCCCATCCACACTGCGCCACTCGAACCTAGAGCGCTCGAGGTTGGTCATTAAAAACAACGGCCATCCACCTGATGCGGGGGGGCTCCTCTCCACGCACCCCCTCATGGCTTGTGGCTTAGAGCTGACTGTCAGCGTTACACAGTTGCAGTTTTCCCCAAATGAGGGGAAACCCTGGGTTCGAAGATCATCTTTGGCTGCAGTTGTGCTGCAGACACGACATGAACGCTGAACTGTTACTGCAGAGCTTGAGACAAAGTGGGGTGATGCGCAAAACTAATGCTGGGGATGACCCCAGCAATGGAACATTCTGGATTCTGGTTGTTTCGCTCCGTTGCATAAGATCTTTAGCTAGTATTTTTCCATTCAGGGTGGAGCTCACAGCACAACATACCGGTTTGGCAGTCAGACACAGGAGGTGCCCTTTGGTGTGTGGTTCACTATACACATAAGTCCAGTGTAGACACTCCGCCTTCAAAACTGCCCCACCTTTGTGTAGGTTACTGGGGTTCAGCTTGTAGTTCTGCAGGCCATCTCAGAAATGAGGCTGCCCTGGAAGGATGCAAGTGGGCAAACACTTCATACGCGGGAGCTGTTCAAGTCCCAGAATGCACCTTGATGCCTTGCTCTCGACCAAAACGTTTAAATTGATTTGTCTCAGTAGTATATCCTGCTTGGTAAAAAGACACATTAAAATACCGGCTCACTTCCTGAATTATAGGAATATAAATGATAAAAGTACATTAACAGCAGGAAAATTGTTGCCCCTCTCTGACCTGTTCCTAATGAGAACTGGGTCTTCTCCTGCCATACCTACTACACCAGCTATTGTTTTACCGGATTATTCCTCAGCAAGGGGAGCATTTGCTTCTTAACTCACCCAAGTGTGCTTGGTAGGAAGGCATGGAAGCCCTTGATAAGAGCAGAGCGTAACTGCAGTTCATAGACATAACAAAGGAGAAGGCCGCAAGCGGCCGTTTATGCAACCCCAAGGCAGAAAATCTTTGTGGTCTGGCAGTTAGTCGTTTCATGGCAGCTGTGGTCATATCAGCCCATTTTTCAGTAGAAATGCTTGGAACAAGCGTTTTGAGTTTTGATAGACGTCTGCAATAACAATCAACAAATGGAATGTGTAGCATCAGCGATATCTGTTTCAAAATGCCAAAGAGATGAAAACACAGACACAGATCTTACACATTGACATTGTTAAAAGCCCATCACCAGTAAATAACAACGCAAGGCAGATACTCGCTGGCTCATCTGGTGATTATTGCTGTCAATTTCACTCAGTTCCATGAAATGATGAAAAACAAAAACCCAAAACATGTAGAGAGCGCTTCAGCTGTTTCCTGTTTTCTGCCTCGAGGTAGACCACAGAGACACGTGCCCAGTGCCAGCAAGAGATGCTCTCTAACAGGAAATGAGCGTCAAGAGGAACAGCAACAGAGACTTTCTCTAAAAGGAAGTGAGCAACATGAGGGACAGCAACAGAGACATTTTCAAGCTGGAAGTGAGTGCTGTGAGGGACAGCAACAGACAAAAAGATTTTCTAAAAGGAAATGAGTGCTGTGACGGACAGCAAGACAGACTTTTTCGAGCGGGAAGTGAGTCCTGTAAGGGACAGCAACAGAGGCATTTTCTAACAGGAAGTAAGTGCTGTGAGGGACAGCAAGACAGACTTTTTCGAGCGGGAAGTGAGTCCTGTGAGGGACAGCAACAGAGGCATTCTCTAACAAGAAGTAAGTGCTGTGAGGGACAGCAAGACAGAGACGTTCTCTAATAGGAAGTGAGTGCTGTGAGGGACAGCAACAGAGACGTTCTCTAATGGGAAATGAGTGCTGTGAGAGACAGCAACAGAGACATTCTCTAACAGGAAGCAAGTGCTATGAGGGACAGCAACAGAGACATTCTCTAACAGGAAGTGAGTCCTGTGAAGGACAGCAATGGAGACATTCTCTAACAGGAAGCGAGTGCTGTGAGGGACAACAACAAATAACACAAGAACATAAGAAATTTACAAATGAGAGGAGGCCATTTAGCACATCAAACTTGTTTGGGGAGAATTCAACCAATAGCTCAAGGTTGTTCAAATCTAATCTAGCTCTGAATTAAAGCGCTTTCTCAAATCCAGTTTATAATGTTCTCCCGCTAATTTCCACCTATGGCCACAAGTTCTTTTATTTGGACTAATATTGAAGCAACTATTTGGTTGAACAGCATCCAGACCTGTTAGAATCTTATATACCTGGATCATGTCTCATCTTAGTCTAATTTGCTCGAGGCTGAACAGATTCAGCTCAGCTAACCTCTGTAGCCCTATGATGAACCCATTCTAAGGCTGCAATGTCCTTTTTAAGGAAAGGTGACCAAACCTGCACACAATATTCTAGACAGGGTCTTACCAAGGAATTTCAAAATCTTATCATCACGTCTCCTGACTTAAACTCTTCACACCTAGAGATGTAACCCAGCATCCTATTGGCCTTTTTAATTGCTTCTCCACACTGGCAAGAGTGGGACATGGAAGCATCAACATACAAACCAAGGTCTTTCTCATAATCAGCTACCTTTATTTCAGTGGAACCCATAAAATACTTGTGCTTTATAGTTCTGCTCCCTGCATGGATTACCTTACGTTTGTCTACACTGAATTTCATCTGCCAGGTATCAGCCCAGTCACTAATTAGAACAAGATCCCTCTATAGCCTCTGTGCCATTAGTTCAGTAATGGAAACATGCTCTAACAGGAAGTGAGCACGGTGAGGGACAGCAACAGAGATATTTTGTAATAGGAAGTGAGAACTGTGAGGGACAGCAACAGGAACATTTTTAACAGAAAGTGAGTGCTGTCAGGGACAGCAATAGGGACATTCTCTAACAGGAAGTGAATGCTGTGAGGGACAGAAACAGAGGCATTGTCTAACAGGAAGTGAGTGCTGTGAGGGACAGCAATGGAGACATATTCTAACAGGAAGTGAGTGCTGTGAGGGACGGCAATGGAGACATATTCTAACAGGAAGTGAGTGCTGTAAGGGACAGCAACACAGACTTTTTCTAACAGGAAGTGGTTCTGCGACCTTCCTGATTAAATTAACACCCTTACTTCATGCTTCATCCACAGGTGGGGGCCAGAGTGGAAACTGTGGTTTATGCACACAGAGGAGCATAGCTGGGGGGTGCTTCTGTAAAAACTACCTCACAGCAGCGCTTAATGAGCCACTGCTGTGACTTCCACCAATTTTCCACATTATTTTTCAGCAAAACCAGACTTCAAACATCCAGATTTATGTTCTGTGTATATTATTTGAGGAGGCCCTGTTTCAAATGACTAGCTTGACTGAGCTGCTGAGGGATTAAGGAGATATTCTTCCCAGCACCAGATGTGTCAGGTTTTGCGACACCAGCTCTTCAGTCAATCTCATTCTATGGTACTCCCCAAACGTCTACTTTCTGATTAGCCAGTTTGTGCCAGCAATGTATACCTGTCAAAATGAAAGTCAGTCCCACTGGGAAGACCAGAACGTGGAGAGATGAAGCACTCCAGGATTGGTGAAATGCAAACTGGGAATAGGAAGAAAAATCTTAAAAACCACTAAAGGACATGTAGCACACAGCCTGAAAGCATCACTGTGGATGGCTTCAGCTCTGCTTTAAACCCAAACCGCTGAGCAAAAGGTTTGTGTGTAATTACTGTGTTTCGTCTCTGTGGAAACATACTGCCATTGTGTTGATGCGTGAACACTGAAGCAGGAGACGTGTTTGGACCGCGTTCACCCTATGTTCACCCCATGTTCAGCATGAGCTGAGAGCGTGGTAGGGTTCCAGAGCTGCCAGCCATCTGGCCTTCCTTCAGCTGGGGCAACTCCTGCTGGATCCGGTAGGACCAGGTCTGAATGAAAGAGCTCTTGTCCCAGAGAGGGTTCTGTGGTACTGCTGTCCGAAGCTAATCTGGCCATTCAGGAGTCTGCTCCTGTGCCCCTGCAAGGGTGCATACGACAGGCCACCCACACAGAAACAGACACCAAAAAGACTATGTATGTAAAATTAACAGCCATGCAAACATCTGCCCGCTTTTGTCATATTTAAGCCTGTACGTTAATAGATGTTATTTTCAGCTAGTAGTATGAGCAGATCCCGGGTCTACAAATGTGACAATGATGTGACCTTCACCGTCCCATTGAAGGCAGGTTTGTCCTTTGCGGATTGGCTCGCTGTTTCTTAAGAGAGGAAGAGGTCATTTTCTCATCAGGTGAAGTTTACAGCCTTTTGGGGTCAGGAGCTAAAGGAGGAGAAGCAGCCACACTAGTGAGGGGGTGACTGGCCAAAATGGCGGAAAACTCTTGGAGCACAAAGGGGAACGCAGAAAGGCAGCTAAAGGGAACTAAAATGGCAGAAGCTGCATAATATTTTGCAGAAATTGAAGTTGTCATTAGTGTGCGTGTATGTTTGTGTTCGTATACAGTATATACATATGTGTGTGTGTGTGTGTGTGTGTGTGTGTGTGTATATATATATGCATTTTTGAGTGTGTGTGTGTGTTTTTCTGGAGAGCTCGAATATATGTGTGTGTCTTGTGAAGTTAAGAGTCTCCCCCCACTCCCGCTGGCTCCCAGCCAGTCTGAGGGGAGGGACAGTGCAAATTACAAAGGAGGGTGTGTCCAATACTCCCTCTGAAGTGAGCTGGGAGAAAAGGTGGTGGCTCTGGTTATCCAGATGGCACAGGCTGGTAAACAACCCGCTTCTATGTACACCTCTACCCACATGAGAGCTTCACAGGCCCTCGACTCTCCCTCCCTGGGGAGTTCACAACTCTTTGATCAGCTCACGGCGCAGGGGCAACTCAGAAGCCATTGCGTGTGGCGAGGGGGGCGTGCTCAGAAAGGGAGATGATGGCCCCTGCTCTCCCCCCACTCGCCTTGGTTTCTCTCACCTCCTCTGCTCTGAATTCAGGTTCATTTCATTAGTATTGAAGCCTGGACACATTCATCAGCATATGATCCAATGAAGGATTGACTTCACTTTATGCATTTTGTGCCTGGGACCCATGGTACTTCACCGGGGTAAATCTTCTGGGTAGACATACTACAGTGCGTCTGCATACCCCGGGGGTTTGAGAACACTATGAGCCAACAACAGGACACTGTGGGTTTGAGAGCACTCAGAGCCTCAGCCAGGATGCCGCAGGTTCTAGAGCACTCAGGGTAGAGCCTCAACCGGGACACTGCAGGTACTAGTGCGCTCCAAGTCTCAGCTGGGACATCACATGGTGCTAGCCTAAGACGGCAGTAATCAGCAGTGTTTTTCAGGAAACACAAGCTGAACATAACCCCAACAGGTTGTCACCTGCCCTCATTCCAGCTCCCCTGTCCCTGCTCCAGCTCCCCTGCCCCCACTCCCGCTCCCCTGCTCCCGCTTCAGCTCCCTTGTCCTCGATCCAGCTTCCCTAACCCTGCTCCGGCTCCCTTGCTCCTGCTCCAGCTCCCTTGCTCCTGCTCCAGCTCCCTTGTCCCTTCTCCAGCTCCCCTGCCCCCACTCGAACTTCCCTGCCCCTGCTCCCTGCTCCTGTTCCAGGTCCCTTGCTCCCGCTCCAGCTCCCTTGTCCCCGCTCCAACTTCCCTGCTCCAGCTCCCCTGCCCCCACTCCAGCTCCCTTGTCCCTGTTCCAGCTCCTCTGCCCCCACTGCAACTTCCCTGCCCCTGCTCCAGGTCCCCTGCTCCCGCTCCAGCTCCCTTGTCCTCGCTCCAGCTTCCCTGCTCCAGCTCCCCTGCTCCAGCTCCCTGCCCCCACTCCAGCTCCCTTGTCCCTGTTCCAGCTACTCTGCCCCCACTCTAACTTCCCTGCCCTCGCTCCAGGTCCCCTGTCCTCACTCCTGCTCCCCTGCTCACACTCCGGCTCCCTTGCCCTCGCTCCAGCTCCCCTGCTCCCACTCCAGCTTCTCTGACCGTGCTCCAGCTCCCTTGGTCCCACTCCCTTGACCTTGCTCCAGCTCTCCTGCCCTCACTTGAACTTCCCTGCCTCTGCTCCAGCTCCCTGCTCCTGTTCCAGCTTTCCTGCCCCCACTCGAACTTCCCTGCCCCCACTCCAGCTCCCTTGTCCACGCTCCAGCTTCCCTGCTCCCATTCCAGCTCCCCTGCCCCCACTCCAGCTCTCTTGTCCCTGCTCCAGCTCCCCTGCCCCCACTCCAACTTCCCTGCCCCTACTCCAGGTCCCCAACTCCCATTCCAGCTCTCTTGCCCCTGCTTCAGCTCCCCTACCCCTACTGTAGCTCCCCAACCCCCACTCTAGCTCCCTTACCCCCGCTGTAGCTCCCCTGCCCCTGCTTCAGCCCCTGGCCTGGCTACAGAGATAATGACCTGTTTTCTCTCGAAGATGTAAATGACAGAACAGGGAGAGCAGTGTTCAGGTATTATTTTCCAGCAGGATTAGGCCTGAAAACCTATAGCAGAAGGATCAAAGGCTACTATACTCACACACACAGACCCACCCTAGGCATTCATTCGTTCTTTACTATGGGCTTTCGTTTGTCCTTTACTCTGGGCGTTTGTTTGTGCTTTATAAGCTTTGCTCTGTCTGTCTGTGTCTGCGTGTGTCTGTGTTTGTGTGCCTGTGTGCAGGTAAATCTCCTGATGTCACAGGTCTTTCCTGCAATAGACACCAAGGGCCTGTCTGTCAGGTCTGTCTCCTTTGTTATAATGTACCCGCACACACCCGCACACACACACATACACGCATACGCAGACACACCCTCTTGATGTGGAAATACATCAGATACATCGTGTGTGTGAAATACATCTTGATGTGGAGCTAATCTGCCACTGTGGTCTGGAATAAGTGATAGCGGTAAAGTCCTCCAGAACAAATACACCAACTCCAATTTCAAATCAGAGAAACTGAGAAGTGTTATGTTAAACACTGAAGCTCCAGCTGTGACCAAAACATGTAAAACGCTGGCACAGGCAACATGGAGACCCCCCAGGCTGAGAGGGTGGCCTCACCTTCCCACGGCAGGAATGCTGTGTTTGTGCTCAGTATTACATCACCCAGGGCCTTGAAAGGGAGTGATAAGGCACGATGGCCTCATTCTGGGGGGCAATTCCACAGCAAAAACACAACACAAGAAGACAATAGACCACAAACGCAAATCAAAAGTGCTCAGGATGGCAGGATCTGTGGGAGCCTTTGTATGTTGGGACCTTCCCCCTGAACATCTTACCATTGCACTTAGAAATAGAACGAGGTGTCCTTGAGAACATGAGACCAATCAGAGCGTGAGCCCAGCATGCTGGGTGTCTGTGGCAGGAGACAAGTCAGCCGTCTGGGGCCTGTGGGCCGAACAGCCCTGCGGGCACCCTGACATTCTCACCCACACATAGTGGACACTGAGGCAGATCAGTCAGCAATAGGCAGGGCATGATGTGACCATCTTAGTCTGGCTGTGGGTTTGTCATAACTATCAGGAGATTCTCTGAGCTTTGGATGTTTCCTGTTTGTGTTGGTTGGCTGTTCTGTAGGTAAACCCCACAGTTCCCATTTTTACCGTTTCAGAATCTCAGGCCTTCTTACTGAACCATCAGGAAGTGCCAACTCTGGAAGGCGGGGTCAAAGGTGTCAACCAATCAAACTTGCTTTTCTCGTTTATGTCATAGGACCTCTACCCTGATGTCTCCTGCAAGGTTGGTGATCTGTCCTTCCACCCTGGCAACTGGGGGGGGGGGGGGGGGGGTAGCCCCCAGATAAAAGGGACACCAAGACTAGCGACAGCCCAGAATTCCCCTCCCTACCCCCTGGTGTGTCCAAATGACTGGCCCCTGGCCCTACCCCAGGCCCTAAAATTCCTGGGAAAAGCAGAGCTTTTGTTGACCAGTGGATTCCTTTGGACCGCGAGAGGCTTCAGTGGGTGCAGCTGATTGGCCAGTTCGCCCGCATTGTGTCAGCTACCCCTTTGTTTTTGTAATTACACTGACCTTGGTCATTTGTTAACTAGCATGTTACATAACAAAAGATAATGAACAAACATGCTGTTTAAGAGGCGGCGCTGATACACTGTGTTGGTAGACTTCATTTGAGTTCATTGCCACTAGGAAAATCCTAACTCATGTTGTTTTCTGTGCTAAGTTTCCATTTTTGATGTCCTTTCATTTCATGCAATTACACAGTGATATTTAAAGCAACTGCCCGTCCACAACAGCTCTGCCATATTTAAATGCATCCCGAAGCACTGTTACTCAGCTCTTTGTGTTTGTGGCCCTGTCTTTCTATTGCTGCACTGTTGCCTCTCCTGTTCAAACACAAGCCACCCTGATAGTTGCCCCGACAGGCAGCCTTCTTCCAGCCAATGGCGGATGGCCCTCTTCATCTCCAACCAATGACAAAGAACCTGCTGTTCTTCCAACCAATGACAGAGCACTCTCTGAAGCTTCTGGAATTGACAGACAGCCATCTTGTTGAAACCCCTTTTCTAAAAGGGTTTTATGACTGAAGAAGTCACTTTGCTACACAGCTTGTTCATAAATAGAAATGCATCCCACACACAGACGTGCACACACACAAGCACGCACACACATGCATACACAAACAAGCAAGCACACACACACACACACACACACACACACACATACGCACACAGACACACATGCACAGTCCTGACCTAGAAACTTTCTCAGCTCACATCCTCTTTTGTAAATAGCTTCAATTTTCCTCTCTTACTTGTTTTCTTTCTTTTCTGGTTCCCTCCTTTCTCTCTCTCTCTGTTATGATGTATAATTGCTGTTGCTGAATGTGGGGAGGGGCTTATTCTGGCTGGGGTCAGAGGGGTAATTACCATCCCCCAAACACATTTGGGGACAGGCTTAGGCAGGTGACGGTACTGGGTCCCAATTCTCGGGGAGCGTAACTGAGCAGCGCGCACGAAATTACACAACCACGCCTTGTGACCATGATGATTGATGAAGAATGTGTCAAGCCCCCTCTGCAGGCTGCTGCACCCCCCCCCCCAAGGCCCTGACCCAGTGATAATCTCAGTGTCAGTGGGGGTGAGGAGGGGCGGGTGGGCATGATTGGGTGCTGAGAGTCTCATCTCGCTACAGCCCCTCCACATGCAAATGCACCTGGGGGTGATCAGTATCTGCATGGGTGTGGTCAGGTCATGTGACTTCACCTCAGGGGTCACTGACTTACTGTGTTAGTGGCCTGTCCATTTTAAGCTAAACCTCCAGTGAAGTGGAATGTTTATGAAAAAGTGTGGGTTTGTCTATGAGTGTGTGTGTCTTTGTGAGTGTGTCAGTGTGTATGTGTGTGTGGGTGTGTGTGAGTCTGTGCATGAATGCATGTGTGTATCATTGTGTGTGTGTGTGTGTGTGTGTGTGTGTGTGTGGGAGGCATCGCCATGTAACCCAAAGCTTCACAGATCACACAGTTTGGCTCTGCCCACTTTGGCTCAGGTTACTGATCTCTGTATGTCGCTGCGACAGCAGATGTCACGCCAGCATGTGCACGGTGAGACACACACACACACACACGCACACACACACACACATGCACACACGCACACACACACACACACACACACACACACACACACACACACACAGACTCATTCACAAACAGACAGGCCCACACCCCTGTAAACAAATTCAAAATCTCGTACTGACACAGAAATACTTTGACACACATATAAACACACACAGGCACACAAAAGGACCTGGTAACACAAGCATCATGGGTGTCTTCACACCAATAAACGCTTTTTTTAATGTCTCCACAGTGATCCACCTCCTTTGACAGACATTTTGTTTTCTATGCGACCTTCCCTTATTTCCTTGCTAGTTTTTGGATTCTCACTGGAACCTCTGTCCATCTATGAGCAGTCAGATATGAGCTCATATGAAAAAGACATAAACATCTCTGCATTGGACCATTCATCTTCAACTAAGCACTTCACCGCACACGTGGAAGCCTCAATTATTCACAGAATTTATAGTAAAAAAAAGTCCTCAAGTGCAGACTCAGTTTTCCCTTCACATGGAACTCCTGGTCGCCTGTTCGAGTATTTGCCCAGCTCAGATTTTCTGCTTATAATAATTTTCCATTGCAACCTTAGACCTTTAACCCTATATTGTAGTGTGTGTGTGTGTGTGTGTGTGTGTGTGCGTGTGTGTGTGTGTGTACCTGTTTTAGTGCAATTTGACCATGTTCTGACCAAGGTAACATCGCACACAACTATAAGGAATATTCCAGAACTGGCAGTCATGTTGTGTAAGCTGGAGGAACATGAACACTGTGTATGTCATACTTTATGCTAGACAAAGGAATTTTAAAATCTGCAGCCTTAAATTTACGGGCTACTTCAGGGTGCTGATGGCAGCCCAAACTACAGTCTCACCGTGACGTTATGCTTCTATGAAGATACCTGAATATGCCTGACTACAGAGTCAGTGAGATCCAGCCTATCTCTCTCCAGGTCAATTTCTCCATCACCCCATCCCTCTAAACACTATGCAACATCCACACCTCTAACCTGCTACCCTAACCCCTCCCCCCCACCCACTGCCCTTCCCCCCACCCACTGTCAACCTACTGCTGGTACATCATCACCAAGGAAACCATGACCTGGGCGGGTGTTCAGTATCCGTTCACTCTCCTGCAATGGAGAACAAACAAAGATTTTAGTCTTTTATAAAAGCCATTTTTCAGCTGCACATTGGTCGACTGACACCAAGACATGCAATAAGAAGAAAAACACACAGATATGCACAAGGTGATTTCTGCAAACCGTTTTGAGGTATAATGTCCAGTCAATGTGCAAATGTCTCCAAGAGGGACGTGACTCTCAGCTGCATTGGGAGATTTCTCTTCCTCAGGCTGAAATTCCTTCTGGAAGGGCCACCTTGGAGCTTTTGCTGTTTTTGCTCCGACTGTGTGAACATCAGTCAAGTGGGTGGTAGGGATTTGATGCTGGTCTTTATGAAACACCCCCACACTTCTCAGATTGACTTCTTAGCAACTACCCCCCAGCCCTCCTCAGATCAGGCCCTGGTTATCCAGGTGTTCTTCCAGGCAGGAATGCGGAAACTGTGCGAATCTTTCTCTCTGCATTAAAGTCACAGGCTACTGAGTCCTGATATATTCCATTCTTCTGTATGTGTGAGGTCAGAGCTGTGCTGCGTGTAGGGTGCAAGGGAGCAGCTCGCGTGTGGGTGTAGACAAGTTGGACACCCACACACCCACCCACATGCCCCGAACGGCTCTCACACACACTTACGTAAGGATCCCGGGTCTGCGGGCTGGTGGCTGACTCAGCCATTAACGACCATCTTATCAACCCTTCCAGGAGGACGCTAATCTCTCGCTTTGGCTACTCTGGACCTTATCTCATCAGCTGCAATATTTACTGTGCACTCAGAACGGGTCTGGTGGTCACACCTAGTCACCACCTGCCATAAACCCTGGTGACAGAAACAGGAGTGGTGAGGCAGACCCTGCTGTCCCCCGCAATCCAAGAAAAATGGTTAAAAATTTGTACCTCTGCTTGTCACTGAGGCTGTACCCTCAAGCGTCTGCCAATTGTACCCTTAGCTGTAGGTAATTGTACCTTTTAAGGTACAGAATTAGACTCTGAGGAACATTTTTGTTCCATTGATGGTAAATTAATGCTGTCTGTACCTTTGGGATGTCCCTCCTGAGTCCATTTCTGTACCTTAAAAGGTACAATTACAAGGGTACAGCCCCAGTGACAAGCAAAGGTACAAATTTTTGCCCTTTTTTCTGAGAGTGAGATGTCCCCTGCCGTCCCCTGCCGTCCCAGCATGCCTTCAGCTTTGTCTTATGACTGCAGCTTGGATCACAGCAGCTCATAAGACTCATAGAAACTCGTGGTTCGTCATAATTCCATTACTTTTACAGTTATTTATTTAGCAGATGCTTTTTCTAAACTGATGTACATTTTTGAGAAAGCAGGGTTAGACAGTCCCTGAAGCAATTGAGGGTTTAGGGCCGTGCTCAGGGGCCCAGTGGTGACATCACTCTGCCGACCCTGGGAGCCGCCACGACCCAGAGCCGCCGCCATGCCGCTATTTATACTCCACTGCTCTGGGGGGTCTATTTATAGGCCATGTGTTCACATTCCCCCCCGTGTCTGGCAGGGCTCCACATGGCTGGGTGCTGTGTAAGCGCCTGCATGGTAAATGGCAAGTGTATGGAGCGATCAAACAGGAAACAGGAAGGGGAGGGATGAGGGACAGAATACGAGAGAGAAAGAGAGAGAGAAAAAAAGAGAGAGAGTTCACTGTGAGTCCTGAGTCAGCTGGATGCAGAGTCATGGGAGTCTGCATAACAACCAAATCACGGCTTTTCTGTGTTTGCTGCCCATTTCTGTTTATAAATATGATGTGTATTATGGCACTGTATATCATTTTACTACTGTGGAGGGTTTTGGGGGAGTATTGTTTTTCTATAAAATGCTATGTGTGTGGTTTCTCCCTGGTCATTTACGAGCTGGACTTCAGCCCTCTCCTCCCACCGGCCAACGGAGCGCATGTTGCTGCTTGCGAGGGCAGACTCACAGGTCATGTGACTGAGAAGCCATGCCCACGCCGGTTATGGCAGAGATAGAGGGCTGATGGCAGCTGACGCGTTATCTGCTAGGTGAGAGCCGTGCTTTCTCTGTGTTCCTTTGGGTGAGGGCTTCAGTACGCCCTCTTTCTCTGTAATGCGTGTAAATAGCCTGCATTAGACAGGGCCACACTGGTCCAATGGCCTGCTGTTGGCCGTATGTGCTGCACAGAACAGTGACGAGGGTCCGGACGATCCCATGTCAGGGCACTGTTCTGAAATATGACGAGTGATACATCTGCTATGCACGCGTATCTGAGTTTCGAACCTGGTACCGGTAGCCCCTGGGCCCATTAGTGGAGTGCCAGCACAGATATGGTGTCATGTGAAACATAGTAACCCTGTTCCTCCAGATTGTCTTGAGTATGGATTGAAGCCCAGCAAAGGTCACCTGAGCTGGTGTGCATCCCTGAGCTTATCTATGTGTCTGTTTGAGTGACAGCAGCCATAGTCATGGGAGGCATTTGGGATGAACAGATGGGGGTGAGACTGTATCCATGTCCAGAATAAAGGATGTGAAAAGAATGAGGGCATGTAGCAGGTAAAATGAGGTCCAGGCCTGTACGGCCTCATCATCCTTCATTCTACAACAGACCAACAAGACACCAGTAATGCATTTCCAATTAAACAGATGAATACAGGATTCCAGTCAATCCAGCAGGGAAGAGCAAAGGAAACAGACATTTAATATTCCAGTTATGCTATTATTCACAAGCTGACAGGCAACCTTGCAGGCTGGATGAGGGAGCCAGCTGCCCGGGCGTTTGGCCGGCTCGCTGCTACGCTGCCTCCGCATGCGTGTGGGGGCGTGCTTCTAAACCGGCCCGCGGTACTCATGGGCCTGCCAGCTGGCAGCCGCGTTTTTCCGCATCACCAGAATGAGCCGCTGATGGAAGGAGCATCTCGCATGGATGGAGGCGCTTGCTGAGGACGAGGGGGCCAGCTTGGAGAGGGAGTTAGGGCCATCTCGCTGAAGCGTGCGCATGTGTGTGAGAGTGTTTGTTGGTTTCAAATGGTGGGGGCAGGGGCTTATTTGTTGGTATCTCTGAGTCGGGATATTTCACTGGAAGGCCGGTTCTGGGCCGACATTCGAGGCCACCCCCTCAGAGGGCCCCATCCTGCCAGCCTCGTGTCCCCCACCCCCTGGCCTGGTGATTGGCCTGGCCCTTGCTCTGGGTACTGTGAGTACAGTTTCCCCTGAAATGAGAAGGTTATCGGAATCCTCTCGATGCTCCCAGTCTGCCCACATTTCCTGTGAGTCTTTCTCCTCCCCGCAGACTGCTCATACTCAGAGCCTCCCTGTGACTCCTGTACAGGGGTAATTTGACACGGTGCCACATATAAGGTGGCACCCCTTATATGTCCAGCATTGCAGGTTCGATTCCTGGTCCTGACTTCTCCTAGCTGAGCTAGTATCTTTAATGATACTTTAATGAGTCCTTATTGTGTATGACCTGTGTCTTCTGCCCCGGTTGTCCTCTACCCTGTCTTCAGGCTCAGTACAACCCTGTTTTGGATAATGGATGGATTCACTCCTGCTACATAAACATCCCTTATCTGAGGAGGAAAAACCCGACTCTTTCTTTTTACCCCTTGGCACCTATTTTTTGGTTTGTTTGTTTGTTTGTTTATTAAAGTACCAAAACAATGAATGACAAAATAAGAAACACTCAAGACACTTGTGAGGACAGTTATCTGATGTTTATGGTTGGCAATGGTGCATCAGCATGAAGGTAACTGACTAGCCCAAGGGGCTCGGGACAGACTCACTGCTAATGCACAGACACAAAATGCAGGAACAAATGTAAAACCCTAGCTTGATATCTGGTACCAAGTAACCATTAGTGAACGTGGATCAGCTCTGGCAGAAAAGCTCACAAGCTCCAGCTATCCGAGTTCTAAGCTCTCCTGGTGTTCCTGGTTACCCGCCATCTTTGTTATGTTTCAATCAGCTTGGAATGCAGGCAGGATCAGACTCTCCATCAAAAGCGAGTATCAGACAGGGTGAGCAACAGGCTGAGACAGCATGAAAGTGGCCTTCCAATGAGACTCGGCGTGTCATGGGATCACAGTAGCTGGTATGAGGGTCGGCTTTAATCTCAGTGGGCTCTTCATTGATCGGGCTGCTTCTAGTTCTGAAGGTCTGCTTTTGGACCTCTGTTTGTTTCCTGGCTCCTTCAGTGACATCGCAGAGGCGTGCTGATGTCACTGACCCCCATCTCCTGCTGTCCCTCGACCTTCTGAAGCTCATCGCTCTCCCACCCACCTGGCGGCCTAAAAAAAGGTTCAGGCGTCTGTGTTCAGGCGTCTTTCATCCTCCCCCGGCTTGGCAGGAAGCTGATGTGCACCGTGTGCCAGGATGTGCCAGCGATCCGCCCGCTGCAAAGGAGAAGAAAGGAGGGCGTGTGACTCGTCCTCAGAAGGTCATTGTGACATCATAGGCCTGCCTCAAGCCTTCCGGCCATTGTAACTATTGTATGATCACTGCTCATGCTCCAGTGAAATCAGCTAGGCTAAACCTGCGTCTTCGCATCTCCTCAAAGGTGCCCACAAGTTGCTAAAACCTGTTACTTTTTAGCTTGCAGGATTTTTCAGGTCCCTACAATTTAACCCTCAATTTTATAAAAAATCTGTGAACACAATAAAAAAAAAAAACTAAAAATTCCAAAAGTCTTGTATTTTATTTGATTACTTATGGTTAAGGTTAGGGCTGGGTAAGGTTGCCATTGTTGGAATTAGGCCCATACAAATGAATGGACAGTCCCTACAAAGATATGAATACAAAAATATACACACATACATATATATGTGTGTGTATGTGTGTGTGTGTGTGTTTTTATTCTAACCGACCAGTTCTCTGGATCCATAACACTATGTAACAAATTTTTATTTTTATTTTGTTCCTGGGTACAAAGTGTGTTTTCCTAACCCGTTATG
>JAAGVU020000001.1:9388956-9401198 GCA_011763525.2 Mormyrus iriodes
GTGTTTAATTTTCTCTTGTGTCCATTTAAGAACACTTGACCGACATTAATAATTATCTAACGTGACTCAGTGGTGTTTTTATGCTTTTTTTTTGCCAAGACTGATGTGTGAACTAAAGCTGTCGACATTTATAAGCACAATATTTACCTTTATAGATGTTTTTTTTTTGCTGTCCAGCCTGGGAAAATTTAAAACTAAAATGTTTTTGCCATGAAGCACCAGGCATGAGCGAATATTACAGGGATGGTGACCTCATTGAAGCCTTTTTTATAAACCCTGACCAAGTTCTGCTATTCAGCTCTGCTTAGGTTCTGTATGCCACACTTGAGTCATGGGTTCTGGGCTGTCTGGCAAAGACAGTACAGATACTGACAGCTGACATATTCCTGTGTTTAATCTGTCTCCTGCCCGCTGCCCTGGCTCTGCTGGCCTTGTCTTTGCAAGGGAGACAGATGCTGGTCAGCTGCAATGGGCACATTGTTCCTGGAATAAATTTCCTAGAATGCTCTCTGTGAGTCACAACATCCCTGCAGCTGTGAGAAAACTCTGGTCACTCAGATCTCCTCTTGCACGCGAGGGTCTAGACGCAGCTCCTACCTGAGGTCGAATCAGACCAGCAGCAGAAGAAGGACGCCTGCCACTTTTCTCTGTAGACGCTCGCTTTTGCTTTAAATTCATGTGACAAGGTATTCTGTTCAAATATGTAGGGTTCTCCATTGTAGTCTGATTTCGTTCTCTCTTTAGGTATGTACACAAACACGGCAAGTGCACAGTCTGCCACCCCCCAGTGCCGCTATCACCGGGCTGAGATACAGAACGTGGCAGGCCTGCCCTCTAAAGACACACAATGTGGGTATGATCATTCAGGTCACAGGCAGTCTGTGAGGAGAGCAGAGAGCCTAGTCTCGTTCAGCATGTCTCAGCTGTGGAGAGTGAAGTGGCTGATTCTTAATAATAGAGGATTGATCATCCTAGAAGGATTATTCACCACTGACTGACGTTAATCTTCTTACCCAGACTGTCCACGTTCCCCTTCACACCGACAGCTCTGCTGCGCTTCAGCCATGATTAGTCTCAGGATAAGTGTCTGCTCTACAGTTATACAGTGACCCCCCCCCACCCAGTCTTGTGACCAGGTTGTCTGTCGGAGAGGGGGCTGGATCAGCTTGGGTCATGCCCTTCTCAGACATCTCCTGGAGCTCCTCTGTCTGGCCCAGATGGTTGCTTGCGCTGGCTCCAACCCTCTCACCTTTTCTGCTCCCTTCAAATATTTGCCCGGCTTTTGTCTTGTTAAGATTATGATTCTTTGTGTGCTGGGGGGAGGAGATGCGAATCCCAAGATGTGTTTTAGCGATGGACTGTACTTTGAGGCTGGACCAATCCCTCCTGACACTGTCAAGAGTGTATTTGGAATTTAATACTGAGGGTCAGCGGAAAGTCGAATTCCAGTTCAGTATGCCTGCCTCCATGTAAAAATTTGCTGTTTTTGTTGCATCTTAAAACCTTAAAAACACCTGCCATCCTAGCCACAGCTTTGCACAGATGAAAAAACATCTTGTTTAGTTTCGGTTTGTGGCGACGTTCTTAGCCGACTGAGAGCTGCAGGAAACAACGGCTGTACAGTGCCTCTGGGAGGACTCACCTCTCCCGGTGACAGAGGACCTTGGATAAAGGGGCTCTTGTACAGCCTGGCTGCTCTGCTGCGTTACTCCTGAATGGCTGTGTGTTTAGGGAGGGTGATGTAACATCCTGTTTTCGTTGTATGCTGTGGCAGGGTGGGCCTGTGACCAGAGCAGATGAGATGGCAGCCCTCCAGAGCCGGTCCTCTGTCTGAAGGCAAAGTTAAGGCGTGATTCTGCTTGTCCAGGTGGAGAGGGTTCAGGCGCCGGGCACAGGGCGGGTGCGTCGGACCGACAGCCGGCTCTGGGCCTGATGGTGAAATGTACTCATGAAGAAGTGACATTTTCAGATTGAGGAATATTCCGGAAGTACCATAATTGTATTATTGAAAGTTCAGTGTACTGCACCAAACACACACACGTAGCCCATTCATTATTACAAACATGGCGTGATTAGCTAATTAGTGCAGCAGAGTGGAGGATTTATTTGTCTTTGCGGGGGACAGTGACCGAGCCAGGCCAGCCGGCCATCAGCGAGCCCTTAATGAAAAGTGTGTTTAAATGCCGGTAAATTAAACTCACTGGACGTGTTGCCATGCACCAAGGGCCATGTCCTAGGGGGAGCTGTAATGGAGCTGAAACACCATGGAAAGGAGGCAGGAGGCTACCTTTGGGGGGTGGGGGGGGTGAAGGCTCCAGTTTGGGAGGGTGACACTGGATCTCAGTCACGCTGATGGGCAGCAGGACTGAGGGCAAGCCCAACCTCAGACGGGTCTGTTTGTCTGAGAAGGATAGGTGGTTTATCTTTCTTTGGATGTTTCTCTACATCACTGCCTGGTGATTTCAGGCAGAAGCAAACGCTCAATGACAAAGGATACAGGCGCTTGCACACACACAAACACATCCTTCTCAGACACCTCCTGGACCCCATGTGCTGTCTTGTGACCCACAGATGGGACGGGCTACTTCACAAACTTGTTATTCATTGTGGGGCTCCATTGTCACTCATCTGAATCTCTCATCCACCATGCACTTCTCGTCCAACCCTAACCCTAATCCAGCAACCCTCTCCTGTATACCTCACCTTCGTCTCGTTCTGTATTGTCCAGTAGAAGTATGTATTTGGGTCACAACTCTGGCCGTAACTGCTGTGAACAAACCGCTTAACTTTGCTGACAGGATACATTCAAATGGGCATCGCCCTCCGCATTGAGTCCTGCTGACAGCTCCGCAGACAGAGTGCTTGGATCAACATGCAGCATGCAAACATCCAGGTATGCCTGACCAGCTCAGGAGAAGCAGAGCCACTGCTCACCCGCACAAACACATATTTGTCTGGAAAAGCATTTCTTAGAGTGTTCATGCACAATGGAGCAGCAGAAATGAAGAGGGAGTCCCACAGAAAAAGGCATTTATGCGTTAAGTTGCAGCTGAACTGCAGCAGCATGGTGATGCAGTGGTTAGCATGGTGACCACAGCCTGACACCTCTGGGGTTTTGCTGCTCTTCACACTGAATCCTCCCTTACACCATCTCGTCCAGGTCATCCCCTGCCCCATACCTTGTGCTTTACACCACCCTGTCCAGGCCGCCCCCTGCCCCGTACCCTGTGCTTTACACCATCCCGTCCAGGCCACCCCCTGCCCCGTAGCCTGTGCTTTACGCCATCCTATCCAGGCTGCCCCCTGCTCCATACCCTGTGCTTTACACCATCCCGTCCAGGCCGCCCCCTGCCCCGTACCCTGTGCTTTACACCATCCCGTCCAGGTCGCCCCCTGCCCCGTACCCTGTGCTTCACACCATCCCGTCCAGGCCACCCCCTGACCCATAGCCTGTGCTTTACACCATCCCGTCCAGGCCGCCCCCTGCCCCGTACCCTGTGCTTTACACCATCCTGTCCAGGCCGCCCCCTGCCCCGTACCCTGTGCTTTACACCATCCCATCCAGGCCGCCCCCTGCCCTCTACCCTGTGTTTTACACCATCCCATCCAGGCTGCCCCCTGCCTCGTACCCTGTGCTTTACGCCATCCCATCCAGGCTGCCCCCTGCCTCGTACCCTGTGCTTTACGCCATCCTGTACAGGCACTCCCCTGCCCCGTAACCTGTGCTTTACACCATCCTGTCCAGGCCACCGCCTGCTCCGTACTCTATGCTTTACGCCATCCCGTCCAGGCTGCCCCCTATCCTGTGCCCTGTACTTTACAGCATCCCATCTAGGCCACCCCCTGCCCTGTACCCCAGTATGATCTCTGCTGATCCATGCTCCAGGGCCTGTGTAAAGTGTGAAGCTTTGTCCACTGCTTTTTAAAGCAATGTTTACCTCCATGAAACAGGCATAATCACAATCCGTGTCATCATCAGTGTTACAGACTGCTCACGCATGCATTCATGATGCACGGCAGGGTGTAGATGGACAAAGATTTTGAGAACTTGTCTAGCTCTTAACTGCCTTTCGGCCAATCAGAGTAAACCTCACGTAGGTCACACATGCCTGGTCATGTGACCGCTGCCTGTAATAGCCTTGTTAACGATTACACTCCAGTGTGCTGCAGGGGCCACGATGAAGCTTCTAAACGTCAGAGTGTGAATCGGGTGTTGAGGAAGCAATACAGCAATGACATGTTTAAGAGCAGCTGTCTCTCTGTGAAGGATAGTTGATGGGCGTCCAGCCCAGGCGCCGGATAATGCTGGGTTAGGGCATCTCAGCTGGTACCCCGTGGGGCTGGGAGCGGCATGCTCGTCTTCGTGGGGTGGGCTGGTTGTGTGGGAGCTGGGCCAGAGGCGGTTTCCATTGGCCAGGAGCCAACTGTTAAAGGCAGCAGTATGATTGGCTGTCATTTACAGCAGCACAGGAGGCTTGTATATCTGGGAAATGCTCTCTGAGGTAGACATGTCAGTGCCAGTTAGGAGACCTCTGCTACGAAGTGTATCACTCATGTGGAAAGCCTTCCACACACACGTCTGCATGAGCACCGACTGACCAAACTGCCAGTGATGGGATTTGCCTGTGTTGTCGGTTGGCTTTTAATTCGACCATCACTGCTCTACTCAACAGCTAGAAATGGTCACCGATCTGACTCAAGGTGCTTGCAAAGAAAACAGACAGTACAAACAGTGCTAAAATAAGGTTGTATACAACATGTACGTTCCATCCATTCATCCATCCATCGTTCCTTCCATAACTACCAGTTAAGTACAGGGTAATGCAAGCCTGGAACCTGCTGACGGAAGCCAACAAAAATGTGTCTACAATCAGCTAGGAAAACAGTTAGATTTCTTGCATAAACTTAAACACAACATCCAATAAGAGGCTTAGCAGGCTGGACCCACTGGGAGCTTTAGTGTAACGAAACGCAGTGTGACATAAGGTTAAAGTTTTCACCGCAAGCATTCCGAGGTTCCAGTGGACCCAAAACAGCTTCTGAGGGTTCTGGCTTTGGTGTCAGGTGCACCTCCTTCTGCAGGGTCGTCAGCCTCCCCCGCATTGCCCCCACTGGCCCAACCCGGCCCTGGGGGGCAGAGAGAGAGCAGAGATGGAAAGGTCAGGCCGAGGCTGAGCCCGCTCTGGACAAAGGCAGCTTTTAGAATCAGAATATTCAGACTTGTAGTTCTCTGACTTTTATACACATTACTGCTGTAATCCTCTGTACTACAGAGGCGATTTGGCCTTGGAACAGAGCCGTGCGATTCACGTGCACAGCATGTAGTGGATGGGAATGAGGGGTGATTTCCTCATAAAGTGGGTTAAGGGGTCTTTTAAAGATCATCCCAGATCGTTCGCATTTACCGTGCGCCTTCTCTCTCATCTGCACTTTCACTGCCACGAGCGTCGCTCTCATTGGCTAAGGGGCGCGCAGTG
Organism: Mormyrus iriodes; assembly: GCA_011763525.2. Lineage (NCBI taxonomy): Eukaryota > Metazoa > Chordata > Actinopteri > Osteoglossiformes > Mormyridae > Mormyrus > Mormyrus iriodes. The sequence continues at coordinate 9,394,434 of JAAGVU020000001.1, forward strand.
TGGGCCAATCGCAGGCCAGTTGCTGGGTAGCTTGGCCTTTGTTTCTGGTGTGCGTACGGTTGAACCCTCTGCTCTCGCTTGTGACATTGCACCTCCCAGAGCACAGCCCCTGTCGTAGGCAAACAGGCACGGTCCCGCTCCGGGCAGTGGGTGTATCCGATAGCCGTAAATCTTTCCGAGGCTGAACACTCTCTGTCTAACGTGACTTTCTTGACATGCCTGTAGTAACAGCTGTAGGTGGCTGGTGATCATTTGAAGCAGCAAACTTGTTTTTGCCTGGTTACACTCTTCAGTGTGAGCCCTCAGAGCTGTTTGAATGTTTTTGTGTAGACAGATTACAGCCCTCATCTGGAAGGGAGCCTTCGTACTCGTCAGTCATAACATTCCAGCTCCAGGGGGCAATCGCAAAAAGTGAATAGTGCTGAATTTGCATTTTTTTTTTCTCAGATGTTTGTGCGGTAAAATTATCAAGACACTGAAACACATACAGGGACACAACTGCAAATCCTATAAGAGATCTTGTAGAACACAGCGTGAAATACATATTAGGACATACCATAGAACTTCCTGTTAGAAAGACATTTTAACAGATCCTGTTAGGGATCCTGTAGAATTAAACACCCCCATAATATACAGAAAGCACCAAAGTCCTCCAAAGTCCTAGCAGCTCCGGCCAGCTCTCGATGAGAATTAATATTCCTTAATTTGTTCAAATATTTGCTCAGCAGAGTTAGGAAAATAAGGTCTTGCCCTTTATGGAAGGGCTGTGGGTCTGTCATTGGTTACTCATGCTACTCAAACAAGGCTTCTTTTGGGTCCACGCTGGGCTAGACCAGCTGGCAAGAACAACATTTATGCACTGAAGAAGCAGCACATTTTGTGAATGGCTTGATGTGGTGGCCATTCCAGGGCTTTCCGGGCTTCCAGTGGGTGAATGAGGTGTAAAGTCCAGGAGCAAAGTCCTTCTTTCAGCAGGAAGTGCAATGCCAACCAATCCACCAGGCTCTTCACCTGCTACAGATTTTGTCCTCTGACCTCTGAGCTGACAGATGGATACACCTCTGGTGTTTTATGGTGGCACTGCTTCCTATCTCCAGCTAGGACCCTTCGGTTTGCATGAATTGCTGGGGGGGAAGGGCGGGGGCGCCCTCCGCAGGAGGCATAGAGCAGGAGTCTGTCGACAGGGGCGTCTTTGAATGAGACCCACATGGTCGGTGGAGTCCACACCCTTCTGTGTGGAATTAGTGAAGCTTGAGCACACAGAGAGAAGGTAAAATGAAACTTTGCAGGGTGCATTTAAAATGCGTGTCTGAGTTTGTGCTGAAATGTATCTGTTGTGCCGTGTAATTCAGGCACACCGCTGAAGGCACCTTCCAAGCACACGGAGGCTGATATGAGCTTATTCTTCTGGGTCTTAACCTCATACCCAACCATATACCCTAAACCTAACCCCATACCCTAACCATATACCCTAAACCTAACCCCATACCCTAACCGTATACCCTAAACCTAACCGCATACCCTAACCAAATACCCTAAACCTAACCCCATACCCTAACCAAATACCCTAAACCTAACCCCATACCCTAACCAAATACCCATACCCTAACTCAATCCCCTTTTTCTTCTCCATTCAAACCCATGTCTCACACTCACATGTCAGGTTTAAAACCCCCACAGTCCTAGGGCAATGCATGATGGGCATTAGAGTATGTTTTCATGTTCACAAATATAATTTCATATTTCTATTCACTGAAGACAATTAAAGTATTAAATATATTAGCCTAATTATGCATTGGCCTGGTACATATGACCTACATAAGTTACGGCCCTCAGGCCTACACAGCAAGTCTTTTTTGTGTGGTTTTGCTGCCCTCTTCTGATCACTTTTAAACTTACTTTTTTTTAAGTTGACTTGTCAGAGAACCAATTTGATTGGATGCATGAGAAACAAAAGGAAATATTATTTAAACAAGTACATTGGAATGCTTATTTTTACACACCCCATCTTGCTGTCCTGAGACACACACACACAGTTCAGAGTGAAGCTTGGGTGAAGGGACAGGCATTTAGAACTGAATAGTGTTATTTTATTAATCCCACTGGGGAAAATCTCTTTTTGCTTCCCCACAAGACACAGACACATGTACAGGTAAGAACAAGCCTGGGCGGGTCACAGTGCCTGGTCAGCCAGTGACGAAGTCGCCTGGGGCTGGGTTGAAGGGCCCAAGGACACGTAACTATTCTGCTGGGGCTTGAACCAGTGACCTTCCAATAACAGGCATAAAGACCTAACCTGCTTAGCCACACATCAGCCCCCACAGAAACCGAATGACAGAACATATAATCAAAGACAATGAAAATTGCCAGCAGCTAGCTTACATCAGCAGTGGTGTCAGGGCTCATGTTTCAGGTAATAGTTGCACTGACTACAATGGAAGCTGGTTTATTTGAACACAGCCAAAGAAGAATTACACCACTGATAGGTACCACTAGGTGTCATCTCCTGTCAATGCATTAACATTTTTGGGAATAAAACACTATTCTGCTGGGTAGCAGAAAGATGCTCAGAACTGTGGAGCAATGTCTACATTCTGTCACATTTAACATAATTTCCTTGTAGAGGAATTAATTGGATCATACTCAGCTGCTGTTTCTGGAGAACTTTTCTTTAGTCCTTTAGATACACAAAAAATAGGAGGATTCATCAAAGACACATTAATGAGCTCAGTTGTAAAGGGTGATCTAGGTAGAGCATTCCAGGATTAGGTGCAGGGGAACTCTTTCCTTTCAGAACAATCTGGACACAGACAGACACCAGAACACACATCCAGTCCCTGAGACACGCTATTTACAGTGTTCCTCATCTGATTAGGGGATTGCTTCCAAGATGATCCCCTTTAGAACGTTTAAGGGTCACGTCCCAGATTGGGGCCTCTCCCTTTATCCCTGAATTATTGAACTTACTCTGCACAGTGACAGCCAGCTTACATCTGTATAAATAGGTACAATTACACCTTAAGCAGATGTACATGAATACAGATACTAGATAGTATGTAATTACGGAAAAGGACTCAAATCGCTGTTGTTAGCCAGCCGGGGGGGGGGTGCAGCTCAGCTGATACAGGTGGTGTAAGCAGGTGCTGCTAAGCACTGCTTCGCTCTCTGGGTTTCCATGGCTTCTGGTGTTGCTAAGCACTGCCTTGCTGTCCAGGTTTTCGTGGCTTCAGGTATTGGCAATGGGCATCTGAGGCACGTCCACAAGCAGACTGTTAAAAAGGGGAGGATTTGACTGGATATATGGCCCTAAAAGTAACACAGGGGTATCAAAATGCATTAACAGATGTTTGCAGAATTTGTTGTTTGGCCTATTTAGTCTAAAAGCAGCAGATCCAGTTTGCTTACTACCTGGTCTAAACATTCCTGCATACATTTCAAAGTTAAACCCATCCACCTTTTGGCGAACTTTAAATTCTGCATGTAACACATTTAATGACATAAGCATTATAGAAAAACTGTTTAATCTATAATGCATAACATATGCATACAAATAAACGTGAGAATTGCAACTAAATGTTAAGTAATAATGATCCAAACTAGTCAGTGGAACTATTGACTCTTAGAGTTTCTTCACACAGTAAATGTTTAAAAGCTGGGTTGTTTATTTTAGGAGTGCTGAGATCATGTCGATATGGCAGAATAAACACTACAACTAGTGAGGTCTTTTGGGCTTTTATTCACCCTGTAGAAGATGTAGAAATGTTCATGTATATAAGGTGAGTAGAAGTGTGTGAAAGCTAGAAAGACATGTGGAGGAGTTTTATCATGCATGCTATAATATTCTGCCTATATGAATACATTATTCAGGAAGCCATGCGTTCAGATCTGTTCATATCTGGCCTGAATGTTCTCACTGCATCCAGCGAGCAGACCGGGCAAGACAAACTGACATATTCTGACAGAAACATTAAAATTCTACCAGAACATTTCTTGAACATCCAAAGAATTTCAAGTTACATGCCTTCTGCCTATGCCATGATGGGATGGTCCACTACCATGACTCCCAGCATTCCCAGAGAGCCTCATTCACATGACCCATGCAAAATGAGGAGCTTGTAGGGTTCCCCAACCAGCTCAGCCCAGCTTCAGGAGCACTTGTCACCTGGACTCCAGTGCTCCTAATGACCTGGGAAGGTAAACAGAAGGCCCACCATGACCCCTTCTGGTCTTCTGTCATTGATCCCCAAGATTCTGGTCCCCTGGAGAGTAAATGTGAACATTCCACTAGAGGACTGAGTCTTTAAAAGGCTGATGGATGACCTTTGGCCCTATACGTTATCTGTGTGAGTATGTGAGAACTTCAAGCCCAGATTTAAAACCCACAGGGCGGGCTCCACAGCCCCCTGCTAGACATCTGAGACCACCAGGCCGTGCACATTCATACAGTGAAGACGGACGGAGCATCACTGATTGTGTGACAAAGCCTAACTCTTTATCTTGGTAAGAGCTGATAGCTGAACAATAAAAATGACCTGCTTGTCACCTGCAGTCATAGGAAAACCTGTATAGATATTTTTGATATATAGAGGTGATGATGAGCTAAAATGTATTGTACCAGCAGATTGTGCGAACAGCAATGCATTTGAAGTTTTGCTTAAAATATGATAACTGTATTGTATTTATTTGCTAGGGTTATTGTTTGACAATTCAGTCAGACAGCTGAGAGATGGAGGCTTTCATCTTAATGTTGTGGACCTTTGCAGTGCCTGTCCAAGGATACGTGCTTCAGCCTAGTAAGTATTTACTATCCTCAAGCTATCAATGATGGTGTTGTCCTCCAAGCTTAGAGCTCCTCACACATGTTAAATGAGACCGTCGCGTGGATGAGAGCTGAGTATCTGGCGTGTGCCGCGTGCTTCTCCTTCACTGCAGGCTTCGGTGTCTCTGTGATGGCACAGAACCAGCAGGATCCCTGGTTCAGCTTCAGGGTAGTGAAAAGGTCTCTTCCAGTGACAGGACATCGGGGCACCCTTACAGTGGAGGAGATGATGCCGGATGAATGGTTCAGGGGTGAAAGTCTGGAATATAAAGCAACATCTGTGGACAGCAGTGTCATGGAGGAACATCTCGAAGATGAAGGTCCAGGGATAAGAGAAGAAGCCAATAGCGTAGGTACTGGAGTGGAGGTGATCAACCAGCATGAGCATGAGATTCAGAGTCTGGAAGGTGAAGCAGTGGGGCCTCAGCAGTTTGCGATAGGTGATACAGACCTCCTCCCAGTGGTCACTAAAGTAGTAACCGAAACTATTGCCAACACCCACTCATTCTACTTAGGCAACCAGACTGCCACTCAAAATGGAGACACCGCCCGCTCACTGTCTGTGGGCGAGCAGACTGTCAGTCAAACTATGGGCACTACAGTAAAAGGGGATGAGTTTGGACCAGTTTCCTTGATTAGAAACCAAAGCACAGCCAGCAAGCTCACCTGGATTCGGACTGTGACAGCTCGCCCCCGCCCCCACCCTGGGGGACAGAAGGGGTCTGTTACCATGGCAATGAATAAAAAGGTCCATCCTTTAGTCAGTGTGCCCATCAAGTTCAACAGCAAGTCGCTGGATCAGGGGTCAGATGCGAAGCAAAAGACGTTAAGACCCCGCAAGAAAGAGTCTCTGACTACCAAGGAGTCTGAGCGAACGGAAGGCAAGCAGAAGGAAATTGAGAAAAAAGAGATAAAGAAGCCAGTGAAGAAAGATGACAAGAAGAAGAAGAAGGAAGCCTATTTCCCGTATTTTAAAGATGACTACTGCCCCGTGGAGTGTGCCTGCTATGGGAGGTGAGGGTGCAGTCCAATTCACTGCTTCAAAATATAAAGGCGATTCGATAATGTGTGCAAACTTTACTCTTACTCAGTAATACACTGTAAGCTGTATACAGTTGGTCTGTTAGTAATTTCTTATTTCAGAATTTAAAATAACCCCTCTGTTTTCCAGAGTCGTGCAGTGCTCTGATAAAGGTGCGGACACGATCCCGTATGGAATCCCTTTCAATGTCCGCTACATGCTCCTCATGAACAACCGAATTGAGAGCATCCCTTTGGATCTCCTCAAGGAGTACCTGTCCCTTGAGTTCCTGGTGCTCAGCAACAACCGGCTGACGGACGGCTCCGTGGAAGGCGCCTTCGAGGGCATGGCCCAGCTCAAGCGACTCTTCCTGTGCCGAAACCAGCTGGCCAGCGTGCCCAGTGACCTGCCCGCATCTCTGGAGGAACTACGCCTTGACGCCAACGCTGTGAGCGTGATGTCAGAGGCCGCCTGGTCCCGCTGCCCCACCCTGCAGATTCTCAGCCTAGCCAATAACAGCCTAGGGGTGGGTTCTATTCCCCCGGGGGTCTTTGCCCCTTTAGCTACCCTGCGTATTCTCAACCTCAACCACAACCGCTTACTAATGGTGCCTTTACGTCTCCCTTCACGGCTCCGGGAGCTGTATCTCCGTGGCAACCGCATCAAGCAGGTCGCTCGGGGCACGTTCTCCACAGGGTCTATGCTGCTCTCTCTGGACCTCAGTTCCAACCGCTTGGTGGATAACGGCCTGCAGAAGGACTCTTTCCAGCATGCCCTGTCTCTGGAGAGCCTCAACCTGGAGGGAAACCTCCTCAGCCAGGTCCCTCGCCACCTGCCCCAGGCCCTCAGGACCCTCAACCTGGAGGGCAATGCAATCACCTCCATCAGCAAGGGGGCCTTTGTCAGGCTGCCACACCTCGAGAAC
>JAAGVU020000001.1:9405283-9440972 GCA_011763525.2 Mormyrus iriodes
AGAGTAACACACAGACAATCAGATGTAGAGTAACACACAGACAAACACGGGCAGAGTAACACACAGACAATCAGATGTAGAGTAACACACAAACAAACACGGGCAGAGTAACACACAGACAATCAGATGTAGAGTAACACACAGACAAACACGGGCAGAGTAACACACAGACAAACACGGGCAGAGTAACACACAGACAAACACGGGCAGAGTAACTCACAGACAAACTTGCACCGAGAAAGATGCAGGGAAATACATGCAGATGTCATCTTTCATTCACCCCTCACCCGAGAAGGCCCCAGTGGAGTGGCAGAAAGCCTGTAGCATCAATAAGATGGAGCCTCCATGAAATATGGGATCCATGCTGGAGGAGTCAAACAGGAAATGAGGCCCTTTAATGAAAGCGTGGCTGAAAACAGATGGGAGGATGTGTATCTGGGAAAAACATGTGTTGACTGATGTCAGGAGACACGATGCTGATATCACCTTTATGAGAAAAGTACCGCGTATCCCAGGAGTAACCATATTCTCCCAGAAGGAACCATACTCTCTTTCAAGGGGAACGCAAACGTTTCTGATTGCTCAAATCTGGGGTGGAGAGTGAACAGAAACCGGAGGATACCATTTTACAGACCTGTAGGGAGGGGCATGGCCTGGCAGCCGGAGAACCCCAACTGCTGCACATCTGCACCCCTGTGTGTGCCTGCAGGCTGGGGCACAGTCCTGTTTCCAAGCTCAAACTGGTACCATGTGCAGAAAGGCACAACACCCCCAAACAAAGGTGTCAATGGTCACTGCTGTGGGGGCTTTCCTGCCTTGCTAAGAGGACTAAGAGGAGAGAAAACAGTCACTGTTTTTCCCCCAACCCGTTTTCTGACCCATTTTACAAACTTTAAACATTTTTCAATCCAACTTTAAACTTTTTTCAATCCAATACTTAGACACACTGAATGAAATATAAATAGGATCTGTCAGATCCCGGCCGAGTGTTTCATTTATGATGTTTTTTTCCATGGCTTTCAGCGTGTGCAGATTTTAGTGCACCTTAAGAAAACCCTGATGGGCTTGAGACAGGGACTGTGATATTTTGTGAGATACACATGTACACATAAGGCAAAGAGAGAGACAGGAATGGCGACGGCGAGAGAGATAAAGTGAGAGAGAGAGAAAGAGAGAGACAGTAATGGAGAGGGGGGAAGAAAGTAAGATAATCCTTTATTAGTCCCACAAGTGGAAAATTTGTAGGGGATTTTAAATTTGTAAAGGGGATAATGAGAGAGAAAGGGGGGAGAGAATGAGAGAGAGAGAGAGAAAGAGAGTAATGGAGAGAGGGGAAGATAGTAAAGGGGATAATGAGAGAGAAAGGGGGGAGAGAATGAGAGAGAGAGAGAGAGAGAGAGAGAGAGAAAGAATAAGAGAGAGAGACAGAGAGAGCGAGAGAATAAGAGAGAGAGAGACAGAGAGAGAGAGAGAGAGAGAGCCAGGGGAGCCAGACGGACCTCCACAGTGTTTCTGACTCTTCAGTACATTTCAACACACATGCACAGTTACAGACACACACACACACTCACACACACACACAATGTTACACATTCACATGCACATAAAGTCACAGACACACAGATACACACAGACACACACACTCTGTCACACATACACAGACACAAATACACACAGTCGTAGACACACACACATACATGCACACACACTCACACATACGGACTAACAGACACATTTCTCTTTGTGGGGACTGAAACAATGGTCCCCACAATGTCAAAATAACATGTTTTTATCACATTGTGGAGACATTTGGTCCGTACAATGTAAGGTATACCTGAACCACACACACACACACGCACACACACAAACACATATGCTGCTAGTCAGGCTGCCCCAGTGCTGGGATCTGGAATGGAGGTGTGGCCTGTGAAAAAGCACCCCCCCACCACCAGATTAGTAACTGATACCATAAGTCAGAGTTTTGTGGATGTGGAAGCTGAGTGGCGTGTTTGTATGGGTGTGTGTGAGTCAGTGTAAGACTCCAGAGAGGGACCACCCCTCCCCCCAGTCATTAAACAAGTAACAAGCAAATGAGTTATTGCCTTTTTTTTTAAATACACCCCAATGCACATATGTGCAGGCACACTCCAGGAAGGTGTCAGCCTGGGAATGACACCCCGTGCTGTGTCTAACATCTCTACATACTTAACACATTACCAACAGGCTACACGCCATTGCAAACTGGTAAAAGCCAGCGGTGACCATGATATCCATGACCACGGTAGTCAAATCCCGCTACAAGCGGCCAGATGAGTCACTGATAGCCGCTGTGTGCATGTGCACACTGTACAGTGCGTGTACACACATGCAACTACAAACGCTGGGCTAATAATATGACCCTCACAATCACCCATGTCTGTCAGGCACCCAGAAGATGAGAGTGTGGAATTCTGATGGAGAGAGGCCACAAATTAAGCCATTATCCCTTTGGCTTCACCCCCACTGCCCTCTAACTCTGTTATAGGCCCTTAGGGGGTCAGAGCACCACCCATTATCTCGTCCAGGCTGTGCATTAGCATGTGCTTATTCCTGGTCTCCTACCTAATCACTCACATCGTGGCTTTGGTGTTTTAACGCTTATTTTCAATCCAAGTCAGAGCTACATTTCAAGGTGTTGTTATGTTTATAAAAAGTGAGAGCTGGCTTTGGCAGTGCCAAAACAAGCCTTCCTCATCCGTCCTCCAGAACGCAGCAAGAATCAATGTCCCGGATGGCTGCTCTGCACAGCCCTGTTTCAGAAGTGTTTTCCTATGCAGTTTCCATTACTGGGTAAAACCTGCACAGCCTCAGTGTCTGCAGTACGATGAGGCGGGTCAACCGCTGCCACCACCACACAGCCAAAACAACTCTGCAAGCTCGATCCTTCCAGGACGAGTTTAGGGTTCAGCCTCCCCGTTGCCATGGTACTGGCCCCTCATCAGGGTCTAGACGTGCCACTTTAAAACACTGAGGTGCCGTGAACCAAAGTGGAAAATATTCACCATGTAACAGCCAGCCTAATTAAAGCCCAATTTACACGTCCAGGAAGTGCCTCTGGACTCAGCATTTTCCAGCTGGAATGGAAAGGAAATGCCCCAGAACACCACGTTTCAGCACCAGGAGACATTTCCTAAGGCCAGAAAATGACATCACTGGGAATCGATTAAGGTCAAGTTCTTCCAAGGCAACAGCGACGTCCCAGCAGTCTGCCCAGGTGTCAGCATTGACTGGATGCTAGTGAGTTCAACTAAAATCCAGCTTTGCTGTGACCTCCTTGGAAATGGCGTCCCAACCTCCTGCAGCCCTCCCCTCCCACCACCACCAATCTCAAAACTACCCAGAAAGTCTAGCGTCTGACTGCAATCTGACGTGGTGCTGCTCAGCACTCAGGCCGCAGGTTTCTGCAGCAAACACCGCCCTCCTTTGCTCAAACTCCTTTCAGCAGTTGTTTCTCCTAGAGCCCAATTACAAACCTGGCAACAGATGTCAACACTGTTACAAATGTACCGCCTCAGCTATGACTTTCCCGTGGAGTACATGCTCTTGATGCTGAATCAGAGGGATTCTCTCGCTTCTTAAAGCAGATGGAAGATGGATCCAGGGCTTTTGAGCCATCTGCAATTTTTATAGACGGGGGCTGCAACCAGCTGGCAAGAATCCCTAGTGGCTAAGGTTTTACGGAATCATCCAAAAATATGAAAGATGTCAAAAGAATCATAAATCTGGTGAGGACACATTTCTGTTTCTAACAGAACCAATAACTTTATGTTTCAGTTCCTGTTTTTCGTTTTTTTTCGGGGAGGGGGGCGCATGGACTGAGAACTTCGAGGAGAAGAGAACATCGCAAGGGTACCAGATATTTCCAGAATCTGACTTATTTATTAACTTAGTTAAAGGGTGGGGTGACCAATGTGCCTTAACTTAGGGATGACGATACAAAGGTGTATCTTTTGGGATATTTCTGATAAATTCCAGCAGAGTATTTACAGCTGAATTTACCAGAACAAAATGAACAGATTAGCAGTGTAATGACCTAGCGACAGCGTAATGACCCAGAGACAGTGTAATGACCCAGTGACAGTGTAATGACCTAGCGACAGCGTAATAACCTAGCGACAGCGTAATGACCCAGAGACAGTGTAATGACCCAGTGACAGTGTAATGACCTAGCGACAGTGTAATGACCCAGCGACAGTGTAATGTCACAGTGACAGTGTAATGACCTAGTGACAATGTAATGACGTAGCGACAGTGTGATGACCCAGCGACAGCATAATGACCTAGTGACAGTGTAATGACCCAGCGACAGCGTAATGACCTAGCGACAGTGTGATGACCCAGCGACAGCGCAATGACCTAGCGACAGTGTGATGACGTAGCGACAGTGTAATGACCCAGCGACAGTGTAATGACCTAGTGACAGTGTAATGACCCAGTGACAGTGTAATGACCCAGCGACAGCGTAATGACCCAGAGAGAGTGTAATGACCCAGTGACAGTGTAATGACCCAGCAACAGTGTAATGACCTAGTGACAGTGTAATGTCACAGCGGCAGTGTAATGACCTAGTGACAGTGTAATGTCACAGCGGCAGTGTAATGTCACAGTGGCAGTGTGATGACCCAGTGGCAGTGTGATGACCTAGCGACAATGTAATGTCACAGTGGCAGTGTAATGACCCAGTAGCAGTGTAATGACGTAGCAACAGTGTAATGACCTAGTGACAGTGAAATGACCTAGTGACAGTGTAATGGCACAGCGGCAGTGTAATGTCACAGTAGCAGTGTAATGACCCAGTAGCAGTGTAATGACGTAGCGACAGTGTAATGACCCAGCAACAGTGTAATGACCTAGTGACAGTGTAATGTCACAGCGGCAGTGTAATGTCACAGTGGCAGTGTAATGACCCAGTGGCAGTGTAATGACGTAGCAACAGTGTAATGACCTAGTGACAGTGAAATGACCTAGTGACAATGTAATGACCTAGCGACAGTGTAATGACCTAGCGACAGTGTAATGACGTAGCGACAGTGTAAATGACCTAGTGACAGTGTAATGTCACAGCGGCAATGTAATGTCACAGTGGCACTGTGATGACCCAGCGGCAGTGTAATGACCTAGTGACAGTGTAATGTCACAGCGGCAGTGTAATGTCACAGTGGCAGTGTAATGGCCCAGTGGCAATGTAATGACCTAGCGACAGTGTGATATCACAGTGGCAGTGTAATGACCTAGCGACAATGTAATGACGTAGCGACAGTGTGATGACCCAGCAACAGTGTAATGACCTAGCGACAGTGTAATGTCACAGTGGCAGTGTAATGACCCAGTAGCAGTGTAATGACGTAGCGACAGCGTAATGACCTAGTGACAGTGAAATGACCTAGTGACAATGTAATGGCGTAGCGACAGTGTAATGACCCAGCAACAGTGTAATGACCAAGTGACAGTGTAATGTCACAGCGGCAGTGTAATGTCACAGTGGCAGTGTAATGACCCAGTGGCAGTGTAATGACCTAGCGACAGTGTAATGTCACAGTGGCAGTGTGATGACCTAGCGACAATGTAATGACGTAGCGGCAGTGTAATGACCCAGCAACAGTGTAATGACCTAGTGACAGTGTAATGTCACAGTGGCAGTGTAATGACCCAGTGGCAGCGTAATAGCCTAGCGACAGTGTAATGTCACAGTGGCAGTGTAATGACCCAGTAGCAGTGTAATGACCTAGCGACAGTGTAATGTCACAGTGACAGTGTGATGACACAGTAGCAGTGGAATGACACAGCAGCAGTGTAATGTCACAGTGGCAGTGTAATCACCCAGCAGCAGTATAATGTCACGGCGGTAGTGTAATGTCACAGCAGCAGTGTAATGTCACGGTGGCAGTGTAATGTTAGAGCAGCTGTGCAATGACCCAGCGGCAGTGTAATGTCACAGTGGCAGTGTAATGACCCAGTGGCAGTGTAATGACCTAGCAACAGTGTAATGTCACAGTGACAGTGTGATGACCAAGCGACAATGTAATGACGTAGCGGCAGTGTAATGACCCAGCAACAGTGTAATGACCTAGTGACAGTGTAATGTCACAGTGGCAGTGTAATGACCCAGTGGCAGCGTAATAGCCTAGCGACAGTGTAATGTCACAGTGGCAGTGTAATGACCCAGTAGCAGTGTAATGACCTAGCGACAGTGTAATGTCACAGTGACAGTGTGATGACACAGTAGCAGTGGAATGACACAGCAGCAGTGTAATGTCACAGTGGCAGTGTAATCACCCAGCAGCAGTATAATGTCACGGCGGCAGTGTAATGTCACAGCAGCAGTGTAATGTCACGGCGGCAGTGTAATGTCACGGTGGCAGTGTAATGTTAGAGCAGCTGTGCAATGACCCAGCAGCAGTGTAATGACACAGTGGCAATGTAATGTCACAGCAGCAGTGTAATGACAAGTGCAGGAAAAGCCACCAGAGAACGTCTGAATCATGCCTTACTGTGTAGTGCCTGACTCTCTTTCCCAGATAATCCCTCTTTCCTGTGCTCCAGAGCACCAAGACCCTGTAAAACAAACTGGTCCCGATGTCGTGCTGGGCGGCCGCGCCCTGCCCCAGCGGGGCAGTGGCCATGAAAGAGGCTGCTTCTGGGGGCCACGCGGGCACTTTCCGCACCATGGCTAATCACTGCGGCCTGCCGCTGCGCTACCGCGCTCCACAAGCGCCTCGTAAAGGCCAGCAGAGAGACAGCCCTTTCTGTAATGACACTGTAAAATGTGCCTGTAGGATCGTAAACTGCAATGTCAGCATACATACAAGACTGCTGAGATGCTATCATAAAGCATTTCCAGGATTCTTAGCTTAAGATCCCACATACTCTATTAAACATAGAATCGACAATCATTCTGCTGTATATGGCTTTTTCTCTATGTCCTGTCTGTGTGAACCTTACATCTTCTTCCTGTGTGTGTGGATCTCGCATCTTCTCCCAGTATGTGTAGGCCTTGCATCTTTTCCCCTGTGTGTATGGATCTCACATCTTCTCCCAGTGTGTGTGGATCTTGCACCTTCTCCTTGTGTGTGTGGATCTTGCATCTTTTCCCTATTTGTGTGGATCTCACATTTTCTCCCTGTGTGTGTGGACCTTGAATCTCGTCCCTGTGTGTGTGGATCTCACATCTTCTCCCAGTGTGTATGGACCTTGCATCACAAAGTGAAATATCTGAAGTACCACACTGTCTGGGAAGTCATCACCACTGCAAAGCTCAGTCTTAATTTCACAGTGACTATACAAACCGCTGGATCCTGGCTGCGGCAAATGCAAATCCTTCTACGTTTCAGTCATGGCAGGAACTTGGGGTAGAGGAATGAGCACCAGCATGCCACGGGCTCAGCTTGGTGCCAGGAGCAGCCTGTGGCAGTTCCTCCTCCTGGCTTGTTACACAAACCGACCAGGAGGAGAAGGAAGCTGAGACAGAAATAAATGTGGAAGAAAAAGGGGCTGGAAGACCTGGCACTTCCTGGTGTGAGCATCTCCAGCTAAGATTCTGGAAGACAGGCTAGTGGAGAATCAGAAGTTTTTTCTTAGAGCAGGACTGATTAGTTATTGTACAACCATACCTATTCAAGCACAGACAGACACACAAATACATGCAAACACATATACACAGTCTGGGGGGTGTCTGCTTTGGACTTTGGGTCTTCTGGCTGATTGACAGGAAGGGGACCTGAGGCCAAAGTAAACTTAAAGCTTGTAAGCCACACTGAAATGCTGTTGTCAGAAAAAAAAAATACATACGTCATCTAAGACATGTAAGTGCATCTAAGGATATAACTTGTGCAATGCTTTTATTTTACTGTGTTTTTTTGTTCTTTGTTCCATATAATATAAAAACCACCATTGTTGTCTCGGGCACATCAGTGCATATTAAAAAGAAATAGAAGCAATTTTAAGACCAAGATGTAAACCTCATTACAGCATTAAATCACAGCCAAAACCAGGAGTAAAGTTTAATAGGCTTGTTTCCCTTCCTGTGAAATCTCTATAAAGAACGGCTGAGATCACAGTCACCTCCGAGATTCCAGGTATTTTCCCATGTCCTGATATAAAGGCACATCACAAACAGAAGTCTTGGGCAGTTTGAGTGTGCCAGGTCACTTTAATTTAAGGCTCCAAGTAATGTGTTTACATCTCTGTCTGTGTGCGAGATCATGCATATTATGTGTGTGGTCATTTTATTTATTTTAAGCATCGGCATGTTCCGCCGTAGAGAACCAAAGCACTTGTGATAAATTCGGCAGCAACATGGACTCTAGAGGCGGCCATCTTGATTGGCAATCGCACTCTGCGTGAATCATCCAGAGCCTTTAAGCATTAGTCTGCTTTGAAACATAAAGCATGAAATTTGTGTGTTTTGGAGTCCAGTCTCAAGAAAGAACATGGAGTCAAACGACTTCCTAAGGGAGGAAATGTATTTTAAAGGTGAATGCAGCCTGCATGTGAGCCCTCCGGGACTGAATGAGCAGATGTGGTGGGGAATGCAGACTCCACATCTGGGAATCCAGAGTCAAGTCCAGACACAGGAGCACGGTGTTGACACTGGCACAGTCATGTCACACAATGCGATGAATCTGAACAATATTTTTACTTTTTAGGACAGAAAAACAAAACATGGCACAAACACCCACCTAAAATTTCATTGTTGATTAACATTTGACCAATTAAAGGCCTTTGTGCAAAATCATAGCACGTCTCCATTGATGTAACCAACTACACTTGAGTTCAATCAACCTGCAGGGTAATCAGCTCCTCCTGACAGTCCCAATTGCCTCAGTACCCCCCTCCCCACTACCCCCAGATTACTGCTGATTACTTTACAGCTTTGGCATCCCTGTATCTTTCAGCCCTTATCTGTAGATTGCTCCATGCTCAGCACAAATAAATCATGCCTTCTCCAGAAATGGAATCTGTGTAATAATCACCTAGGTGCTGACAGGGGGCCGATTTATGAAGGTTGCAGAGGTAACTACCTGTGAAGACACGGCAGAAGGAGGAACCTGCGAGAGCCAGAATTTCTGTGACCCCTGCCCCTGAAGTATCTTATTGGCTTCAGGCTTCAGCCAATCACTGCTCAGTCCCAGCATTCCATTTTGTTTGGCCAATGAATTCCCCATTCTGGGAGTGTGCATGTTGTGCATAGATAAGGGGAAATGGTGTGTGTGTGTGTGTGTGTGTGTGTGTGTGTTTCTGTGTCTGTGTGTGGTCCAGGTATACATTACATTGTGGGGACCAGATGTCCCCACAATGTGATAAAAACCTGTTATTTTGACGTTTGACATTTTTTTTGGTTCCCACAGGGGGAAATTCAATTTTATAAAAATCTGTGACTACAATCAAAACCCCAAAAATGCCAAAAGTCTTGTATTTTGTTTGGTTACTTATGGTTAAAGCTAGGGCTGGGTAGGGGTTAAGGTTATCATTGCTGGGATTAGAGTTTTGCCCATATAAATGAATGAGTAAAGTACAAGTAAATATGGGTCTGTGTGTGTATGTGTGTGTGTGTGTGTGTGTGGTGTTCAATATGCTCATTTTTGTTATGACACAAAGTTCTTAAAGAATGTATGAGATCTGTCTGGTTAGGTAGTTAGTATAAGAAATACAACCCTCCGTACAGAGATAAAGATTTAATGGAACATGGAAAGACTCCATGGGAAAGTATGGGACTCCTTCAATATAGTTCGAGGGCATTTCCTTGCATCAATAAAAGAGCCCAATCTACTTTGCTATTTACAGTCCAGGTTGCACAGAATTATGACATCATAATGTTATCATGTGTTGTCATGGTGACACTAAGCATCATAGAGATTTCATACAGTTTTCTGTACTTATGTCTGCATGTTGTTTTCCTGATTTCACTGATATTTCTCAGTGGTTCGGCCTGCTGCCCTCTGAGTCTCTGACAATTTCCCGAGATGACGGTTCCATGGAAATTCACAGATATGCATTTTGCATCAAACAATTAGGAAAAACTAACACGCTTAATGTTCATGAAAACTGAATTATATAACGGGGTTCCGCTGTGGTCCTGAGGGTAGGGAGTAGAGCTGATATTTAATTACTTCAGTCGCATGAATCTTTACGTTTTGTTGTATTATGTGCAGCAAAAGGAACCAGCATGTTTAGCCATTTGAAATAATGTCAAGTTTAAATAGTTATAAAGGATGTCTGTTGCTTATGACCATTCACGTTATCCTAACATATATACTCCATGTACACTGCGGTCTGTCAGAAGTGATAGGAGGAGCCTGGTTGCTATCAGGATGAATCCCGAGGTCTCCAGGCCAGTGTCTTAGACCACCCAGAGAGAATGTGGGGGCAGGCGGCAGAGGGTTGAGAGGGTCAGAGGTGACGATGGTGATGGAAAAAGATTGCAGGGAAGTGATGTGGAGCTCTTAACGGCTGCATTGGGAAAGTGGGAAAAACACTAAGATTGGCAGGAAGCCTTATGATTTAGTGGAATTAAAAATGTGGGAAGCGAATCACTCTTCCTGACAAAGCAGCAAAAAATACACTAATATGCCAATAAAGCTTCAGCCAGCAAATTCTGTTTACTGTGGTTTAAATCATATAAAACACCAGAGTGCCGCCGGTGCCGGTTGCTGCTTCTCACCAACCACAACTGCATGGCGATATGACTGTGGAAGGAGACGGGCTAAACCCAACAAAGGATCTCCCAGGGAAAGCTGAACAAGGAGGGAAAAGCTGAACGAGGGGGGAAAAGCTGAACATAGGGAAAGCTGAACGAGGAGGGAAAAGCTGAACACAGGGAAAGCTGAATGAGGAGGGAAAAGCTGAACACAGGGAAAGCTGAATGAGGAGGGAAAAGCTGAACGAGGAGGGAAAAGCTGAACACAGGGAAAGCTGAACGAGGAGGGAAAAGCTGAACGAGAAGGGAAAAGCTGAACACAGGGAAAGCTGAACGAGGAGGGAAAAGCTGAACGAGAAGGGAAAAGCTGAACACAGGGAAAGCTGAACGAGGAGGGAAAAGCTGAACACAGGGAAAGCTGAACAAGGAGGGAAAAGCTGAATGAGGATGGAAAAGCTGAACACAGAGAAAGCAGAAGTAGCAGAAAAGGTGAACGAGGGGAAAGCTGAACTAGAGGAAAGTTAAACGAGTGAAAAGCTGAATGAGGGGATCCATCCCACCCACTTTCTTTCCATTCCGTCCTATGTGCCCCACCCCATGCCAGACCTGTCACTAATTACCCCCCCCTCCCCAATTGTCAGGTTGCTGTGGTATGGTCGACGGCCGGAAGACTGATGCTCTTTGGGGTCCACATTGTCAGAAGTAGAGCAGTCAGTCACAGGAGCCTGGCTGTTAGATGCGGCCTCCCTGGTCCTGCTGCCATTAATGGTGCTGGAACAACGCCCCCCCCCACCCCATCCACATCCTGGGGGGGGGGGGGGGGCTGAGGCCTAAAGCATGTAAGAGCCAGACAGCCATTTCCCAGCTCTCTCTCTCCCAGCCAGAAATACATAAAGAGCAGCTGATAAAATGACCTCGCCTCTCTATTAAAAACAAAAGGGAGCGGAGAGTGAAACAGACTGGCTGTGATTGTGGCAGATGGCTGCATGCGTTTTTAAGGCCTCAGACCTGTTCGTTCAGTCTCATGTCAGTCCGACCGGCACCGACGGTCCTGCTTGGCCATCACTTTGAGAACAAAACAATACCACCTCAAAGAAACTTGAATCAGCTTAGCATGAAATCTCTCCTCCATAAAAAACAAGATAGATTACATTCATATACCTTCTGATATTGGCTCAGACATAAGTTCATGAAACGTAAACAGAAACAGGAAGCTTAATCTGGACATAATGCATAAGAGCGCCATGAAGGTTAGCTGCTATGCCTATGATGGCATCTGTTATGTCACCTGTCTGTTAAGACCCTGCAGCTAATAACTAATTAATCGCCTGAACCCAGTTCCAGTCTCGTAGACAGCTTGAGGTTTGGACAGATTCGGACTTTAATACAGAATGTCCTTATTCCTGTAGTGATTAAAAAGAACAAAATTTTGAATAGTTTACCACTGATTTATTTATCTGAAAACAGCTGCATGTAGTGGCTCCGCTTTGGAATCTGCTTTGCTTTTGCAGGTCAGACTTCTTGGCACTAATGAGATGTTGACATGGTTTTGAATTTGCTCAGCAAGTTTGTCGTTGCTCATACGAGCAGGGGAGAGACACAGATGCCAGCAGTTTATCACGCAGCAGCCTGCTAACTATGTCCAGGACCACAGCTGGAGATTCTTTTTCATTTCCTTGCACAAGATTAGCTGCAATCTCATGTTTTTCAGGAAATCCCAGTAAAGCTAAGGGTGGACAGATACGCACTGCATCGTGAATTTGTGAATCTGCTTTGAATGTGTGCTGAATGTGCCTGTTCTCAGTGGCCCAGACCTCGGGCGCACAGGAGATGCCCCAGCTTATCTGTGTCTGTGCACCCCCCCACTTCCATCCTAAAAAGGTTTGCTGAGGTCTCCCAGATATCCTGCATCTATCAACAACATACTGTTTGGGTGGGGGATCGTGACACAGCTCCTGTGAAATTCTGTAGGATAGATGGGGCGTTTCGGGGAAAATTGCTCACAGCTGTGGCCTGCTACCAGGAACCCTTTCTTGATTTGCCAATCGTAAGTTGTGAGGAAATCCGATTTTCTCAGCCACATTTTGCCTTGTTAATTGGCTAATGTCAGCCAGTGGATGGCTAGAGGGTTTCCAGCACATCAGCTATGCTATGGACTGGACTGCTGTACTGCTGTTTAATGAAGGATGTTTTAAGGCGACGGATCAGCTGTTTGAAAACACAGGAATGCATCAGCATGTGTGAAGAGTGGAGGTCATCCCACTAGTCCTGCGGTTCATGCTTGTCCCACCCCTGGCCAGCCATAAATTAATCCAACAGCTGAGTGCCTGAATGATGTGCTGTAACCTTTTATTTCCCCACTGTGATTTGGTCAGGCAGTGAAATGGCCAGCTCAGTCTCGCTTTTCATATTCATCATTGCGTGGAAGGACCCGGTTTCTACCAGGTCTCCTCGCTCTGGGAATGTGTGTTTTTCCAGCTTTGGGGATCTGTATCATCCTTGCTTGCTCCTCCGCCTGTGGCTGGCTGTGCTTGCCAGAGCTCCCTTTCAAACATCTGTTTTGTCCATATGCATTGCTGGTTTCGCCTGCCCACAGCTACACTTGAGAGTGTTTCATCCACTGTTTCTGTACTTTTGCGGATAATCCTCATCACTGACAGGTAGAATCCAGATGTCAAAGGTTTGGGGCTCGACCAGTCGAAGCTCAGCATAATTCCCTCTTGTGTCTGCATGCTTGTATCTATGCACTTTATGTTCCTTTGCTACCACATGCAAATGAATTTCCCCTGTGATAAATAAATTGAATCCTATGTTTTCATGAAATTCTGTGGGGCCCCTGAACAAGAGCCCTTAATTAAGCCCCAGTCGTTCCTGGCTGACCCTACTTTCTCAGTTGCACGTTGCTTTGGATTAAAGTGTCTGCCCAAATAAATAAATGTACAAATGTGCTTTGAGTGAGCGAGAGCGTAGCTTCCGCAGCACTGCACTGTAAGCCCCAAACTGTGAGGCATTTTCCCCCTCTTTAGGAATAAATATATAAATAACAGTACATTTGTGAGTGAGATGCAGTGGATCTGCAATGTAGCTACAAGGTCTTGTGTCTGATGTCATGTGCTCGGCGGAGTAACCTGATCCAGCCGGACTCAGCCAGCCTGGGCGGCTCCGGTGCTCTGGAGGGGATGTTAACTCCTGACCCGAAGGCAGAGACGTGGCAACCCAGACCGGCCCATTCTGACTGCCACGGCAACGACTGCAGCCAGATCTCATTCTTCTGAGACACAAGGCTAGTTGTAACAGAGGCTAATTCTCCCATTTTACACTTAGAAGAAAGAGTATGAGATTAAGCTTTACTGTATACTGTATAGCTTGGAGGGAAAACAATACATGACAAGACACAGAAAAGGATACAGTGGCCCAACCCCAGTATGATTTAAGGAAGGTGTTTTTATTGTTGTCGATTCTGCAATTCCTGCTTGCTTGGCATTACATTCAGCTCTTTATACTGACAAACTGCCAAAAATGCTATTACAGTCTCATAATGTCGTTGTTTTTGGGCCTGTGATCTTTTAGAAATCTAGCCAGAGCTTTAGTGCTTAGTGAAAATAGTTTTTCTGTTGCTGTGTGGGATACCTGACCCTCCGAAACGTCTCCAAGGAGACCAGCGTCTGGAAGCGGGGAATGATTTAAGTTGGGCTGAGCTTCTGGGAGGCTGCAGTGAAAACAGCTGCCAAGTCAAAATAGAGAGGAGAGCATAGCAGGAAGGTCTGCATCTCCTGTGATTGTGAGTATGAGCTGCTAACTCAGTCAATGTGTCTGCTGTAACCCCCCCCCCTACACACACACCACCAGGTATTCACATGCTGTAATGTCAGTCAGGTAACACCACCCCCCGCCCCGGTATTTACGTGATGTAATCACAGTCAGGTAAAACCCCCCTGGTATTTACATGCTGTAATGTCAGTCAGGTAACACCCCTCCCCCGGTATTTATGTGATGTAATCTCAGTCAGGTAACACCCCCCTGGTATTTGCATGCTGAAATGTCAGTCAGATAACACACCTCCCCTTACATATTTATGTGCTGTAATGTCAGTCAGGAGACTCCCCCCCCAGTATTTACACACTGTAATGTCAGTCAGGTAGCACCCTTCCCCCCCACACCTTCGGTATTTATGTGCTGTAATGTCAGTCAGGTAACACCCCTCCCCCCGGTATTTACGTGCTGTAATGTCAGGTAACACTCCTCACCCCCCACCCCCTCAGTATTTATGTGCTGTAATGTCAGTCAGGTAATACCCCCCTGGTATTTACCTGCTATAAGTTTGCTTGGGCACCACTGGAAGGCTTGCTTCCATCCCCCCCCCCCCCACACACACACCCAGAAACACACATAAATGTCTTACAGAGCCCCGATGGAATCGACAGGCATTATTAAAGCTGCATTGAGTCTGTTCCTGTTTAACAATTTCACTGTGGGTTGCTCGTAAGTCTGTCATGAAAAATTCCCCTTTGAGGAATGTTACAGAAGGATGGGGTTCTGCTCCGGGCCCCTTTGTGTGTGTGGGGGGACATGATCTTCGGGTCTCTCATGATGAAGATTCGGGTTATTCAAACTGACCGCTTGCACCCGGCCTCGCTCTCAATAGTGTGTATAGATTGATTTGTCCTGTTTTGGTTCACCCTGAGTGACCCAGTAACAGAAACCAGCTGACAACAGTCCACAGACCTCTACACAATTCCCCATTCAGGCACGGGGTGTCGGATCTGCGTCGATTTACTGTTACATCCGCTTAAGTGAAGGTGACTCTATGTTTCCATATTGCCATTTGCATCACGTTAGCCCCACCCGACCCTGTCCCTGTCTAACCCAGAGAAGGGAGCAAATTGTAAATAAACCTGTTCCACGTTCCCGAGGACCTGAGACACATGGTTCTGCTCACCTTCCCATCATTTCTGTTGCTGTCCGCATTGGATACAACCACTATCTCCACACACTGTCCCCACACCTTGGGGTAGATCCTACCAGCCTTGGGTACTCGTCACATCTTCACATGCTCCTGAGACACCTTCATCATGGAAGATCTCACCTAGGTCATGCTTGCTTGATTGGGTGCATCAATCTTAAGACGAATGAAATGAATGAAAAGAGGAATGTAGGGCAGCATCAAGCGTTAGCTGAAGGAGATCGCTGACCGCTTTCTCCATCACTGCTCCTCCTGGGCTTGTTGATCGCCAAGCTAGGTGGCAGTTACTATATTGGCAACATTAACCTCATGTTCAGGCTGTAGGATATGTTCTGACCTTCCCTACTGCTGGGATGTCCACCCCTCTGCCCCCCTCCCCCACCCACTCATTTAATGTTTTATTAGGATTTTTACCTTTGAAATCATTACACAGAGTCAGCACCCTGTCTAATGAATCAAGAATATCCAGATCTGCTCAGTGTAAATTAGCTGCAGAGAGGTGGAGGGCTTTCTGCTGGTCTAATAACAGATGCCTCCTTCATGCAGCTGTAGACGTTCAGTAAACATGCTGGGTCCATGCTAAACATATGACCTGAAGCTGACTGAGAAATTTAAAGATCGCAGTAGGAAAGGGAACCTTCTTATATTGCAAAATTGCAGTACATTTCTATATAATTTCGACTGACAATTTCATCATTAAATAATAGATTATATTCAGCTAGAACAGGGGTGGGCAATTTTATCCAGAAAGGGCCGTTGAGTGTGTGGGTTTTCACTGCAACTCCCTAATTACATTACTAATTAGTGGACTGACTAGCTGACGAGTCCTCACGCCTGGGTTTGAACAGCTGACCTAAAGGTTATCCCAAATACCTGCAAACACACCGGCCTTTTGCGGATAAGATTGGCCACCCCTGAGCTAGAATGTCATACTTTTAACAAATGAAGAACATCTGCTCTCTGCAGCCATGCTGTTTTTGCATTCCTCGATGAGTGTGCAATGTGCACCACATCCTGCCTCTCCCCACTCTGGGCCTTTCTCACAGACTAGTTACTATTTTGCCCTTTTCCATTCCAAATTCCTCCAGTGCTGCTCACCTCAGTATTGGAAGTGATGTAGGTAACCATCTGTGGTGATGATCCCCCTACACATTAAAGAATGCAGGTGATCTGATCAGTATAACCAGGAACTGATTTTTCCTAGGATGCTAACCTCTGCCTTTCTGTGAGAATCTAAGTAATCTTCGCTTAGATCTTTTTCCAGGGTGGTACCCTCTGCCTTTCCAAAAGGATCTAAGTGATCTTCTCTGAGATCTGTTCCCAGGGTGGTACCCTCTGCCTTTCCATAAGGATCTAAGTGATCTTCCCTGAGATCTGTTCCCAGGGTGGTACCCTCTGCCTTTCCATAAGGATCTAAGTGATCTTCCCTGAGATCTGTTCCCAGGGTGGTACGTTCTGCTTAATCCTGAGGACCTAAATGATCATCGCTGAGATCTGTTTCTAGGGTGGTAAGCTCTGCCTTATCGTGAGGGCCAGGGGGACCTACTGTGAGCTCCATTCTCACACACACGGGCTCCACTGAGGCTGATTTTCATTCATTGAGATTGGAGTACAGATGCTGTGACTGTGCTGCCAGTTTTACTGGGTTTCTCCTGTTTTATACTCCATTTCATCCTGAAAAACAAGACCACTATGACAGCGGGACAAAAGTTATGACTTTGGCTCCCATATTTAAGGGTCTCAGAAGCAGGATTAGATCTAAGAAACACATGAGGTAAAAGAAGCTTCACTATGGGTATTTCAGGACATCATGAAATACACAGGCTGGAAAATCTCTACTTCCTGGCCATCACTCATCATGCATCCTGTCTAGAATCTTTATTTTATAGGAGACTGATTTATGCCTGTGTTTTTGATGCTGCCACTGAGAATTTTATGGTAAGTGTGATAAATGTGTAAGCCCCTGAGAAAGACAGTGGCGGGCGGCATCGTGACTTTATTACGGTATTCCTGTGGTCATGCATATACATTTCAGACAAATGGTACCTGTCCTGCCCGCTGGCAGCGGAATGCCGAGGCCGTCATCCATTGCCTGTGTTTGCAGCCTTAGCTGACCTGTGCATTTGGACAGCGGCACACAATCCAGGTGACATAACAGCTGAGGGAATACCTGGAGGAGAGCAGCTGCTGAATGTGACGCCATCTGGCCCCCATTCAAAAAGTGGCCTTGGCTTCTGTCCCCCATTTAATGACGATGGCAGATTATCTAAGGTGTCCCCATGCCCCTGGCTACAAGAACCATCTGTAGGTTTGGCACGCATGTGAGAGATCGTCTCTGCTGTGCACGGATGCTCTTTTTCATACACACACACACTCACATACACGCACAAAAATCAATGGTGTCATCCTGCTGGATAAGCTCAGAGATAAACATCTCTTGTCCACAGGTCAGGGGAAAGAAATCCTTCATTTGAACTTTTTAACTTCATTGACACAGTGACCATGTGTGGAGGGAAGTTCTGCACTAAAACGTGTTTTAGGTGGTCAGAGTGGTTCAGTTGGCGGGGGGGTCAAAGAAAACGAAAGCAGGTAGGAGAGCGACACACATTCAAGCAGCAAAAATGGCCCCCAGGGAAGAAGGGGGTGACAGAGCTTTTGGGGGTGGGGGGGGACCCCGATCTTTACCAAATGACGCAGTGGGCGTGTGAGCTGCTCTCTCTTTCTCCTGCTCTCTCTTCTCCTCCCTTTTCCCTTTTTTTCCTTTTCTAGTTTCTAAAGGGGAGTTTTCCACCAATTGTTTCATCCCTGGAAGAAAGCATTTAGCTGGACCCTCCCTCTCTCTCTCTCCCTCTCGGTCCTTCTCTCTCTCTCTCTCTCTCTCTCTCTCTCTCTGTCTCCTCCCACTCTTCTGTGACAGCACACACCTGCTTTGTCTTGGCTGCATACTGCCGTGGTGCAATTACGCCCCGGCCTTTCCGAGCTCAGCTTCAGAGCCGTCACTGAGATCGATCCCCCCCCCTCTGGATTTGGGAGCGGACCCTCACATACAAACACACACACGTGCGTGCTCGCTCGCTCAGCTAACCAAGGACACCAGGTATGCACCTCCTTCTCGGGGGACCCGCATGACAAGCCGGGGGAGAAGGGGATGCTGGGAGGGTGCATGAAACGGCCGGGAAGAGGGGTGGTGTGTGAAAGCGGGGAGCAAGAGTCAGCGGGAGAAAAGGGGCAGAAACCGCTCAGATCTTGTCTCAAAAGGTCTTCATTGCTACACTCAGAAGGAGCTTTGGAATACTTTGAAGGTACCTTTCTGCTTCAGTCATGGTGGCCTAGGACTGATGTGTCAGCAATTGATATGTGAGCTGCTGGAGTTTTTGCATGCGCATGTTTAATTAAAGCAGTGTGTTAACAGCCGGTTGCTGAGTGTACGGCATGATCGTGTTCCTGCCATGTTCACTGGAAGCCGCGCGGTGTGGTGACAAGACCAGTAGGTCACTAAGGCAGTTAGCGGGACGCCCGACCCCCAGCGTGGCATACAGATTTGTGCAGGTGGGGACGCAGGTGCACAGGTGCACGCCCTGATGCCCCACAGGTGTGCAGTGAGAGGCGAGGAGACAGATTCTGAGATGGATTATGACACGTATCGTTCCAGTGCATTCTGGGAGATGGGGTGGGGGGGAGGAACTGGGCAGGGGGAAGGGTGGCAGGCTAACATGTGAGGCAAGGATGAAGTTAAGGTGGTGCTGAGGTGGGGCTTAGTCCTGGCCTGTTGGGTTTGTTTCCCTGCTGGGGGTCCGTGTCCTGGGGCCTTGGAGAGCCCCTTTACCCTTGTGTTTTAGGGCAGATGGGATAGGAGGGGGTTGGGGGCCTTTCCCTGCATTTCAGGTGGTCACTTCCAGACCCTGACTGTAAAACGCTGCAGGTTTTCCCCCTTCATGTCCTTCAGACTCTGCCTGTGTGGAAAACCCATTAACTTTACGAGCCTTTTCTGTTTAGCAGTTTTATTTTTCCTTTTCTGCGTGCCTTAGAGATCAGACATTTGGGGAAAAAAGACATAGAGATTTCTTTGTTCTGTAACGGCTCAAGTAATTAATCGCCGCTTGCGCATCCCACGGCTGTTTCCCCGGTGTGACTGGAGATCTACTCGGCGATGGGAATGAGCGATCGGTGCCTGTGTCCTCACGTGGTGCCACACCTCAGCCGCTATCGGTGTCTCAGGCTTCTTCACGCTGCCTCCGGCTGCACAGAAACACAGAAGCGGCTTCTTTGAAGACTACCAGCTTCTTGTGTGTCTCACCGGGTCATTACCTCCGCTGACATCTCTGGGTTCCTCACTTTGACCACAGCACTCCACTGCAGTTAAAATTTCACTCTCTGTAGTGAAGAGGAAAGCAGCAGAGCAGGCCGTGAAGAGCTGTAGCTCTGAGACTCCACCATCTGTACTTTGTCTTTCTGGGAAAAAAACAAAAAATGAAAGTTCTAAGCAGTGACTACAGTGACTGTAAGCCTCGGATTGGGGAGGGCTTTCTCTGCTTAAAATCATAGATTTTGGTTCACTGTCAAAAAGGCACATTTTTCTGGAAAGAGTTATACCGAACCTTGGCATTTATTCAAGAAGGGGGAGAAAGAAAAGGAGGGGTCATAAGTTGAGGAAACGGGGAGGTTGACACAAAAGAGAAAGAGTTGAAGTTTCTCTAGCCTTGGGTGTAGATAACTCATGTGACTAAGAAGGTTGCTTGTAGAACATTACAACTATATGGACTACAGGACAACCTTGAACTCCTCCACCTTGTCTTCTGAACATCAACATGCCTCCAGTAGGAGGTTTAAAATACTGGCCATGGGTATCTGGATAGTGTGGGCAGAGCTGAATGTGAGCAAATGCCACATGCTTGAAGGATTGTTCATACAGTATAACAGAAATGGTGATTAGTTACATGGCCTGTAATGGGGTATTCTTGGATCTCCAGGAGGATTAAGCTTCGCTTTCCTGGATCAGCCTTGGGAAAAGAGCATCGAACTCTTGTTCAGGCCCAAGATCACTGAAAGCTAGATAAACTGGGCTGATGACAGACATCTGAGAGGGAGCTGGCAGTGGTCAACAGAAACATAGAGTCGTAAGAACGCAATGATGATGTGACGGTTTCCAGCCGCGTCGGCATCCCTCCCCATAGCTGTGACCACCTCATCAGGACATTTTGGTCATCGCCAACCTGTCAATAGCTACATAGGAGCTCCAAGTTAAGGAAACTGAGTGGATAAGCGCATTTATGATCTTTAACACTGAAAGCTTAAAGCAAGCACAATTTGAGATAACTTGTGCCTTGCTGCTGGCTTTCTAGAAAGCTCATCGAATGTGTGAGCTGTGAACCACCTGGGCCAATGAAGATGAACAAGCCCTCGTGATTTAGGAAGAACTTGCATCGTTGGCAGGTACTTGAGTATGACACACTTCCTGCAACATTCCACATTCCTCCTTTATTGTTCTCAAGTTCAGGTGTGGTAATTAGTGGGCGTGGCTTCTTGGGGGAAAGCCTCAAGTTAATTAGCTCTAACTATATATTCTAAGGCCACCCAGAGGCTTTCAGGCACGTAGCTGAAGCATCACCTCAAAAATCACGGCTTTTGGGAGCAAATTCAAATGCACAGCAGAGTGTCCCCACACACTGTGGCCCCATCAGCTCACCATGTTTGTGGGACACTACAGTGGAATCTTAATCCCTTGTCTTCATTGCAAGGTGATGGATGGCAATGAGATACATCGACAGGAGCCCAAAATAATGAATTTATCTTTCAGAAATGTCTCTATACTGTTCACCTCAACGTTAACAGATGAATGTGGTTTTTGAGAGCGTGATATTTTATTTTCCTTCAGCAAAGTCCTCGGGGTGAAGACCCTTCTGTGGCTTTATCAACATTCTAGCACTTTCTAATAAACGTGCATCAGAGGAAGATGAAAGGTGAAGGATTAAAAACAGACACACTGGCTTAAAAACAGAAGATGGCTAGATTGGCGAAAAACAGAGAGGAATGTTTATCTTAAGCATTTTCAAGGAGGAAATGATAAATCTGGAGGCTCCCTGGGGCTGCAGAGTTCATGGGGCAAGCAGGCACAATGTCAGACAGATGGAGAGCAGGAGAAAACCCGGCTGAGGAAGGTGTCAGCAAGACAAGGCCACAGCAGGGGAGGGAGCCACGAGGTGGCAAAGGCCTAGCCCAACGAGGAGAGATCCGTACATTAAAACGAAGAACACCAGTGCGAGAACGGAGCCATCGTGAAGACCCCCATGAACGGCTGGCCACGGGGCTCCAAAACACACAGACTTTCTCAAATTTGGAAACTTTTAGTCAAGAGCCAGACTCCACTTTCCCGATGATGTTCAGCTCCTCAGAGTCCAAAGGAAAAATGAATTACAGGCTTCAGAGGAATCAGAGAGACCTGGCAGGCGAAGCCGGGCTGGGTCGAGGCCAGGGCGGCAGTAGTCTCTCAACATTCACCCCCCCCCACCCCCAGCGGTTTTTCATGTTGGGTCATCAACGGCATCTTTGACAAGATACTAATAGGCGTCCCATGAATTCTGGCTAACATGGCAATCCAGAATATGCCTTTCTGCCAAACAATCCAAAAACTTCAACATGGTTTAGTTTGTGGGCTACTTTCGTATCCAGAATGTGTGGATTTGGTGTCCTGTTGAGGCGTGTTAGAGGCATTCCAGGTGTGCCTGTAAGGCTTTTCCGCTGCCAGAAACCTAATGGAACAGCAATATATTTCTTCTGGGGTTCTAGGGACCTCAGACTAGAAGAAATATGAGAAGTTCCAAATTGCAACTCTGATTGATGACCCTTGAGGTGATCTGGTAACAAGTGGGAGCCAACTAGGGAACCTGCACCCACAAAACCCATGACCGCATCTCCTACCAGGAGAACAGCTGTGGATACTAGCTGAAATTCTGCCTTGACTCCAGTTAAGAGGCATTGAGTGTCATAGCAAATGTGGACTCAGCACACTCTCTGCATCGGTACATCAGTGCATAGCCTAGAACCGTGTCAATCAAGATTTAAGAGTATAAAATTCTGCCCATTTGTTCCATTTAAATTACATTGGTTCCATGCCCATCATGGCTCAGAATTTGGTGAAAAATTAGCAAATGATGGTGATCTCAAACTTTATACCGATTCAGTACAAAATAGTAAAATAACTGTGCATTTGGGTTAATGTTGTTAGCTATAATGTCTGCAGAAGTTTTACCTCTCATGTCTTAATTAGTATTTGAAAAATCTGAAGCGATCAGAGAACGTAGTGGGGTGAGAGTGTGTGTGTGTGTGTGTGTGTGTGTGTGTGTGTGTGTGTGTGTGTGTGTGTGTTTGCATTTGCTGAGAATCAAAATGAGACAGTGGAACTGTAGCCCTGCAGAGGTAAGGCGAATGGTGGGTATTAGGGCCAGGGGATTTCCATGGATCATCCATGCGTCATCGAACATCCAAATCCAACTTTGTGATAGTAATGTTAACCTATGCCATGGCCCCACCATTCAAAAAGTTTGGGGTTATAGAAAAAATATCTGGGGCTTCAGCCCAATAGCCTGGTCCCAGGCATGCCCCTGCACTAGTGGAAGCACTTGAATGCAGGCTATCCGATTGCACAAGTGCACTCCCATTCCCACACTCCAGCTTATATTCATAGCCTCAGCCCTAATTGCGGCCCCAAGCCTGCCCCCAATGACCTGGAATCGTTAGTGCAGGCATGCATGCGATGGGTGTGGGCATGCATGCGATGGGTGTGGGCGTGCATGCGATGAGTGTGGGCATGCATGTGATAGCACAACAGCTCTCAAAATACCCCTTTCATTGTGTTATGCGGCCACTTGTACATTTCACATAAATGTTTTTTTACCATATTTGTTTTGAATGAACATTGTTCTCAGACAACAACTTCTGCAGACAGGGAAATGATACTGGAGCCCAAAGATTACAGATATCAGGAAGACATGGAATTATGACGACACACACAAATGTACACATTTGTTTAACACAAGAAGAAATTTACTTTCTGGGGTCAGTTTCTGGAGTTTGAAGTCTCAGCTCGTTTTGTGGATAAAGCAGTGCCAAGATGAATGATTTCGAGTTACAAGGCTGTAGGCCCAACAGAGCACGCCCAGTCCTCAGGCTGCCTGTCCAGTTTCAGCTGTGTCCTCAGTTATAATTCTGAGTCAGTGCCGTTGTTGTCATTGGGCTGCCTACAGCAACGCTGACCTGTAATTTGGTGGTGTGTAGACATACAGGGAACTATGCGTCCCTGAACCCGATGTGACCCAGAAAACATAGCCTGGTCCATGAAACAAAACAGAGCATTGCCGAACCAGCAATATGCTCACCACCTAACAGGCGAGTGTCAATGCTGCCAACCTCAACCTTTAGTTAGGAGACAGCAGCCGGCCATTGAGTGTTCCCTCCGTACATAACTGTATGGGTATGAGCCACCTCAGCTAGTCTTCAAAGACTTCTCTGCCGAGGCTCAAGTCAGAACTTTAGACAAAATCTGAGCTCTACATGATATTTTATCATTTTATTGACTGTCTTTGGCTTAGCTGTTAGTGAATCAGCAGGAGTGAACAGGCCATATCCTATCTCAACCCTAAGCACTTTAACAAAACTAACAGGATCTTAGCAGATAAAAACTATCTATAAACAAACTATTGTCGTTATGTTATTTTCGTATAGTCTACAATTATTTGGGATGTATTTGTGTGCCATTTCAGTGTATTTCTGTTAGTTGGGATCTTGCTCATACCGTGTGACTCCTCCAGGCCCAGTCAACGCCCGGCAGCACCATGAAGTCAGTTTTCATCCACTTGTTCCTGGTCACATGCTGCTGGGCTCTGCCCTTCGAGCAGACAGGCTTCATGGACTTCATGATGGAGGACGAAGGAGGTTCTGGATTGGTGCCAGCGACCAAAAAGCCCCCAATATTTACCAGCATCCCAGGCCCGGATGGACCCACCTGCCCTTTCAGATGCCAGTGCCACTTGCGGGTGGTGCAGTGCTCTGATCTAGGTAAGAAGGCAAAGCCCCAGGCAGGGAGAGGGCGAGGCCCCAGGGGGAGGGTGTGTCCATGTTTCAAAGCCAGGTTATTCCTCAAAATAAAAAGGATTGCTGTAGAAAATTAAGATTATTACAATTTAAAATGGAGATGGATCATGAAAATCAGAGGTCTATTCCTTTGGTGGTGGATGATGGTCTAGTCCAGGGGCCTCCAACTCTGGTCCTGGAGAGCTACTGTCCAGTAGGTTTTCTGTCCTACCTGGCTTCTGATGAGCCACACCTGTTCTCAGGTAAATATCAGGAACATGTGTGGCTCATCAGAAACCAGGTAGAAAAGAAAACCTTCTGGATAGTAACTCTCCAGGACTGCAGTTGGAGACCCCCGGTCTAGTCCCGTTTGCAATGCGCATTTCCACAGATAAGCTTCTCCTTGCTTGTTATCAATCTTGGCAGGTAAATCCAAGATTGGCATTCCTTATGAATATTCTCTACAAATCAGGCTCCTCATCATTTGTCAGCTTGGCTGTTTGATTAAAATGCCAGTATTATTAAACAGGCGGTAAGTGTTTTCACATGGTGTGGACCAAAGCGGCCCTGCTGACGCTTTGATTTCCACCACAAATCTTTTTTTTTCACTTTCGTCATTGTTTTTCAGGGACAGAAAAGTGGAGGGAAAGCCAGCCTCATTTTGCTCTCTTTGTTGGTCATGAAAAATAGGTTTTCCCTTAAATCTTGTGATCGCTCAGCCGGTCTCTAATTACACCAACTATACACTTTTTTCCCTCTATTCCCCCACCCCCAGATGTGACGTGTTCATCTCCCAGGAAACAAAAGAACCCCAATCCATCTGTTTTTCCCTACATTTCAGAATTTGTCATTGTGAGAGGGTGCAAAGTATTCTTTAGGGTTTCTGGGGTTTTTTATTGTTGGCATTTTGTGAAAGTGGAACTGGGGCTTTGAAACACTCAAGAAAAATATAAAAATAAGAATTTGAAGTGCAGTCTGGATATGAATCAGGCAGGCTGACAAGGAGGGTCATTTTCCAAGAAAGTCTTCCATTACCTCACAGAATCCACCAATGGGAGCACTCTGAGAGTAGGGAAGAGCCAATGGGAAGTCTCCCAGAGTGGAATACGGTTCGATTCACACATTTGAAGTCGAGCTCCTTGGTCTGGAGCCCAAGCCTGTTCCAAGCACTCTGAGTGTAGGGGGTTTAAGTTGGGTAGGGTGGGGATCCAGGACCTGATCTCAATGCTCAGTCAACTGCTCCATGCTACAAAAGAGTTTCAAATAAGATATAAACTCCAGACATATAAGCAGGCTGGTGTCACTTTTTCCATGGATGTTTTTGTCCAGCACTCTGTCTGCAGTCAACGAAATGACCAGAGCAGCTGAAACGGTCCAACATCTCGCAGAGTCATGGGATGAGCGGCCACGGAGAGACTGAGGCTTTGGAAACGATAGGCTAACTTGGGCAGGGGATGGGGTGGGGGGGCAGGAAATCATGCTAGGCTGAGCCGATATTGATGGATATAACCTTGTGAGCAGGTACATCTTAACAAAGTGGTAAAGCAGTCTCTGGGGTGCTGGGCAGAGGAGCATGTGTACAGCAATGGGAAGCAAAGCCCCTTCTTACTCTGGCATTGTATCAACCTCGGCTGCCTGTTACTCACACTCAAACTGCCACTTCTCCAGGTCATCCTGTCTGAAAGCTCTGGAGAACTTGTTAAAATCACTGCCATATTGCAAGCTGAGCTCATTCTGGCATCTCCATACCCTTCAGCAACATTTCAGCACGATTCGTTTTTCGTTTACCGTGATTGTTTGTAGGTTTCTTTTTTTCCTCAGTTAACATAACATATATTTTTACTTGAGATCAAAGCGCTTTTGACAGAGAGATCTTGTGCATAACAAAACCTGCTTTTATCCAGTCACGTATATAAAAAAAGCATCAGGCAAATACAAGCAGTGAGTTTACAGCATCAATAGTATAAAAGATGTGGCTGTTCACAACATTACATTTGTACAGGTGGATCACCAGACTGGTCACCTGCCACTTGCCAGTAATATCCCAATGGGGTGGTGGAGTGCCCAACTGCATTGTGGGTAGCGAGGAAGCTGCAGCAATGCTGTCGACCCGCTCAGTGTCTTTGTAGCCATTATAAATGCGCCCATGCTCTGTCACATCCTGGCTTTCCCCCCGGTTTCTGAACCCCTCCAATTTGCTGGCTGTCCTAAGAGTCACCCTTAGCCTACTGCTAATGTGTAGATGCTTTTCTGCTGGTGCTCTCCTCCCTTTCACCAAGCTGTTGATCCTCCACGTCAGAGCCCCTGCTTGGCCTTTGTAGTCCCCCCCCCCCCCCACCCAGTGCTTCGGGAGAAGATTAACCACAACCAGCTGTGAGGAAGACGGGGCATTTAGGGCAATGCGGCGCAGCCTAGTGTCTCCAGTACAGACACGTTTTCTATCTGCTTCAAAATTCTCCAAAACTTTTCGATATACTGCAAACTGCTCTGAAGCGCTACAGAACTGTACTTCCAGCTTCGTTTTCGGCCTGACTAAACACGTTAAATTCGCTTCTTTAGCCTCTCATTCTCGCCATATTGATTCTGCATGCTCTTCCTACGGCTGTTTTATTCACATATTTTACTCATCTGGTGAGATACACACAATATGCTTAGATAGCAAAGTAACTTTCTGCACAAACCTTTAGTAGTGAGCTTCCTGGGACCCGATGACCTGTGAAAAGAGGCACCAAAGCCAGGCTGTGTTAAAATACAAGTCATGTGTAGGGTGGGGAGAAGAAGTGCATATATGTACAGATAGGGGGCGATATCTGCATATTCATTTTGGCATGATAGGGTATATAAGATGTTTTCGGACTTTGTAATAATATATTTTCATTCTATTAATATTTAATCTAGTGACATTTGTAAATATTTTAAAAATATTTCAAATATTTTCCCTTTACAAAAATGAGCGTTTGGACCCATAAAGTCCCCTTCCCAATTATAAACATTATTTCGGTAATATCAAATCCATACCCTCATTTTAAACACTGATTTTTCAGGCAAGGATTGCAACAGTGACATTAAATGCTAAATAAGTGTATTGCTAATGGGACTTCTATTGGAAGTCAATCCTTGTGCAAGAAGATCTTAGGTGTCAAATGACAGCTATTGAAACAGGATAGCTGATTGTGACTGATCACAGCTGTGATTACACAAAGGCAAACTACAGGAGTATTATATTAAGCTTAAATCGCTCACCAGATTTTTATCTCTTATGCTGTCAGACTAGGTCTTATTTATTTTATTTTGCTCACAAACAGCATATTATTCAGTTACTTAAAGTTATCTGTTAAGTTTTTATTTTCCTTTGTACTCTAATATTACTTAGAGCATGGATAGTTAAAACTGACCTGGAGAAGACTGGCATCCGTTCTGTCAGCACCTCAGGCCACTCCAATTCACAGAAGCTACTTCTAAAGCCAGAGCTCCAGGTTACCAGCAGCTGCTGTGACACATGCTCATCGTGTCCTGTCGGAGAGTCAAAGTTACCACTGCAGCAGGTGTACGTGTTTGCGGCTGTGTGTCTAAGTAGACAGTTGAGGTTGACCTGATCAAATGTATGTGTGTTTAACTTCCAGGTTTGAAAAACGTTCCAGAAAACCTCCCCGGTGACACAACTCTACTCGACCTGCAGAACAATAAGATTGCTGAGATCCGTGAGAACGATTTCAAGACCCTCAAAGGCCTCCATGTGAGATTTGCACTTTTCCCCGCATGTCATGCAAACTCCTCCTCACGCAATATATCTTCATATGGTGTGGCAAGATTGCATTTTTCAGTTTTCGTACCAGACGATGCTCTTTGCAAAAGTATGTGTTCATCTTGTAAAAAATGCGAAACGTTGATAAAATCAGAGAACCTTGATTAAGAACATGCATACTTCAGTTTTGGAAAAAGCTGCAAGCAAACTTCGTTTGATTCTAAACCTCAGTCATTTTTTCCAGATTCTCAATAAGTTTGTTGCATTCAGTGCATGTCAAACTATTTCAACTAAATTGTACCCAGAAATGCTTTTCTGGAATGTTCCAGTAAAAAAAACAATGTGCTCTCCAGCACCTTGGGGAAGCGCCTGAAGAGCAATGCTCCTATGTCCTCACTGACGACGTTTGTGAGCACTTCGCCACTGTGTGCTGGAGGTTCACGCTCTAAATAGACCTGGACCTTTGGAATAAAGGTGCCACCATCTTAAAACTCAACCAGCAAAATGTTTGTTTAGACATCGTGGGACCAGCTCCTGCCTGTGTCTGGGCCTTCATACTCTTTCCATTGTGCAGAAATCGCTCTCTTGAGAGGGAGCATTCCTCAGATTTCTTCATGTCTGGAAGTGATTAGGAAGCAGAGCACGGTGTGTGTTTTTATTTCAGTCGATAGTGAAGGTCACCAAACGAAACAACCCATGAGTGTTTTATCTTTTTATTTTAACCTTTATTTTACCAGGCAAAGCATCATAAACAGTTTCTTATTTACAATGACAGCCTGGCAAGTGCCAGAAACCACATGTAAAACAAAACGAAAACGAAAAGAAAAAATATAAACAAAAAAATAAATTGAATAAAATACTCATAGCATTTGGACACCCTAGAAATTCACAGGACCATTAGTATATTTGCAGGTTACTTTATAAGGACTGTACCTTCTGAACAGCATAATCAAGCTGTAATTGGTCATTGACACTTATTTATAAAACCAAATCACTTTTTTTACATGGCTCATATTCTCACATGCTGACTGCACTTCCAAGCTGGCTGCATTAAAGACCCAACTGGACTTGTAATGTAAATCTTGATGTCCTCACTGGAACTCCAGGTATTTGTCTGTCTTTCACTTTTCATCATTGGCTTCCCCTGAAAGGCCTTGATCCTGGTGAACAACCTCATCACCACCATCCACGCCAAGGCCTTCATGCCCCTGGGCAAACTGCAGAGGCTCTACCTGTCCAAAAACCTGCTGAAGGAGATGCCCACCAACATGCCCAAGAGCCTGCAGGAGCTGCGCATCCATGAAAACCAGATTGCCAAAATCAAGAAGGCCTCCTTCCAGGGAATGGCCCAGGTCATCGTCATGGGTATGGATATCACCATCGAGGGGTCATAGATTGCTTGGTCATCATTGTGGGTATAAACAGTGAATTAGAAGCATAAGAGCACGGCTTGAATCTCCAGCACAGAGCCTGGCTCCTCACCACACCACACGGTATCGACACAGCTGCAGGCCTTGATTCCCCAGATGTATGCCATGATACTGTGTGGGGGCCCTGATTTCCAACAGAGTGGAAACATTGAATCAGATGTGAAATAACAGACTGAAAAAACTAAATGCAGGAACAAAAATTAGAAAAGAGGAAGAAATATTGCATTCAGCTGGAAGTTAAAGCTAAAAGCCTTCAGCATGGTTTTCTAACTTCCAGAATCACACATCTATTATCATTGTACGAAATACAACGGAATTAGAAGCTTTGTCTTCCAGTGCAAGACTACATACAAACATGACACACATCATATACGTTTTAACAGGTACATAAAGTGCATATTGCTTTTACATTAGGTAAAAAATTGCAGTAAAAATTTGCACGTTAATTGCAGTAAAAACTGCACATTAGAAATATTGCGCAAGTAAGTAGCTACTGTTCATTCATACCATTTGATGGCTCTAGGAATAAAACTGATCTTGAGTCTATTGGTTCTTTGCCTGTGTGTACAAGGCCTTGTGTGTGGACTGGGTCTTTATGCTTTGCCACTGATCCTGAGTATTCAGGAAGCTGGCATGCAGTAGATTAAAGCTCTCTGTGGTTTGATAGCTAGAAGGTTATCAAGCTTATGTTATGGGGGGGCATGTTGAAAGGAGGGATAATCCATGGGGCAGCTCAAATTAGTCAGGGGTTTATTGACAAAAGCAAACAGAAAGAGAGATACTAATGATAAGGGGCCACAAGGGGTCAAAACCAAACTGATAAAACAGAAGTGAAGACAGGGAGCAACACCAGGAACACAATACTAAAGGCGGAAAGGAACACAGGAAAACTACAATACATAATAGGGAATACTACGAACCAGGAAACAGCAGAACAACACAGAATAACAGCCATACATGGAAAACAGCCACAATGAACCAACAAGGAACAGAACAAGAACAGACACTTAAATACACAGCTAACAAGGGCTAACAAGGTGTAGGTGTGGACCATAACCAAAATCAACCAGTTAGTAAAAGCACGGAACAACAATAAATAGGTGGAATTACAATTAACAAGCACTAGTGACTATGAAATAGTATTCACACAGAGGGCTAACAACACTAGGAGGAATCAAGGAACAAGTAAAATGGAACATACTAAGCATGGCACAAGCAGAGTAACCATTAACAAGACAAAACAACCATACAGACACCAGAGAATAAAATAAAACCAAAAATATAATAAGGGAGAGGCAGCCTCGAACATGACCAGATTACTGTCAGCCTCTGAGCCACACACTCAACCCATACAAGTACACAACAGCCCAGGGAGCAGGGAAACACACTGGGGGAGCACCAAATGGGATGGTCAATGGGAACTGTTAGCCAAACAGGGAAAAGACACATGGGACAGGGCCGGATGGGCACCGACCCTGACAGCTTCCTGCTTCACTGGCTCCAGCCAACAGGACCAGATACCAACAACAGCCGAACGTGGGCCTTCCATAAAACCATAGCGAACAGAAAACAGAGCACTAAGAAGAAAGAGCTTCCAACAGCTGGGGGATGACCATCTAAATGAGCCCTTTAATGATTAATAAAGCATAAATAAACTGAATATAACAATTCAAAGCAAAACTATTGTTTTCTAGAGCTTGGCTCCAACCCTCTGAAGAGCTCAGGCATCGAGAGCGGTGCTTTCTCTGACCTGAAACGCGTCTCCTACATCCGCATTGCGGACACCAACATCACCGAGGTCCCCAAAGGTAGGAGGTGTCACCTTTTGATCAGCCAAACTCGATTTTAAATTAACTGGACCCATTCAGTAATGGAAGATCAGCTGAAAAAAAACAACGGACTGAAGTTAACAATTATAGGGTAAAGCCTGGCCGTGTGTAAAAATCTTTTACATGTCAAGCATCCTTTTAGCAGAGCTGGCTCTGTTTGGTCACCGATAGCAGCACCAAAAAGGCTTCAGCATTATTCAGGATAAGGCTATGAGATTTAAAATTGGTTTCACTTATATCAACCATTTTCTGCTGTGCTGTCTGTTAGGCCTCCCCACCTCCCTATCAGAGCTCCATCTGGACGGCAACAAGATCACCAAGGTACAGGCAGACAAGCTGAAGGGACTGAAGAACCTGGCCAAGTAAGAACACTATCTGTCCCTTAGCAGACACAGGACACCGCCGAAGGCTGGTACCAGCATGGCCAAAACAAACAGGCCATGTGCTGTTTGCACAAGAAACAAAATCCCCCGGTTCATTAGCGGTTTATGGAGCGGGAAGAGCGAAGGAGAACTAAGATATCAGAATGCAGAGCGTTTCATTTTTAGAGAACATTTCCAACTAATCAGTAACTGAGACTAAATCAAACAGAAACATTGGTAGTAGCCGTGGGCCGTTTGGCCTCCTAGAGGCTCCTTTCATGTGTGTTTCTGTCCCTCCAGGCTCGGTCTAGGCTACAACGAGATCAGTGTCGTGGAGAACGGTTCGCTGGCGATGGTACCCCACCTGCGAGAGCTACACCTAGATAACAATGCACTGACCTCTGTGCCCCCAGGCCTGCCTGATCACAAGTACATCCAGGTCGGCTGTTGCTTGGAGCACTGCTCTCTAATAGCCTTTCTCACTATTGTCTGTATTCGTTTGTTATTACTACAAAATATAACCTTAAACTAAAGAGTCCAATGAAAATTTAATTAAAATAAATTTATTATGAAATAGTAACATAAATTAAGCAAAATTAGAAATTATAAAGAATCATGAAATGTACATGTGCTTTTTAATAAAACAATCCAAGCCTGTTTCATTGCAACGGCCTGTTCCCATAACCCCTCCCCTCTCTCTCCATCATCCCTGCCCTACAGGTGATCTATCTGCATAGCAACAAGATTGCAGCAGTGGGGCCTGAAGACTTCTGCCCCCCCACCTACAACACCAAGAAAGCTATGTACTCTGGCATCAGCCTGTTCAGCAACCCTGTGCCCTACTGGGAGGTCCCACCTGTCACCTTCCGCTGCGTCTTCGACCGCTCCGCCATCCAGCTGGGCAACTACA
Organism: Mormyrus iriodes; assembly: GCA_011763525.2. Lineage (NCBI taxonomy): Eukaryota > Metazoa > Chordata > Actinopteri > Osteoglossiformes > Mormyridae > Mormyrus > Mormyrus iriodes. The sequence continues at coordinate 9,438,267 of JAAGVU020000001.1, forward strand.
GGAAGAAATAGAGTCCTGCAACCAGTGCCACAGCAGTGCCCCACCCTAATACTCACCTCCCACCTCAACAAACATAACAGCAACACATAACACACAGACCCCAGTCTGAACAATAACCAGCCCCGACTTTTCTATACACCACCTACATGACCCTCAGAAACACAACAGCTGCCTTAAAATAACACAATCCCTGGGAAGATTCCAGAACACACAGCAAAGCTCATGAATCTCAGCTCTTACCCCAGCAGCTCGAGAACACAAAAAAAACAAATATCTTCTTTGCTTTTGAGAAGCAGTTTTATAGCAGAGAATTTCTTAAAATTTTTACAAAAATCATATCTTGCATAGGAATTGCAGAAGTTTCATTTAACACTGATATGTTATTGTTTTGTTTCTGAATTTAGCTGATAAAGAGTCGTCCATAACGGCCTTGCCTTGATCCCAAGCCTTTTTCTTAACGTTCCTCTGAAAATGATGCCCATCTTCCTGTTGAGCAGGCATGGTAAAGGGTTACCAGACATCTCAGAAAAACCGTAGACCAAAAGTGGCAAACTAGAATGTACTAAAGGAATATTTCCTTTCTGTATATGACAGTAGGTTTCTAGTGGTGTGATATTGATGCAGAATAAACACCAAACGTGTGGTTTTCCTTCCATATCGTAGAAGTAAGGTAGGAGAATGATCCGTCATTGCTTTGCATTTTTGTTTTTTGCGTTGCATTTTTTGGGGAATACATGTAAGGGAAAATGTTTAAGCATTTAAAACAAAATCTTACCCAAAGACCTACTTGCATGCTTTGCTGTGTTCATTATGCGTCCATGATCTATGAGTCAATGGTGATCATGTGATTTGTCTGTCTGTTTGTTCTTTTTTTTTCATTTTGAAAACGAGTGGAGGATGTGGGTGGCTGGCCATGCCCCCCCAGGATCCTGTCCGTGTGAATGTTCCATGTGTAGATGCTGTACATACATGCTGTATGAAACCTTTCATTGCTTTGAAGTACAAGCACTTACCATAGGCCAAACAAAATATATCAGCAATAAAGGTGAACTTACAGAGCAGGGACTCCGGCGTGGGCGTCCCAAATCTAATAAAGAATACAACACAATTAAGCATTTTTGAGCTTAATTCTCCGGCACAGGCCGGAAATTTGAATTTGAGGTGTGGAGACACTTTGTCACCCCACCACCAGAGGGTGCTGCAGTATCTCTATCTGAGGAAGGAGCAAGCCTCAGGTAGACAGAAAGACAGTTTCTGGAAAAGTCAAAGGGAGAAGGGAGGCAGAAGATTTCCTGGCTGAAATCAGCATTCCACTCACTGGTGTCTTGGAAGCAGATGGAAAATCAAGATATCGGAGCTAGATTTCCGCTTTGAAAAACAGGATTTCAGCGCCGCAACAGCAGAGCCTGGAGGCTCGAAGACTGAGGCTTTATGAAGTGGTTCTGATTGCATTAATAAATATCTACAAAGTGCCTGTTTATAAGACACGAGAATGCTTTAGAGGATGCAAATGATAATATAGAAATTATGACACACTAAAGCACACGTGTGTACACACCAGTTTCTTATCCTGCGTCACTCTATATATGTGTCAGGATCCTTTGCTACTTCTGTAAAAAGCCAAAGCACTCCTGCCCTGTTCTGTCTCGTGTTCCATCTACCTCTTGGATATTCTTCCTGGCAGAAACCATTTTCATAATATAGCAGCAATAAAACACCATTTTTCAGCACCTTGGAGGGTCTCGAACCCTCCTGTGGCTCATAATTACCAGTGTAGAGTGAGGGATTGTCAGAGACAGCCAGCAGATGGGGTCTCCCCCTCCCCCAATGCTGCAGGGTTAGCCGAGTATCCTGCTCTGTTTAAATGATTATCACTGTAGTATAAAGAGACAAGCTAATCAAACTTCACCCATAGCAGCCATTGAGCTTATATCCATACTAATGTAAGTCAAGTTGTGTCCATGGTGACCGTGGACTTATGATGTTAATGATGTAGTTTGTGTTGAAGGTGCTCATGCGTGTGTATAGTAGTGCTTCTGTGGTATAGAAAGTCAAAAAGTACACAAATCTGAGTGAAGCCGGAGAAATTGGAGGAGCTTGGGAAAGGAGGGAGCCTTCAGGAGGAGTGGAAGTCGGCCAGGCGTTGATCTGGACAAAGGGAATCCAGTGTGGGAATGACCAGCAGCCAAGACAACATGAATCATGGATCCAGCTGAGCTCTTGTAACTCTTTAAATGGTGAATTTGAAAGTTGTGGAATCTGAGCTGAGTGTTTACGGTTTCATAGACGGGCAGTCTGCAGTGCCCAGGAACCCTGCTCTTGGCAAACGTGTCGAGGACGACCAGACAGAGCTTTTCCAGAAAAACAGAGATCTCCAAACTTTTTTTTTTGCCTGAGTGGATTTTTGATCAAATCAAGGATGAACTATGATTAATGACCAGAGCGAAACCACCTTATTTTGTGAATATTAAGAGAAGAATTAGTGCATTGGAGAAGATTGTAATACCTGCAAAAGGTAAGGCGGACGGGGGCACCCAGCAATAGGAAGGACTGCGGCAGGATTCCCAGAAGTGAGCATCAGAAACATGAGGCATTTCATCAATATGGTCACCAGGAGTCCACACTGACGTAAGAACATAAGAACATAAGAAATGTACAAACGAGAGGAGGCCATTCGGCCCATCAAGCTTGTTTGGGGAGAACTTA
>JAAGVU020000001.1:9441072-9454072 GCA_011763525.2 Mormyrus iriodes
CCATTTTCACTTTGATTATAGATTCCATTATTTTTCCAGTAATGCTAGTTAAACTGATTGGCCTATAGTTTGCTGGACCTAATAATAATGGGCAAAGAATCTGTTTCCTTGTAACAGAGAGAAGAAAAAACGCTTGTTTGAGAACCTGGAAACCAACAAGCTGTGTAGCCTTTATCAGAGCAACTCACCAGTGTCCCTGCCAATAGTGTTCTCTAGTGCCCCCTTATGGTGTGCACTCCCTGTTTATCTTTCTGCTGTGTTCATTGTTCTCCTTCCTGCCATCGGTGTGTGCATGAGGACATGTTTGATGATGTCCCATGTCTGTGACTATACTGTATGTACTGTATATTGTGGTGCGGTGGGGAACTCCTGGGCAGCACTGTAGCACGACATCCAGCTGGGTGAAGTGAATGCTGTGGTCATACACTAATTTATAAAGAAAACAGGATGAAATGGTGAAAACGCTCCTGGGATGAGACATGAAAGGTAAAGGCAGCAGACATCACCTCAGGAGGGTAAATCACAGAAATTTATGGTGTTTAGGAGAACAAAGCAGAGAAGAAAAAGGATGGATTGGGAAGCTGACTATAGCACCAGCCTCACACAGTGCCCAGACACACACAGGAGGATCTGGCAAAGGCTTTGGACCGGCTGGGGTCACACGTATGGCATCCTTTAAGTTATACATACTAAGGAAAATATTTTTGATTTGCTGGTGGGTGGCATGTTTGAGGGGAAGGAGGCGTATATGGGGATGGTGGGCATTAGCTGGGGAGGGGGTGATTCGGGACAAAATGCAGGAGGGGCAAGAGAGGAAGGTAGCCTGGTTCTTGGTGAAGGGGGCAGTGATTGGGGCATAAAGCACACACCACAGGAAGACCCTTGCCTCTTTTTCCTGTAAAATGTTCCTCTAAATGACACACAAGCCTGGAGACATACTGATATCACAGTCACCGGAGTCCACTCCCGAAACTGCCTGACATTCTCGACAGCTGGGGTACGCCAAAGATGGCTGCCGGTGACCCACATTCTCGACAGCTGGGGTACGCCAAAGATGGCTGCCGGTGACCCACATTCTCGACAGCTGGGGTACGCCAAAGATGGCTGCCGGTGACCAGCATGTCTGGGATCCACACAGGCAAACTTGCAAAGACAATGCACGAGCAAGCTCAGTCATGCACTGGGAAGGGTGGCTGGCTCCCTGGAAAAAACGCACCACCAGCAGCGTGGGCCCCTCAGTGCTGAATGAAACCTGCAGATGATGAGCAGCTCTGTTCCCATTTTGCGCCTGAGTTTTTCCACAGACTTGTGCCGGGTCCAGTACTACGAGAACTCCAGCCAGTGCGGTCCTAACACTGCAGCCTTTCATTTCAGTAATTGCATGTTTAATGAGAATATAGCTTATTGCAAATGCAAATGGTTGGTGAAGTTCAATACATCCCTTTTACAGTACAGGGTTATGGTGAACCTGGGGCCTGGAGCATGTTTGAAGAAGTACAGGGCACAAAGTAGGGGCTGGCAGGTCCATCACAAGACGCACACGCTATGGCCAATTTAGGACTGTAATATGCCTAAATCGCGTGCTTTTGGGCTGCATGGGACACTGACAGGGATATAGAACAACTGGGATCAGATGCAGGTGTGAGGCAACTATGCTTCTCGCTGAGCCACCATGTTGCCTGACTGAAGATCAAACTAAATGTTATTCATGTTCTTTAGGTTTCCTTCAGATATTTAAGTTTAACAGATGAGAGGAGAGGAACAGGCACATTTCAGTTTCAGCATAAGAAAAAACTAAATAAAAAAATCAGAAACCAGTTCCAACCGACAGAAAAGCCTGAAAAAATGTAAAGTATTTGGGAATTTATTGAAAAATATTATTGTTCTTTTCTAAAACTTGGACTTCGTCCAACTGCTTTATGGTTGCTTTAAAGGACAGCACGTCCAGCCATCACCGCAGAAAAGCTAGCGGCAGAGAGGACGGGGGCCGTGGAAAATACGCATTGCATAAGAAAATGGAAACTTCTGTTTGCCCCTCGGCTGCAGAGCTGCTGTTGTTCAAAGCTGGTGACCTGACTGCCACCCCTCAGCCCAGACGTGTAAATGTCAAAAAAGCAAGAAATAAGCAGTAAGTGGAAAATTAATTTGGAAGCAACTGTGGCCGACAATCTGTCAGGTTTTTATAGACGAGCCCTTCAAAATACCTATTTAATTATTACTAATTTTAATGTATAAATTGTATTAATTGCTTATTAAAGCCACATGAACACCAGAAAATCCAGGAAGGGCAGAATATCAATAGGGAAACAAACCTGAAAATCTACTTAATGGACAAATATAGTCACCGTGATCAGAGAAACATTCAATTATCAATTCATTTCTATTGCAAGCTATACAAGCAACTGAGGAAACTGCAAAGTTAGACTTTAGCAGTAAGTGAGCATGATTATGAAGTCAGTTTCATCTATTTATACTCACTGAAGGCACAGCTTGTCTCTACATGGAGTCACAAATTCCTTAGCGTGTCCCAGAGGAAAACACAGACATGGTAAGTGCCGGACTGTACTTAGTTTTGGCCTTTGGTCTCTAATGACCAAAAAAACAAGTGGGAACAAATTTAATCCCGCTCTTCACCAATGGAAAGATGGCTTCTCTGATTGCCAGTAAGTTATATAATCAAAGCAGGAGATCCAGAAGTTTAAAAACAACTTTTATGACGTAGCTTATCTGGCATTTATTCCGTCCCAGTGGACTCCATATGTTACACCTCTGACATACTCAGCCAGCTTGCTCTCACCTGTATAGGTGTCTGTGTGTCTCACGGAGAGCAAGATGGAATAGAAGAAAAATCAACTGCACGGATGAAAAAAATCTTGACTGTAACTTGAATCAAAAGTCAGGGATCTCCAATTGGGCCTGTGCACTGCCTTCCTCAGGTTATAAACCAGTGATCCCAGTCTGTGCAGACCACAGTGTTTACAGGTTTTTTATAGGACTTTCTCACTTTCTAGCTACTACAGCAAAGAAACTGAAAGACAAAGTCGGTGTTTCTCAATATGCATACTTGAAGACTTGCGTACCTGTTTTGCATCATCTTCATTGCTGCTGTCCAGTTCCAAAGCTCAGGAACAGAAGTACAGAGGATGGTAAAGATCCCCGGATGTCGTCCTTGCCCCATCCCAAATATCAAGGATACATTGGTTGCGTCCTCGCCAAACAAAAAGAATCCCACGATTCATTGCATCCCAGGCTCGCTCTTGCCAAGACCACAAGTACGATCTTTGCTTTCTTAGTATTGAGAAACACCCTTAGATCTTAATCATTCAATGAAGTGCTTTGGCAAAAAGAAACACCAGCACAGTTTGCCAGGTATAATAAGCACCGATCTAACGAAGGCAGCTTAAGGCTAACTAGCAGAATGCACCTTTTACCAGCAGGGAGGTCTTTAATGATAGGTGTATGGTCATTGAGATGACAGAGCACTGAACGGTAGACAGAGGTCTTTGCTGAAAATGTAATTCAGGGGAGCCAGTATAGAATTATGTTTAGAAAAGAGAGGATATTTTGGTATTTAATGTTTACACACTGTGGGAAAAGGTGCCCCATAAATACAGGACCAGAGAAAGATCATAGGTTAGAGGTCTGATTGGGCACCAAACTGACACAATAACTGAACAATGATATGTAACTTGTGGAAGCTTATGGTCTCTACAGGAGGTGAAAATGTAGATATAGATACCTATATTCACATAATTATAGCTGCAATTTGGTGTTGAAATTACTGTGAAAAAAAGATTAGATTAATTGTGTCAAAAATTGTGTATTTGAGGAGTATTATGTGGTAGCATACATATTTCTGCGTGTCTGGATAAAATGTCCTACTGGCCCAAGAACAGCTTATTGATGAAATTTGAAACTGTCTTCTGTACTTTAGCCCAAACATTGGGAGGTGGGAACACTGGACAGAGCAAAGATGTGCTGAACGAGTTTCAAAATGGAAAACTGCATTTTGATAGTTAATATGCGTGATTCAATGCTGCAGGCTTCAAAGTCACGCAGTAGAGTTGGAGCAGACCTTTTTGATGTGAGGAGCCTCTGATTTATCCCCAGCATCTGCAAGGAGTTGGACACGGGTCATACCATGTTCCATGATGGAAGGCACCATGTCCTGAATACAGAGGGGTGTGGGATAAAGGCTTATGTAAATTGTGGTTGGCTGAGTGTTTGCTGCTTTCTCCCAAGAACATCCCACATTTGGTGCAATTTCATTCTGTTTAATCACAGGCAGCTGCTTCCCCGATGTATTAAATCACTGTTTTCCCAAGTTTCATTTATTTATTCTTTTTAAAGAGGACCCTTTCCAGATGACTTCTTTCATTTCTTTTAATCAAGTGTTCTTTAGGCGCTTTTATCTGACATAAAAGTACGTATTTGGAGTTCATAAACAATACGTGTATTTTTGTATTTCTGAGGTCGGCAGGATACATTTAGCAAAAACGTAAGATGGCATAGTTGGGGCGGGGGGGCTTTCTCTGAGGTAGACAGGTATATATGAGCTTATGGTTTGCAACTCCCCAGCCTGTCGGGACTCCAGCTGAGCCTGCCAGGAAACACCTGTATTTCATCAGAGTGGGCGATGACTCTCACGGACTCCGTAGTTAAGCCTGAATTGACCATTTTGCCGTTTTACAGTCCAGAGTGACTCTTCAGTCTGCCTTCTGCATTCTGTCAGTTCCAGGACCACAGAGGTCTGGCAAGGTTTTTCCCTTTGCCTTTCTCTCTCTCCATCTGTCTGTCAGAAGCCCACTCTCTCTCTCTCTGTCTCTCTCTCCCTTGTTCACCCTGGCTCCCTGTCTCTCCCCCTCTCTCTCCCTTCCTCCAGAGACCCTCTTCTCCTGAAAGCACTCAACTTTACCTGCAACTAACTAGGGGCTGTACCCTCCTGGCCCACAGCACCACAATAAGGTAAGCCTAAGCCTGAGCGCATGCTGTTTGCTTCTCTCCATTTACTGTCCCACTCTCTTCCCTTCCCCTTTCTGCTCCTTCTGCCTCACCTGAAACGTATTCCTCCTTGTTGAGGCTCAGTGCTGTTACTCTAGCTGCAGGCAAACCATTGTTTGATGTTATCCATTCACTTATATAAGACACAATATGGCAGCGATCTCATGTTTGTTGGTGTCGTGGAGGGTCTGGCAGATTGAGCAAGCATCTCCCTGGACAATCTCTCCCGTATCTTTGTGGCTGGATGTATGGTGTGCTAAACTGAGGGTTCTTCATGTGAGCTTCGCCTTAATAATGTTGTCGCTAGTGTGATTCTGCATGACAGTGAATGAGAGAAAACTCCGATTCAAGATGCGTTTTTCATTTTTACTCATAATCACCTTCTCACATGGTCTGCTGCAGAATGTCATCTGGCTTTAATCACCTTAGCAGACACTGTAGCTCATGCAGACTGCTGCACTGTAGGAGATTATAATCAGAGGCTGCAGTGAAAGTCTGACACTGCAGCAGCCAATGAATTTCTGCAAATTTGATATATATGGACATATACGTACATCATGCTTTTAGGTTTCTGACTTGCTGTGAGGTTTGGAAAGGGTTTGCCACAGACTGGTTACATACTTCTAGACAAATGAGCGAATCTCCGCATCCCTCCAGGTGCCCGCCTCTGTCTGACTTGCCCAGACTCTATCCCTGTTACCTGCAGTCCAGGGTGGTGAAAATATTGATTGCCGACACCCGCAACCCTGTCGGCTGATTCTGGCTGCTTTACCTGTGTAACTGTTATTTTCATTAATACATTTTCCTGTTTTCTGGTGTTGCTGTGCAATAGCATAAATGCAAGAGGAAAATTCACCTTATAGATACTGAGCTTTCCAGCAAATTTAAGGGTAAAATGTAAAAATTAATCATAATTTATATATCGTGGGTATTATAATTCATAAGCACATTTAAAGAAGTACATATCATTCTTATAAGTACACAAACCATCATTTGGGCAATGCTAAGTTTTGCTTTGCCAGTGAATGAACTGGAACATGAGATTTTAGATGTTCTGGCAATGGTGTGGCACTGGGTCACTGTCCACAGTCACCAGAGTGTCATGTTGACTTAATAAGTATTATATGACCAGTGGTATGAGAACAGCAGCTAGCCCTCAACTGCAGAGCCGCTGTCTGTGTTCCATGCAGAGCTTCCGTACAACATCCGTTGTGTATGTTTGTGGGAGCTGTCCAAATGACCGTCCCCAGTTGAGTCACTCACAAGGTCCTGCTTCTCAGGTGGGCCCTCCATTTCTTACTTGAGGCCTTTGACACTGTCCACTGACACTGAACACTGTCTTCATCTCTTAGCATAGCTTTGCAACAGCTCCTGGGAAGTCACACCCACTTAGAGTAGGGATATCCTACGAGTCACCATGGCTGCCACGGTCTGAGGTGTTTGCTATAAAGCTAAACAGAATGTCTGTGTTGTGTCTGGGACAGATCATCTTCAGATCCCTTGGACAGAAGGATGACCATGCTCCTTGTGTGCGTGTTGGCAGCGCTGACAGGTGGAGGCCTGTGCCAGTATTACGGGGAGTATGACGACTACCAGCCCTCATCCTTACTGGGCCCTTCAGGGCCCAACTGCGCACAGGAATGTGAGTGTCCCATGCTGTTCCCCAGCGCCATGTACTGCGACGGCCGCAAGCTCCGCTTCATCCCCATTGTGCCCACGGGCATCAAGTACCTCTACCTGCAGAACAACCAGATTGGGGAGATCAAGGCGGGCGTCTTCGACAATGCCACTGACCTCCGCTGGCTCGTCCTAGACCATAACCAGATCACCAGCAGCAAGATTGCCAAGGGCTCCATCGATAAGCTGACCAACCTGGAGAAGCTGTTCTTCAGCTACAACCAGTTGACAGAGCCTGTGGGGCCTCTTGCGAAGTCTCTGAATGAGCTGAAGATGATCGAGAACAAGATGACCAAGTTCCCTGCCAACACTCTTGCAGGCTTGGAAAATCTCACCAATGTGGACCTGCACGGCAATGAGCTGACCACTGAGGCCCTTGCTGGAGCCTTCAAGGGCCTTAAATCCCTGATGTCACTGGACGTCAGCAAAAATAAGCTCAAAAAGCTGCCTGCAGGGTTGCCAAATACCCTGGAGATCTTATATGCTGACTACAACAACATTGACAGCATCAGCAGTGGCTACCTGCAGAAGCTGCCGGCCTTGAAGTATCTTCGTATCTCCCATAACCAGCTGACCAACTCGGGGATCCCCGCTGGTGTCTTCAACATCTCATCTCTCATCGAGCTGGACCTCTCCTTCAATAAGCTCCAGTCCATCCCTGAAGTTCATGAAAACCTGGAACAGCTTTATTTGCAGGTCAACGAGATCAACAGTGAGTTTCTTTCTCCTGGCAATGTTCTGGTGTCACTTGTACATGCCTCAGTAACATGATTTAGTGTTTAGAAGAAAGCCCAATACAATGTTAAATTCGGCTTGGTAGCCTAGCTAGCTTGTTTAACAATGCTAAGAGTCATCACATGTTTTCTATTAGAGACTGCTGTTATGGCTCTGTTTGTTCTCCAGAGTTTGAGCTGGGCAGCTTCTGCAAGTTCACCGGACCCCTGAACTACTCCCGTCTGAAACACCTTCGCCTGGACATGAACCAGATCACTCAGCAGGACATGCCATTTGACACGTCTAACTGCCTGCGTCAGGCCGCCGAGATTGTCTTCGAATAGAGGCCTTTACCTGCCTTCTTCATCCTGCTCCCCATCATCCTCCTCCTCATTTTAAATTCACCCTTGACTTTAGCTATGAATTTAGCTACACTCCCCTGTATCTCTCTCTCTCTCTCTCTACAAACCTATGGCCTTTAAATCTAGAATTGCTCTCTTTATAAACTTATGAATTTTCTAGATACGAACCTGGGAATCCTGTGGTCTCGAACATGAAGATTCTCTAACTAAAATCCTTTCCCGCCTGTGATCATTTGAATTTCCTGGATATAAACTTAAGAATTCTCTTGTTGTAAAGAAAGACATTTTCTGCTACAGTCCCCTATATTCTATAGCTACAAACACAGGAATGCAGCCTCAGCTGAATGACACACCCATGGAATTTTGTTTAATCTTCTCACCCCCCCCCCCCCCTAGTCAGTCTCACTATGAACCAGATAATGAGACAATGAGGAACAAATGAATCCTATTCGTTTGTTCGTTTCCTTTGACTTCTCAGCTACTTAGGAGGTATTCAGGATTCCCACCATAAGCCACCTTACTGGAACATTCGAATTTAACACTTTATCATTTATCACAAAAGCTTTCAGAATATAGTAATGCAGATACTAAGCCACAACATCCATCGCTATTCTCTGCTGTCCTTTGTTTCATAGTTTTCCTACGAAGCCTACAATAGGCTTTTACTGCACATAAATCACAACAGTCATGACATTATTTACAGCGTACGGTTTACACAAAGCAATAACACCATGCTCTGTCCTAAGTACTTTTGACTTAAAAGCAAATACATGCATAAACTCTAGATCTTTAGATAAAGTACATATTGTTTAATGACAAGCTGTTATTTTTTAACGCAGAATCGCTATGCAGTATATATAATTTTTTTTAAGAGTCCTGTGGCTCATTTGTTATTATTTGCCTTGTTTTTAATACCTTCATATTTTATATGGCACACAGCTCAATGCTGTACTTAAAACATACCTGCAGGTAAGGAAACAGTCTCGATCAGGTGTGCCTGTGTTATATGGCAGAAAGGGAAATTGATAACGTTTACTTATTTTAAAAATGAGCTATTGTAAAACCTTACAGAGAAATCTCATCATCAAAATCCCATAATGCACCTGCCCATGACTTCTCTGCTTCTGTCAAGATGGACACTGAATAAAATTGTTGAGTGAAATTGTACAGGATTATTCTCGATGTCTTGGTGTTTTGTCCTTCTGTGCTAAATGCTTCTGGTCAAGAATATTCTGTTCACTCGTTCTGTAGCAGCTGTTAACATTTATACAACTATTCCGTTACTTGCATGTCAAAACCTTCTGTGATAATAAAGCGCTGGCATTATAAGTCCTGGGTTCTATGGTTTGCCACGTTGTGAGGTTTGACTGGCTCATGAAAGAATTTGCTGTAACAGTATAAAAACTATATAAATAAAATGGATTTACAAAACAATCGGCTTGGCAAATTTATGCAATTGATCTTTTATAGACTAATTGCATCAAATACTTTAGTTTTTCCAGAAGTTTTCCAGAGGTTAAAGCATGACCTCCCTGACAATCAGGTTGGATTGTTTAAAGTATTCAACCAGCTGAGCCTAGTTAACTCTTTACTTTGAATAGGTTACTTAGGACAGCACAACCCCCACAGAGTTTGGTGTTAATAATTTATTGAGAAACCGACAGCTTCCTCTTCCAGAAGGTGTTAGCTGATTTGAAATGCTCAGCTTCACTTCCTTAACAGGACCTCAATAATGCAAGCATGCAATCAATAACGGATTCTGTCTCCAGGGTCAATCCCACATGATAGGTGAAAACGGCATTCTCAGGATCCTCTGAGCAACAACGAGATTTTGTCCAGAAGACTTAGGAGGCGTGTACAGTTTGTGTTATGTGTGCAGCCACAGAGAAGGTGCTGGAGCCAAATCAAATCCAAAGCGAAAAGTGAAGTACGACTTTCATGAGGGGGCTAAGCCAACACAGACACGGGCTTTGGCAGCTGTAGCTGAGGACACATTGCTTTTCTTCGGGGGGGGGCTGAGTCTTGTTTTGGGTGATATGCGCAATGGAACATGTGTTTTTACTGAGGGTGGAGCATGACACCACAATCCTGGAGATGGAAAGGATTTTGACACAAAAATGATCCCCTTATCACACTTGTGAGCACAGTACAGTTCACATGAAGAAACACTCACTTTGTGTTGGTTCGATGAAGCGAAATATTTTGACTGGATTTCCAAAGCTTTGCTGATTCTGGGCCTGACTGTGCCCGTTGCTTCACCATGGGCCGCATGTCCATGCTGATTTCACTTTCCTGAGCTCCAGCTAAGTGCTTACACTCGAACCGTCTCAGGCTCCCACCATGAAAAAAAAAACCCACCGGCATGGATGTGTTGAAATCAATGGCTGTGGACAGAGGTTTGTGCCAGGAAGCATAACCCAGGCCTTTATGTGAATGTAGAGACCAGAACCGGAAAAGCAGCCCCATGGCGACAGAGCCACTTCAATAGAAGTGTCTGCTTCATCTGCACAGATGCTCACAGGCTGTATTGTCTGCTGAGAGGGCATGGCACGCCAAGCTGCTCCTGAAGGAGGATTCAATAAAGCAATGGTATGAAATTATTTGCGCAGGAAGTGAAGTCAAAGGTCACTTCCTGTTTACTGGCTGGCTGTTAACGTGTGTTTAGCTGGCAACAAACTCAATGTCTGCCAAATTCTTATTACCTTATGATACCAATCATCCTTCTGAGGTTGAGTCTAATCCCCTCATTCTGAGAGGTGCATATAAGCTGTGAGTGTGTTTGTGTGCAAATGCACTGCTGACTGTCTCCTTCATACTGTTTAAACCTGCACGTCCCCCTCACTGTACGATATGGACAGCCGGCCTTCCCCCCAGAGTCCTCCTTTCTGCTCCATCTGCCTGAAGAATGTTCAATCCCCCATAGTCCCACCCCTAAAGGCCCCGGGGCCCTCAGTCTGCTTTCCATCTGCCCCAGAAAGGCCAGCCAGCTGTGGAGACGAGAGGCCGTCACGTCCTGTGACCCAGGGTGGAGAAAAGCAGCCATTCCATTGGACAACAGGAGAGGCCCCAGCTTCAGGAAGAATAATACCTCGCCATCTCCCAGTACTGCCCCCACCCCCACCAAGCGAACCGCTCATCTCCAGACCCCCCACCCCCCGCATCTGCCTCACTGTCATTAGCTTAATGCTAAATGTTATGCTGTCTGCCTTTCTTCAATCTGGCAGGGCACCCCCCTCCAGCTCCTGCCCCACACTGAATGGCTGCTGACAGATAATTAGCACCTTGGGGGGGCACTGTCTCTCATTGCTCATAAAACCATCACTCAGTGATGGGGAGGAATGACTGGTATTTCACAAGACTGAAAGGGTTACCTTCATGAGGGTGGGGTGTTAATGGTGGGAACTGGGGGGGCTTTTCTGTATACTGAAGGGTGGGGGGCACAAAAAAACATCACCAGCTAAGATGTAGCCAATATAAACCCAACCCCCACACCCCACCACGGTCATAAGCAGCGTATGTGGAAAGGTACAACCCCAGGGGAGATCATGGAACCAACAACTCAAGTCTGATAAGTTCTTCCTGTGTGGAAGGGAGTCAGCTCCGGACAGGATCCCACCGCTGCCAAGAGACCCTACAGCTCTTGCCCAGACACATTAGGAAACCAGGTAACCCTATGTGTGGTTTTGGTGGTGGGCAGCTGGGGTGTGTTGGGCCACTCTTGGGTCGTCTTCTGGCTATGCAAAAGCAGTGATGTGGTAGGATTATCTTTTTCTTTGTTTACTGACTCCTCAGGTTCATCTCTAGAAGGCTGCTCTTCTGTGGATGTATTGCAAGTGTGTCGCTTAGCTGTCGCCTCCTCAGTTCAGACGAGATTGGAATGCAGCTGTGGGGCTTGCCGGCAGCTGTTTGAGTACAGCCTTGGCAAATCAGCATCGAGCAGGTGACTCTTGCAGTTATCCTGTGGTATTCAGACAGCGACAAATCCAAGAAGAGTCTGCTAGAAACGAACCCAAAGGACTTATGAGTGTGTGTCCAAGTTTTGAAAGCAAAGGTTCAGTGTGTTTAGAGGTTTGTAATTCTAGAGATGGCTTGGTTCTGGAAACATGTTGGGTGCAGATGCATATAAAGGTTTGTATATCTAGAGAAGGCTTGGTGTTAGAGACGCATGTTGGATGAAGGTGCATTTAGAGGTTTGTAATTCTAGAGAAGACCAGGTTCTAGAGAGGTGTGTTGGCTGTCGATGCGTTTAGAGGAGCAGCAGCTCAGGCTGCGCACAGGAGGCTCGAGCATGGAGAATTCCAGCAGAGTCATCACGCAGGGCCGACTGCAGCACCCCCACACGAGACGCTTGCTGTAATTAACATACTTGGCTCGGTTGCTGAGCCTTTTCCAGGAAACCATGGTCATCATATTCCTTCAACATGTGTTCCTCCTTAGCCGGAGAGCTGGAGCCCAGGTTTTGTATTCCATAGAGTTTACCCAAACCGTGTACTCTGTGCTTATTTAACTATGGAGCCGTGGAGGCTAACACTCAGACACGTTTGGTCAGCGTCCCTCTGACAGTGTAAACACTGACAACATTCTCCGGCCGCACTGCCAAGTGTATTTCCAAGCGATGTGGAAGCGTGTCCTGCTACAGACTGGGGTGTCACCGTCTGCATACATACAGTATGTCCTCTTCTGTACTGTTCCTGCCACCCCTCCCTACCATTCGGGAAAAAAAAAAATGCTGTTGTGATTAATGGTGGGGCTACCACTGAGTTATCTGAGGAAGAGGTGGGCTTGGGGGGGTCTTGCAGTTAGAGGTGGGGGTCAATTTTACAGCACTGATAATGTTTACACTTTGAATGAGGGCAATACCAATGTGGGTCTTAAAGATTTATTCTGGCCGTGAGAGCTGCTGTAATGCACCCTAAGAGATTATGGTCGCGTTCTCAGTTAGACTGGTGTAATGACCACCTAAAGACAATAGATGGTGACACCAGCCCTGTCTACAAGCCACCTAATGACATTATATGGTGGCACCAGCCCTGTCTCCTAGCCCCCTAATGGCATTAGATGGTGGCACCAGCCCTGTCCGCAAGCCACCTAATGACATTATATGGTGGCACCAGCCCTGTCCCCTAGCCCCCTAATGGCATTAGATGGTGACACCAGCCCTGTCCCCTGGCCACCTAATGACATTATATGGTGACACCAGCCCTGTCCCCTGGCCCCCTAATGACATTATATGGTGACACCAGCCC